>CM059999.1:18357424-18957424 GCA_030463065.1 Aphidoletes aphidimyza
GCGAAAACGTAGAAATATGAAATTGCTGGCACTCAATTCAGATTGTTTGTTAAAAATTTTCGAATATTTGAAGCCGAACGATTTGTGCAAGATGGCCGAGGCTTGTGACACGCTGTACAGTTTGGCCAAATATCATTTTCGATTGAAATACAAGCATTTCGATTTTGCAACCATGATTGGTGATGGTTTTGTGCATATGGAATTGGTGGAAAAGGTGCTGCATTATTTTGGTGATCAAATTTATTCGCTCAATATTTCACGTGATTTATTTGTCACTGAAGACGATGATATTTCAACGAAGTTGCTGTTGTTGGTGAACCGATACTGTCGTCATATCATGAAAGAGCTAACCCTGGAAGGGCTCCATATTCCATTGGCCGCGGTGAGAGCATCGGCACCAATATTTAAATCCATCGAAAAGTTGACACTCGAAAATTGTTCCATCAACAGTAATGTTGGCTGGTTTGACTTTAATAATCTTAAAATCCTTAAAATGGTGGAAGTTGATGGCTCTTGGCCAACAATTTTACAAGCAAGATTCGGTAAACTCGAAGAGATACAACTCAAAGGTATCGAAATCTTTGATGATTACCTGATCGATTTTATCGATTCAAATCCAACACTCAAACGCTTGTCAATCGTTCGGTGTTTTGTATCAACATCAGTTTTCGGTGCAATTGCCTCGTTGAAGAATTTGGAAACGTTGGAATTCCAGTTAAACCGACGCATTACATCTGAAGAAAGATTTCAAAGCGACTGCCTGCGATTGTTATCGCTGAAACACTTAAAAGTGTTAAAATTAAACTGCAACAGCATGTCCGTTTTGGGTCTGCTGGAAGGCTTCGTCGCAAATGGCATTGCCATTGAACATTTGGAACTTGCCGATGGCCCATTCGATTATGATTTGAGCAAAGCTATTGCAAAGTTGAATGCGTTAAAGGTTCTAAAGATGAACGAAATGATCGGATCTCAACAACATATTTCATCCATTAAAAAAGAACTGCAACTGCTCGAAGAACTGCATATCAAAACAGCGGAACAAATATCACATTTTCGAATCATGGAAATTGTACGCAAATTAAACCGTTTGACGCGCTTAAAGATCGACTCAATGAATTTCGAGCTAAATGGTGAAACTTACCGAGAAATTTTGGCAACTGTGCAGAAGCGTATCGACCAAACTCCTTTGGAGATCACAATTTATGGCGATGATCACCAGTTGATGATTTCAGATGCGGTATTGAAAGACCAACACCAAAAATGGCTACAGGTGAAAAAACTCAATCGTGGATGCAACCATCTATTCCCACTCTACGAATGGAATCCAGATGATGATGATGATGACTTCGATTTAGATGATTTCGCAGAAGATGATTTAGATTTTTTTGATGAAATTAATTTAAATGGCGAAAACTTGGAATAAACATGGAATATTCCGTTTCATGGCCAAATCAGTAAGCGACCAACGGTAAAATCCAAGTCATAAGTAATACACAACTGTTGAATAGTTGATATTTTTGATAGGACTTTTGTTTTGTTTAGTTTTTTGTTTGTTTTTGTTTTTTGTTTTGTTTTGTTTCGTTGTGCATTTTTGGAACTCTCTCTTATTTGCAATTTTCAGATAATTTTGAGATAATACATGGGTTCAACATTTTCGAAAAGACATCGAGAATGAAAAGTTGTGAAAATGTGAATTCGAATGTTTATAAACAATCTTAAGATTATCTCGAATGAAAAAGATAAAATAATTATCTAAAAGAATGCTGACCAAATGTTTACCAATTTGACGTCAGCCCAAGTCTCAATGTAAATCAAATGAAAACGTCAAACTGGTTCTGTTTCACATGAACTGTCAAGCATGGTTCTTAATCTAGATACTTTTAGATAATTATCCCATCTTTATCTAGATAACGACAAAATCAAGGAGGAGGAACACTGCGTACAATAGATTAAAACAAGAGAATTTGATCTTGAATGAAAACGAAAAAAATGACTTTTATTTCAAACAAATTGGTTGAGTATTAAGTATAATTCACAGACACATCTATGTGGATGGCTGCTACACAAAAAAAAAAAAATACTTATTCAAATGTAATAAAATTCAAAATGGACTAGAGGCACATCAGTTGGAGCCTGTTTGATTAGAATAAATAAAAACCAAGTATATAAATAAATCAGTTGAAAATATTGCACTCTTTAAAAGGGTTACGAATCAGGAACGAAAAATTAAAAAAAAACTTGAAATAAGTTAAAAGTATTAAATAAAAATGGGCTAATCAAAAAGAGTTTTAATTTGATACTTTTTTTGATTTTGAAGTTGACTGCAAACAAAATAAATACACCTAAGTGATTGAGTTTCTAAAATAACTTTTCTTGAGCTAATTTGGTAAAGCCATAAAACCACCATATTGGTTCTCGTTGAGGTAACCAATAAACTAAAACGACACTCCTCATCGACTAGTACCATATAACTTAATGTCCTAAATAATCTTTTTTTTTATTTGGAAATTTTAAAGCCGGATTTTGAAAATGATTTTAATTATTTGAGGGCTGTATTCGGACCAGAAATAGCAATATTACATTCAAAAAAACAGTTCATCGTATTTGGTTTCGGCCATACAAATAACCCACTAAGTTCGCATGTATTGTTTGACCCTTTTTCGTCCGTTTGCATGTGTGTGGATTAGGGGTGTCTTTTGAATTTTTAAAGATTTTTCTTTGAATCCGATGTGTTTCCTTTCTTCATCAGAAAATTTGTTCAATTAAAGAGAAAATTGGCTTGTAAATTGAGTATAACTTAATTATAAAGGTACAATTATAGCTCATATAGGCACACTAAATTGGGCTCCACATCTTTAACAAATGCTACCGGCTACTTGAAATGAAGTGAATCCCATTAATCCAACAGAAAATATCCTTTCATTAGAGTAAATAAACCTAAAAAATACCTTAAACTATAAAATAAAATAAATAAATATAAAAGTAAATTAAATTAACACTAAACACATTATAAATGCTCTTACACGGCAAATTCTATTATTGGTTTTTTAATTGCGAAATTGTATGTTATTCAAAAGTTACACATTTTGTTTACCGCAAGTGATCAATTGAGTAAATCGATAAACATTCGATAAACATCGATTCAGATTTTGTTGTGAAATTTGTTGAACGCTTAATTTAAGCTGATTAAATTTTAATTGATTTTATTTTATTTTTACGATTTATGCTGTTATTTCGGCATCAAATTATTCATTTAAATTATTACAAAATGAGAGAAATTCGTTTGAAAATTCACAATATGAATTTTACAGTTTTGTTTGATGAAAATGACAATCCAAAATTCTATTTATTTACTACTGCAGTAGTAAATAGCCCATGGGCTATTGTCAAGCGTTGATGAAAAAAAAAATATCAGCAAGATTCTGCTGTGACATGAATTCAAATCTGCTAAATTCGGTTTGTGGTTTGTAGTGTAAAATTGCTAACATATGAAAAAAAACCTAACTTGAAATTGCTTTCAGATATAACTCAAACGTTGAATTTGAACTAAAATGAATTTCTTAAAAGCATTGTAAACTATTTGCACATAATTATTTCAATGCTATTTTTTCCGAAATGTTTCCAAAAATTGAGTCTTAAGTTCTCTTTGCATTTTGTTTTTTGATTGATTTTTTATGATTGATTTGAAAGAAGAAAAAAAATGTCGTGTGTTTCGACAAACGCGGTGCATTGCATTTAGACTACTACAGTTTCATCGATGTCATCAGTACATATATCATCGTTATCTTCATCCAGTACACGATCCCAAATGGTTTTAAAATCCGTGCTGTCGACTTTTTCTTCCATCTCCTCAAGGCGATCGTGGAATTTATTCAATAGTTCCTTGTTCATGACACAATCACCATTTTCATTGTTCAATGTGAAACCATCGACATCATTGTCACTGCTAAAAGGACTATGAACCAACACAACGTTACAATTTAACGCATCATCACCAAAAAAACAGTCATCGATGATGGTATTCAAACTGGCTTGTGTTGTCATATTGACGACGGATTGCTTTCGATTGTCAACCAAATCGACCGTTGAGCTTGCTTCTAGCAAGCTCATTTCATCTTCGCTTGTATTTGATGTGGCTGGGATTGTATGCACACTACCAATCATTGCTGTTGTTATTGGTAATGGTTTTGTATCACCGCTTAAAAAAACATTCTTGTAGATTTCACCATTTCCACCTGTTTTAGTAGAGTTTGTTTATTATGCTTTAATTTCATATTCAATTATTCGATTTTTTTTTTTTTGTTTATAGAAAAGAGAAATTTGTTTAATGTTCAAAACATATAAATTGGAAATTGATTTGGTCACATCTTAGCCATTAACTTACCATTGTCAATGGAACCAAGGCCCGATGAAACTTTTTTCAATTGAATGTTGTTCCTTTCATCCGTACTGGATTCATTTGTATTGCTACTTCCCGACTGTACATATCCATCTGTTGGTGCTTTTGTATACGTTTTGAGCTGACCTATAAAGCTAACATCACTCCAAATGTGCTCTTTCTCTTTATGTGTCATCCGTAAATGTTTTATCATACTCGGTTTACGTTTGACCACTTTTTCACAATACGGACATGTGTATGTGATGTTTTCATGAACGGTCCTGTGACGCTTTAGCTCATATTTCTGAAAATTAATTCACACACATTTATCAATTTAGTATATTCCGAAAACAGATGGCAATTGTGTACAATAAAATAACATACTTTGCTGAATTTCTTTGCACAAAAATCACATTTGTGCATCTTAAGTGAAGCCTGTAGTTGACTACCAGAGCCCTAAATAACATAAAGATTGAATATATTACTTTATTGATCGGAAGTCAGCTCCAATATACAAATCAATTTTCTTATCAATTCACCCTTACCGTTTTCGAGTGATGTACTAAACTGGTGCCATTAAATTGTTTGTTGGACATGTGATTTTTCGGATGTTTTTCATTGGCAATCACTTTTGAATGGACATCGGTTTGTGTGTTAAAATTTTTTGCTTGTGAAAATTTGTGTGAATGCATCATTGAAATACGATGCTGTGAACCTGGACCATCCTTGAATCGATTGACTGTGGATGCTCCTTGAATGCTTATCAACGGTGGAACTGGAATATCATTGGCTGTACCGTTACTGGATGCTTGCCCATGCATCGTTACCTTTTTTGCTCCATTTAACATACTATTTCGTTCATTTAATTTTGATGCCAAAGCCTTTGCAGTCATTGGATTGACCGGTGAGCCTGTATGCGTTATGGACGCTTGACTTTCGCTTAAATATGATCGTTTTGTGGTATTTTTGTGACCATGATTGGATGAGGAACGTTTAACACCGGTCAAAATTCTCACTGTTTATGAAATCCAAATTCACACAAGCAACAAGTAAAATACAATTGTAATTAAATTAAATTAAAATTAATATTTGTGTCAGTTTACAAACCTGCATGAACGCTGCGCAAATGCTTATTCATACATGATTTTGATTTGAACTTCTTGTCACACACGACACATGAAGAGATTTCGCTGTCTTTTTCAACGGCAATTGGTTCCAACAGATTGATTTCCTGTTTATCTAAGGAAACTGCTTGAAGACTAGCAGTTGTTTCATTGACAGTCGGCACATTTCCCTCAAAACCGATGCTACATAAATCGGTTTCAAATGATGGTGTTTCTGGAATTGGGGCCATCACACCCAATAAAAAACCATCTTGTGAATTTTTCTCGATATCCGATAAATCAAAATTCTCCTTGGAATCATCTTTGCCTTTTTTAATCTCTTTGACTTTTTTCTCGACCAAAACGTCCGGATCGCTGAAAATTGATTGAAAACAAAGTTTATCGACGAAATGATTAATTTTTATACAAATTTAATTGAATAGAATATAGAATGGATGACGTATACACACCATTCGCCGGCCGAAACATGTATTTTGATGTGTCGAGTTAGTGACCAGGAATTGGAAAAGTACTGCATGCAAACGACACATTGTGGTTTCTTAAAATCGGATTTTGGACATTTGGGCATGTGCTCCTTGAGTTCAGCTTCAAATTCAAACATTTTCATACATAAACTGCACAAAAAGCAGCTATGCTGTGCACGAACATGACGATAAATGTTGGTCATTGTTGAGTATTTTTTATCGCACAATCGGCACGGATACACTTTCTTTTCGTCTTTTTCAATGCCATTTTGTGCTGTTGCATTTGAATAGGCCATCGAATCCGACTCAATACTTTCATTGGACGTATGTAATAATTTTCCAAGTTTTTCAGCATCATCATCGTAGCCAATCAGATCATTGAATTCAGCTTCTGCGGAAAATGTGTCATCTAAATTCAAAATTGAACTGTTGGAATAATTTGGTGGCTCATTTAAATTGGTGTGGTCGATCGATGGGCTGTACACATTGCTTGGACTTGAAACTGAGTAATATGGTGTTGTTGAATTGTACGGATGATTCTCATAGCTCACATACGATGATGGTTTGATGATCGTTTTTATGGAAGGTAACATAATTTCTGTGATAAAATGATTAAAAAAATAAATAAATGCATCCCAATTTGGTTTTGCATTGTGAAACTTCAAGTGTTTGTGTAATCTCACCAGTACGATTTGGCTCTTGTTCATAGGATGAATAATTGTTGAATAGCTGTGTTTCCGGTGCAACACCACCACGGCACAGCACATTTTTTAGAATCGGATATGTGCTTTCGGATAATGGTGGCATTTTCATGCATTCACCATATTTTGGTGCATACCAAACCTTTAAAATGTCACCCGCATCCAAATCCTCGATGGCGGCAAAGAAAATTTCATTATCCTCTTCGTAGGCGATGAGATTTTGTTCATTGGAATATTGAGCCGGATCAACATGAATCATCCAATTACAGTATTTCTCATTTCTTGTATCCAAATGAATGTGTCGAACCTTGAATAAATCTCTCAATTCAGGCATGTGCATTGCGTCCATGTCCAAATTAACGGTGCCAAATATTTTCAGTGGGAATTTTGTATTTTCGATTGGTATGTAGGATTTTGGTGCCATCAATGGTCCAAAACGGCATCCTTTTGCAAATTTTTGTACCGATATGATATGTGAACCGGTTTCATCTTGATATACTTGTAAACCGTGCGGCACCGATGACCATGACAAATTATCGGTTGATGTATCTTTCACCTTTGTTTTTTGTTGTAGAAATAGATGAACGGTATTAGCTATTTTGTGGCATTTGCCGAATGCTGAAAATTTTTGGGGGCAAAAAGAAAGATCACTTACGTGTTCACCCTTAGATATCACAGGACACATACATGTTGGATGATCGGACATTGAGCAAACATTGCAGGCTAAAATTTCAAGTAAAAAAATTGGATTAATGCAATCCAATGAAATTATTTCCAATTATAAACGTATTTCAATAAGATTCTTATAAGAATATGCTCAAATGCTACCAAGTGGAAATATACAAATAGCTATGGTTGACATCAGGAAAACTCATTGAAAATAACCAAAACCTAACCTCACATTCAAACACAAATGGATATATCAAAGCCGTGTGAACAAAAAAAAAACACATTCAATGACCATTTTTATGATAGATTTGTTGAAATTTCAACAATTTTAATAAAAATTAAACCAAATTTACTAACAATTTTCGACATTTTTGATGTTTTGTAGTGTCGCAAACGCATTGAAACAGATGTGTGAGTTCAAAACACTCTCTCTGCCATCCACATTCATGTTACTTATTATTGCTGCTAAGAATCTTCCACTGGCACTTTGATTTTGCAACGTTTTGATTTGTAAAAGTATTAGAAATTGTGAAAATTTCAAAAAAACCGATTAATTGTTCACGTTCGCATTACTTGATTCATTGAAGAAAAAAAAAACGACAAACAATCGAATTCGGTTCAACGGGAAAAATCAGCCAATTTTGTTAAACGGAAATCTTTCACTTTGTACAAATTATATTTTTCCAGTCAATCGATGTCAATGCAAAATTCACTACACTACATGATTCAGATCGCGAACAAAAATGTATAGATCGAAACCGAAGAACGTGTTTTTACATTAGCATTTTCGATAAATAATTATTTAAACAGCGCAAATTATTCAGTTATTTTTTTTTATTTTTTTTTTTTCAAATTGGTTTGAATCGGACAATTGCTGTCAAATAAATGATCGATAATTTTCCTTAAAAATTTCGATGTTTTCTAAATGCAATACGATACAAAACCATTTTTTTTTCTTCTTCTTTCACGTTCATCTGTTCATCATTTCTACATTCTTATTCTGAATGCACAAATACAACGATACACATCATTCCCATTTTGTGCCTTCTCAAACATACATAAACGCCAAAGAGGCAAAATGAGAGAAAGAAGAAAAGAAAAAAAAACAAACGGTATTAGTTTTTCATTCTATTTTTGATATTATTTTCGTTCTCGCTCTACTGCCGTTTGGCTTATTCCAATTCGTATGTCTTATAGGATACTGATTGAGATTCAAATTGAAACGAGAGCAAATGAAAAGTCGACAAAAAGGAAAGAGAACAGTACACATTTCAGTTGTATCGCATCTCAAAAGGAAAAACGATAAAAAAAAAACGCATCACTTACGCTTCGTCTATCTCAGTGGTGTGAGTGTGCGCACGGATAATAAATCGAAACCCAACGAAATACTTGTACTCAGTATGTTCATTTGAGCATGTGTAGTTATTCGCGTCGAACTAACGGTCCAGTTGTTGTCTCGTTTGTTTACAAAATCACGTATGATGAAATTGAGTGAAAATGGTGCAGATGTTGCATAAATTGAAAGTATCTCACATTTAGAGGCTATTTGACTTATAGAGTTATGTATATTTTATGACTTTTTTTTTTAAATGCGCAGAACATCTGTATGAAACATTTTACGTATGTTTCCTTCACATTAAACTCCCATTCGATTGTGAGCTTAAATTTCTATGGATTTCAACGGATTGAGTGAAAATAATAACCACGACATTACAAACCACAGATTTTAAGGTGTGCATTGTGTGTTTCAATTTTGGGTACATTTGGCTTAAGAACAGCGCATGCGCCATCATTTTTCGACATTTTTTCTTTGCTTGTATACAAACGAAATGCAAACGCACACAACGAGAACCGTTGAGTAAAAACAAGTACTTATTTGAAAATATTCCAAAATCTCATTTGATTTATTGTTTTGTCATTTATGTGTTAAGATGTTCTTTAACGTAGAAATGTTGCAATTGTTTCGTTCAAGTCTCGTAATAACGAAGAGACAACGCCATTTTCTTGAGCACCAAAATACTTTTATTTATCATTATTGGCACATAAATCAATTTCAATGGCTATTTTCGTATTTTTTTAAAATATGTTTTCAAGTATACCTCTTGGCTGATGTTTCCGATGCAACGGAAATGCCAATAATTCTGGCTAACAGGATCAAAAAATTGGTTCTTCTCGGATCTAAGGTTATGCGGCTGATATGATAGGGGAATTTATTAAATTTCAAATATTATATATTTGCGATATTTGCGAATTATTTGAGATTTGCTGTGATTTGAGATGCAAATATGCCATTTTAATTGCGATATTCACACAATATTTGCCAGATTTGCTCAGTATCTGCTGAAAGTGGCAGTTGTTGTTGTTGTATTTGATTCGCATGATTCGCAAATATTTGCAGATTTGCATGTTGATTTCCATAAGCAAATATCACATATTTGCGATATTTGCAAAATATTCATTTTGATAAATTGCCCTAGATATGATAGGATATACTCTCCAAAAATCGTTACCAAATTGAATGACCGTCAAAATGCTGAGAAATTTGGAAACAAAATTCAAAAACCGTTTGGTCGACGATTGCTCAGGGGGAGAGTAATTAAATATTTCAATTTAAAATCTTCGGACCCAAAGAAGAGTAGAAAAAATCAAATGTGACAAACGAATACTATTTACATAATAAAACACCTTTCATTGCCATACTTACAAGCTGAATAATCGTAAGCTGCAACTCATTTATTCAAAGATTCAAGATTTATTGATACAATTGTTTTTTGTAAATTTTTCATGAATTTGCAATTTCTAATTCAAATTATAATCACAATAATACTTGTTTAATATTGTTTTGCAAATATGGCTGACTTAGTTTGGGAAATTAGTATGGATGAGATGAACCATGGCCATGGCCTCGATCTTGATTGTAGCCTTGGTGACTATTATTATCACCGCCACGCCTGTAATTCCGATCATATGGCCGATTATAATGTGGTCGAAATTGCCTTTGCATGCGATTATCATTGTTTCGGTTGTAATGATTCCTATTTGGGCGATAGTTGTTTCGATTCCAATTATTTCCTGAGTCACCATGATGGCGTCGATTGTTTTGCCATGGCTCAACTATTGGAGGTAATTTAGTTGGTTTTGCAAGGAATGCTGCAAATTCCTCATCATCTTCCGTGTATCGGTTTCGAAATTCTTGCTCACATTCCACCAAAAAAGCTGCATCATCGTCAGACAGACGATTAATTTTTCTATTTGGATCAACCATAATTTCTTTTCCTTATTTTCGTACAAAAAAAAAACTCGACTCTATTTAGAAGTATAAGCCACAGGCGGTTGATTCTCAAAATTCAGTGTGGAATTTCTCAGTCATTAACAATGAATTTACGTCTGCAAGTAGACAAATTAAAAAAGACTTTTTGTTATTTACTTAAATATCGGAAATCAATAAAATTGAATGAATAACACTGGTCGACAAGGTTTCTGACCCAGAGCAACGACATATATGGTGTTTTAGTACTTAGTGGCCTGAGTCAAAACCCAAAGGATTTGGTCGGGTCGGTTCGATTTGTCGAGAAATCGACCAAAATCGATTTTCACCGTTTTTTGGCCCGAAAAGTCGAACATTTTCGCATGTATCTTCAAAACTACGTATCACATCATGTTCAATGAATACGCGTTGGAAAGGTATTTTGATTATAATCAATTTTTGTGCATAATACGTCCAAATTGATTGAGCCGTTCCAAAGTTATTGACGAAAGAGTGGATGGGTGTCTACCGGAAAATTGACGTTTTGTCACAAAATTTCAATTTTGAGACTTCATTTCACCCAGAAATCTTTTTCAAAGTCTATATTTCTTTTTTCAGGATCCGATTTCTATCTATAACAAACATTTTGAGCTTTTTAAAATGACGATTGAGCTAAAAATGATAGTTGTATGAGCATATTTGTAAACTCATCAAAAGTCGAGTGCGAAGTGGAAATTTTCATGGGCGTTGGGATATGTCCCAAAGAGAGCATATTAGAGAATTTTCATGGTCATTTTCGGATTCCTCAGGTTCGAATTAGTCGAGTTTGATATAAAAATGGAATCTATAGGGTTTGTAGTTTGGTTTCGGTAGACACCCATCCACTCTTTCGTCAATAACTTTGGAACGGCTCAATCAATTTGGACGTATTATGCACGAAAATTGATAAGAATCTAAATACCTTTCCAACGCGTATTCATTGAACATGATGTGATACGTAGTTTTGGAGATACATGCGAAAATGTTCGACTTTTCGGGCCAAAAAACGGTGAAAATCGATTTTGGTCGATTTCTCGACAAATCGAACCGACCCGACCAAATCCTTTGGGGTTCTGACTCACACCACTAAGTACTAAAACACCATATATGTGGTTGCTCTGGGTCAGACAAAAAGTTGAAATTTTTCGAACAGTGTAATTGAACAGAAGTATCAAATTAGGTGTAAAAACAAGTTGAAATATCTGTCAAAGAATAGAATTGTTCAGCACTTACGTGACTCTGTCAAAATATCACCAACAATTAAAGCATAAAATCCCTGATCGGACGGCGCTTGCAATGAATTAATTTCAGGATTATCGGCCGGTTCAAACATCCACCCCAAATGACGTGTACATTTCGAATTTGAGCATAAACAAATGCGCCACTTATAACCTGGGAACCAACTAAAGTGTTCACTCCACTAAAAAAACATAGACGCAGTAAAGATTAAGCCAAGGTTGAATTCGAATTTCGAAACCAATACCGGTCAAACACCGGCTATAGACTTACCCGAATATTGATTGCAGCACAATGAGCCTTTCGTACGATTGCTACCTTAAACTGAACACCCAACGAATTTTCAAGATTTTGTACCAAAATCTTTTGATGATTATAAAATGTTTGATTTGACACTGACAAAGCAAACGGGCTGACTTTGTTTAGAAAAAAATTGGAGATTGTTACGTCGCTGCCACAGTATCTACAAAGTATAAACTCTGGAAAGCACACAACATCAAATTGGTTATGATTTTACTCTGCAGCTATGGACTGAAAAATCGGCTTACTAAATATTTGTTTACCTTCTACTAATGTTTCGTCCTCGGTAGAATCGATTGAATGTGAAAATGCTGATGTTAACAATACAGAAATTAAAAAAAATAATAAAAATCCATTAATGAGAGAACTATGCAGCATTTTCTTTCCATTTGTGTTGAGAATTTATGACATTTCATCTCACAATTGTTTTCCCTACGAAATTGCCCGATGAGTCTAGATGCTATTTTGTGAAATCACCTGAATGTTTTTCAATGCAACGGAATAAAATAAATAAATGAATTTGATGAAAGCAATCAGAAGCATTTAAAATAAATCCAAATTTTATCCCAAAATTAGCAGATAAAGCCAATCAATTTTATTTCAAAACGAATTTAATTTTTAAAAGAATTTCTTATCTTAAAAAAAAAACGAAGAAGAAAATCATATCGGGCACCTCCACTACTATTGAAATTGACAGATACCAACTCATTGGACGGTCAACTTCACTCCGTAGAGAGAATAGTTTTTTTTTTCTGTGTTCAGAGTAAATTCAGTCGCAAAATACACTGAGAGTTAAAGAAGCAAAAAAATGGAGTCTCTAGTAAATTATGAAAGCGACGATGCTAATTCAAAACTCACAAATAAGTCCAGCTCAAAGGTAAATGTGCATTTAATTTTTGATCCTAAAACGTAATTTTGTTGGTTGGTCTGTTTTGAATCGTATGGATTGTACTTATGGTTTCCTTGAGTGTGAAGGGCATTGTGGCACATTGAAAGTGAACGATACAGTTAAATTATGATGCATATTGTTTGCATTTGTTCGCACAATATTAATGGCAAAACGATAAACAAAGCCTATTCATTGTCCTTCAATAAAGGTGTTTTGGCAATGATTTTTGTGAATAATATGATATGTGCTTTGAAGAATGTTCACAGCAAGAAAAAAAAATTGTACATTTGATTTAATAGTTGCGCTTGCGCATCTGTCACTCAAATGTGTCTAATGATTTGTGAAATCTATTGGCCATCTGTGCAGCGCAAAACTAGTCCATTCAAATCTGTTCATACATATGATTCGAAACGATGACATGATCACATCACATACTAACACCTCAATTGCAGCTATTAACATATTTGTACGAAAATATCGTCTATTTCTTGTCAGGATACGAGCCGTAGCAAGGAAAAGAGGCGCTATTCAAGCGATGATGACTCAAGTGATAGTTCGGATTCGCCACATGAACGTAGCCGAAAGAGCATAAATGAGGTAAACTAATATAATTTCAACGAGTAAGATCTATAGATTACAATTTTTGTTGTCCAGAAAGAAAATTATGTTTAGTTAGTTTGGATAAAATGTTAGGGGTGAATGACCTTGAATCATTTAGAATTTAAACATTAGCATTTCGCTGAATAGATTTTTTTTTTATTTTGTTCAAATTTATTTAAACAAAAAAGACTTGAATTCCAATTATTAACCAAAAATGTGTTGTTATGTATTTATTCAATTCTGCTGAAAACAAAAGAAAAAAAAAAACCAAACAAAAAAATCCATTTCCAAAAGATAACAAACAAAAAAATGCTCAAAAAATAAACCAAAAAACCTGAATAAAAAAACAAACCTGAAAATGACATGCAAAGCAATGGCCAATACGAGAGAAACTACGCTTTGGACTGAACAACCGCCGACAGTACACACTGTGTCCAACTCGTCGAATTATCCATTAATTTCGGGTGTAAACGTGCGGTTTTTCACACTGGTTCTACAAACCGCTTGCGACATTTCACATCATCGAGCCGCTACTACAGCCAATTCAACAAAATACCAATTTCTATGTCCATTTTATCGTCACACACACACACACACAAACACGCGCATAAGCTGCACGAAATTATTCGTTCTATACTCGATAGAGTGCATGTGAAACAAGAGCATGCACAAAATGCATCAAGTGAGTATATTGAATTCAGAGCAAAACCATTTTATTTTTTGTTTTGCAAATTTCATTTTTGAGAAAAAGTTTAATAAAGAATCAAAAAAGAAAAATCTTAAACAAAACTGAAAAAAATATTCATTCCAAAAAAAAAACATTATAAATCTAAATTTGTTGCTCTATTTATTTAACTCATAGTAAATAATCAATTTCTTTTTCTTTCTTTTTGCACATAAAAAAACGAAATAGTGAGAAAAAAAGAAATCAAATTATTTCAGGTAAAAAAATTGATCCAAAAAATCTGAGCTGGTATTGTAAGAAAATAAAACCGTCAAAATGGTTGAAAACCAACAGACCAAACAGGCCAATGTCAAGAATGTTTATATAACAACACACTCACACATAAAACAATCCAACAAATGTAGTGCTAGTATTAAATGCCGGTGTTTTAATTTTGTTTTTACATATTTTTATTTTTTTGTTCAAATCGTGTTTTGTTCTCTTTTTGAAAAAAAACAAAAATTCCAAATTTATTTTAAAAGTCCAGTAAATTGAAATACAGACATTTGATGTTCAGATCTATAGATCTGATATCTGACAACATGTTTTCTTCTATAACTTTTCAATTAACAGGATGATAATAAATCGTCAAAACGACATTCACCGTCGCCACGCAAGTCATCCCACAAAAGTTCACGTAGCGATAAGTATAAATCGCATGAAAGCCGATCTGATCGACATCGCAAGCGAAGCTCATCCAGAGACAGCGATAAATATGAAAGAAAGGTATGCTTTGTTGGCAGTTAATTTTGAAATTTGTTGTACATTGTTTCATTGTTTTTCAAATGTCTTAATTTTTCTAGAAGAGAAAGGACCGGGATGATGACCGAGATGATAGAAAAAGACATAGAAGACGTTCCAGAGATCGTGAGAAGCGAAGCGAATCACATGACAGAGACGACCATTCGAGTAAAGATCGTCGCCGAGAGCGGGACAGAAGCAGTGAACGACGCAAAGATAAATATGATGATCGCAAGAGGTACAGCAGGTATGACATGACACTAGCCCCTATCGGGATTTTATGTGATCAAGTGGATAAGTACAAATGTTGTTTTCCTTATTTCACAGACATGAAAGTGATCGTCGACACGGCGATGAGAGGAGAGACTATCAAAGACGCGATGAGCCATCCCACCGAAACAATAGTCGTAATACAAACGATGGCCGTTCTAGTTCATCATCGTCGAATAGTTCGAGTGCCATTCGAAGAGCGGAAGCACTTAACCGAACCATAGAGCGTCGTGCCAGTGAAAAAGTTCAACAGCTTCAAAAACTGGGCATTGAAATTCCAGCAATTATGCAAGCACAACAGTTTAAGCAACAAGAACAACATGTCTCGCAAATTAAACCGCTTATGTCAATTAGCACAGGTGTGCCAAGCGGTGAATTGCCATTCAATCCGATCACAGCTACCGCCGATGAAACCAAAGCCGAAAATGAAAATCTCGCATTAAACATGTCAAATTTTACGAGCTCTGTACTAACCAATCCAAAATATACCGAACAATTGCAAAAAAAGAAATTAATTTGGGGTGCAAAAAAAGCGGGACCAGAAACGACATCAACCAATAATAAATGGGAGGCTGCCAAATTTTCACAAGATTCTGATGGTAAAATGGCATCGAAATTTTTGCGTTTGATGGGCATGAAAAATGCACCCGCCACCACAACATCCGCTGACAATGATGATTCAAGTGTTGAAAAGCGTGAACAAATGTTCACATCAATGGAACAACAGTATGAAATTGCTCGACAGGCCACGCACACAATGCGCGGCATGGGCCTTGGATTTGGATCTCAACGACCTTGCTGAAATAATGCCAACGGAATCATTACGTAGATTATTTCAAATGTGTTTTTTTTTCTTCTTCATTGTACAACCCAAGAGAATATGAATGTTTAATTAAATGAAATAGATCAATCAATCAATAAAAATAAACGGCTATTTAAATCATTTATTCAGTTGTTGTTAATTTAGATGAATATATTTGACGATTCAACGATTTATTCGACTTAAAATAGTGTCTTTTGAACTGTTTGACAGTTGGCAAATGACAGCTTGAATTTGACGCATAAAATGTCAAATATCGTACATTTGTTTTGTTTACTCGACAGTACCTAGTGAATTATATTTGATAGAACAGTCTTTAAATAAAAGGGAACGAAAGAAAATCATCAAAAAATGGTGAGTAGCTCAATAATTTTCAAATGTTTCAGCAAATGCAGCTCAATCCTGTGCTATTCAAACCTGCTAAAGTCTTTCGTGGGAAGGAAATGTTTGAATTAAAGACGAGTCATTTGAGGTGTATCCTCATATTCAAATTCCTCAAAAAAAGAATACATTCAATAATTTATTCCGAAAAATACATAAATCTTTATATTGTGTGTGTGTGTGAGTGAGTGAGTGTGTGAATGATTCAAGTTATATAAGAACTAAATGGCTTCAGTGCTCCAAAGTATTCATGTTGGGACGTATTAAATATCTTCTATTAATTGGTTTACATGCTGCAGTGCAATCAAACTATGACCAGATGATTCAAATTGTATGCTATTTTGTATGGTCTTTATTTTCCGCCCCAAGGTCGAAATGGTGTTCGAATAACTATTTTGGATTGGCTTAAATCTTTGCCCAAATCAGCATTTGTTGGCATTCGAACATTTGATTGACCATTTCCACCACTCCTTTTTTCCGGTGTCCAAATACTTCGTTTACCGCCCCACGAATGGAATTTCACTTTTTTGATGGTGTCCCGTTTTTGTGCAGAAAATTCATCATCATTTTGTGAGCAAACTGATGAAGTGAAAAAGTTGGCATCATTTTTACAGCATTTTTCAAAAAGCATATGACTGATCATGGTATCGAGTTCTTTGTCTTGCAACAACATCGATATGGTTATGTAGTAATATAGAGCTGATTTTGGTTTTTCAACTGATCCATCATTTGAAAATAGGAGGGTAACATCATTGTCAAAGGCTTGCTGTTTTTCCAACATTCGAAGCAATGTATTTATATAGCGCTGTTGAGCACTCTTCCCCAAGCCAGTTTTCAATGTTTCCTCGTCATCTAATGGAAGGAAATTTAGTAGAAATAAGTATTTTTTTGTTGTAAAAATGAAATGAAATATTTTTAACACCATTTACCAATGTCATTTTCCATATTGTGCTTAAGATTTTGAAGAAAATCGTGCACTTTACAGGAGTCATACATTTTTACAAGTGATTTAGCTGTTAGTTGTCTGTAACGATCCAAAAGTTCAGATCTACCAGCATTGGTTGGTATCGCGAATGTATCACTTGTGGGCAACACATTGTACACATTTTCGTCGCTTCCATATGTCAGGTGTACTGGTGCTTGCTGTGACTTGCATATGACCAACAGCATCGCTGGCAAAAATATATGAGCTAAAAACATTTTCGTTTCTATGTCGACAATTTTGGACTCAAACGGACACTTCACCTAATAGATATAAAATAAACTAGATGTTAGTTTATTTCTGAGAAATAATAGATGATGATAATAATTTGGGAAGATGGGTAATTCCATTGCGATTTGGCTTTTATGTTATTCCAATCATATCATTCACACAAATATTGAGAGTGACTTGCATTTAGGTTTTCTATGGGTGGCCTATAACTATTAACTATGATAAACAATTTATCATCGTATTATATGTCAGTATAATAATATTCATCACGAAATATGGTATAGATATTTTGTAAATTAGATTATTTTTTCCAAAAAAACTAAAGTCGATATTTTAAAAAAAATCTCCAAATGAACGAAAATTGGTTCAAAAACACTGGTTTTTTACTTTGGTTTCTGAATGCACGGATTCTAAAAATCTGAACGTAAGGATTTTAATCTAAACGAACCCCAGGGGATTCGAATAAGTGGTATGAAGTTTACGGAAAAACCAAAAAATACAATCTGAATTTAAAATATCGAAAAGTATGGATCAATTAGTAGTTATTCTTCGAAATAAATTTGATGTTCTGTATTTTTGAAAATGTTCCAAAGTAAAAATTTTGTTTCAGTTTTTAATTTATTTCAATAATTTCCCTAGCATCAAATTTGAAAAAAAATTGTCTATTGAGTGAAAAATATTTCAAAAAATGCAACAATTTCTATTCAAGCAAATAAAAATCAGTTTTTGCCAAATTTCTCGCAACATGATATAAGTATTCGTTAAAATTCAACACAATTCCCAGTCACTCAATTTATTTATTTATTTTATTTTTAGTTTAACAACAACAACAAAAAATAATTATGAAATCGAGTCACATTTACCGCAGTTTCAATATGTATTTTACGTTTATAATATTTAAGAGCAATAAATGTGTTGGATTTATTGGCGATGTTTTATCACTCGTTTTCCTTTTTATTTGAAAATGTCGACGTGCAACAGTTTTACTCTAAACTTGGTCTCAAAATGAGAAAATGTTCAAAAATCACAGAGTTCTATATTTTGGTTTCTGTATTGCTCGAACCGTCATCGTAAACTGAATGTGATCGATGTTGGATCTACGGCTTTTATATTTGCTCATGTTTCATTATCTCGTCATCTCGCTCTTAATAAGCCTGACCATTTTCATTATCATCAAAATGGCAACGCCAGATACTGAATGGCGCAATTTATTTCTCACTTTCATGTGACTGAGTTTTTCCAGCTAATAAGAGAATTTTACGTTAACATAAATGAGCGCAAAGAACAACGCTTCAATTTCCTTCTTTGGGAGTAGCTTGGTTGCTAGTTGGATGCACTTTGAAAATGGATGCTTGGTCAAGCGTATCAAAATATAAATTAGTTGAGACTCTTTTGATTACATTTAAAGGCACTTTATAAAACAGAAACATTTTAAGACTTTGTAATGCGTTTGCGTTCGCGTTCGCATTCGGTGAAATGAATGTGCAAAATTGTATATGCCTTTTATCAATTTATTTTGGATAACGTTGTTCGGCATCAAAGTCATCCGATCTAATGGGAATTTGGTTGTTGTGATTTTACGTCATCACAACGGCGTTGCGAGCATTTGTTTATGATTTGTGATTTGTTTCGATTGGGCGAATTCACTCATAAAAATCACTTTTCCATCTATATTTGTATACATAGGATTTTTCCTGGCACTTCTAGATCACTTGTTACTCACTTGATGCGAAGGGGTCACGTATTGTTTCGATCTCATTAACGTTAAATATCATTTTGTAAGCATCATGCTCATTATTCTATTGTCTGCTAATCGTAATGTTATTGAAGCCAAACGCTTAAGAGTGTAAGGATAATAGGTTTCATGAATGGACAATGCGTACTCGGAAATGTAGCGTGACATATTAATATTTACACAGGCGCACATAACAATAGTGCTTGCTTATGGATACGCGTCTAGGGAGATTTCCAATTTCTGTTAGAATTTTCTATTCCGTATATTCGAAAACTCTGTATTTCGATTTATCAAATTGCTCGTTTTTATGATTCAGCGATTGAGGGTGAATGAAATCACGTCTTCTACCGAGAACGATATGCTAAAAATTACACCATTTCATGTGGGTGTACGTTCTTAAAATATCTATATGGAAAAATTCAGCATTCAGATAAAATGTGTGTGAATTTGACTTTGATTTCTTGTGATATACATGGCAAAAATTAGTGAGCGGAAGAAAAAGCGAATGTATAAAAATGTTGCAATTAAAAATCACTGCGGTGAAGGTATAAAAAAAGTTTCCAAAGTAGGTGAGGCTGTTGCTTGGCTTCAGCTTCAAAACATTTTCTCATATTTTCCACTCGAACAATTCCACATCCAAGAGAAATTCTCATTTAAACTTCATTCGTTTGTGAAGATGGATGACAGATTCGTAGGTTATGGATAACACTGAAAATGTGCAACAGATTGTAAAATAGATCTCATCCTTATGTCGATTTTAAAGTCGTCTTATGCGAGGTATAATATTTATCCTCATTGCAGTTTAATTGAATGTATCAATTTAAATTTTACACTCAATTGCATTCATTCCGTTTACTTAGCCAGCCTATTTACAATTTATGCAGCAATCAAGCAATAAAATCTTTTGTGACATGTCTGCAACAATTGAGTGAGGGTGGAAATGATACCAAGAAACATTGTAATATTTGTCTAGCGACATCCATATCGATTTCGATTGAGACAGTGTCGATACGGTCTCATACCTTAATGAATATGCTTTTTGGCTTAGATGACAATTTTATTCCATGAACCAAATTCATCGAAATTTGATTCAGTCGTCACTAGACACATTATATATTATCACATTGCTTCACATTGGACTGCGCGTCAACAACTCATTTATAAATCAATTAAGGTACAGTTCAGCCAAAATGGCTCAACTCTCAGATATATTCAATTCTAGGTTTATTTGAATTAAATTGAATGGTTAATTTTTACAACATTTTTTTATTTTACACCAGATTTATTTATGTTGTTCCATTTAATTTAATTTATTTATTTAAACACCGCCAAAGTTTTGGCTGTGTACAGGAGTGAGGACTCATTAAAAACCTGATTTATGTGGTAATTTTTTCTCTAAATAAAAGATCAAAAAAATGATTCCAAAAGATGACAATGGAGCATGAACTTGTTGAACAGTTAATAATATTAGACATACTACACTTGATTTTGCAAGTCAGGAAAAAAATGTGAACAGATTTGTTAGATTCCATCAAACACCGATTCAGAGAACTAATAAATCACTCACTCGAGCCACGAAAAAAATGGTCTTACTCAACTCAAAACTTCACTCCTTTCCAGGACTGAGTGTTGCCAAGACTTGAATTAAAGACCCAGCATGTTGTGCAATATAATAGTGTTATAGTGGTTACAATCTTACGATTACAGCATCCTTCTAAGATATGTGCTCATTTAAAGTTCAAATATAACACTTAAACATAAATTTCGAATATCTGTAAAATCCCAAAAGCATCAAGCATTCCCACGGATTTGTAGTCTTTTTGTCAATCCTCATAGTTTTCTGAAGATAATGTAGTAGGAGACAGCCGATCTTAAAACCTGAAAATGTTATTTGTCTTTAAAATATCTTTTTTTTTCAACAATTTGAGAGAATTTTTACTTTTCCAAAGATTTCCAATGAACATTGAAATAAATTGAAGGCAGTGAAATGGATGGGTTGTTGTGAGCGCGCAATCATCAAAATCATATATTTGCGCATATGTTGTGGATAATCACACCAATTTGAATCATAAACAGTATTGCCAATGGACGAAACTTGTCCCGTGGCTGATGTTGCAAAGTAACAGTAAAATGCTGTCCAAGCTAATGAACAATCCACACACATTACGTGATATACAAATGAAACCGCATTAAATGCAGCCTAAAATGAAACAAAAATAATTAAAACCAAAATAGAATCAAGTTATTCGATTGCTGTTGACTGTGCTGAAATAATATCATAAAATCTCACATGTTCCAAATTATACATTGTCATGGCCAAAAATATGGCACACGTTAGAATGACGGAAAATACAGAACCATTGTTAATATCCGCAATCAATTTGAATACTCTGAATGGGAAATTGTGAATTCAAATTGTTTTGAGTTTAAATCAAAGGGACTTGAACAAAACTTACTCAAATAATTTGACGTGAACATCAATGGCTTTTGTAAGATTCGCTTCGCAAATTTGTCCATCATTTTGTTCCACCGAATTGATTAAAAGTTCGAAATGTTTACAAATGGCATGGATATAAAAGCAACAGCACACAAAATATGATGTAACTGAGACCACAGATAAAACATACGAAAAGCTCATGCTAAGCTGAATCAGCCACTGCACATACCATCCAAACAGATTTTCTGTACTAAATGGAACGACAATATTGAATGCTAAAACCCAAGTCGATGTATCCAAATTTCCAATGCAAATGCAATAAATCGAATAGAAAAACGATGCCATCACAATTGATTGATGAGCAAATATGTAATGTGACATAATTTTGGTCCATTTGCGACAATTTTGCTCATTTATCCAGTACATTGTAGATATTTCGTCATCAACAGTTGATTCAACATCTAAATAATTTCAAAAAGAAAAATCACAAGACATTTTTATATCATTTTTCAAATAAACCATCGAATAAAAGCAATTTTGGAAAACCTATATCAACTATTTCCTGTAACTTCACGTGCAACATTTTGACTTTTTTCATGTTAAGTCCAATACTAATAAACATGCCACAGCCTTGTAGGCCAGCAAAAGCACACATCGCCGCATCTATGACGGACTCATAGTCCGTTATATTTTTGTATATAAATATTGCACACGAAATGATTGTAAACGTTATCGTAATGAATGTTATGCAAAAAGCGGGAACTGATTCCAAAAATTCATTTTTTGGTTCCATTAAATGATGTGAATTAATCCCTAGCCGGGCCATTAAATGTTGATTGCTCTGGAGTACTTTGTATTTTGCCATTGAAAACTGTTTTTTCTTTCTTTATTTTACTTTTTCTTATTAACTTTAACAACTTTTTTATTCAGTGGTATTCAATTCTTACAAATCTATTGATTATTTTGATCGAAGTGCTTCGAATATCTGTAATCAACTGAAATGCAACATTTGAGTTTGCTGCATTTTATAGCTGTTCAATTTTCGTTATTAAAATATTCTCGATATTCACATTCGCCGTATCGATCTACAAATTCTATTTAAGTTACATATTCTGGGTTACCAAACTAAAAGGTGTTTCAAATGAATTCAAAGAAGCGATCCATTAAACAAATATTCATTATTACATTTAAAATACATTACTTTTTTATCATTGTTATCGTAATCTAAAGTATTTACCCGAATTGGGACTATTTGCAATGAATTCTTTATCAGAACAATACGTGATTCATACAATATGCTATGACAATTTCGTGATTCGATCCTAGCTAGACTATTTGACGAGACACCCGTCAAAGCGGCACATGAACAGACATTGTTGCAGGTGTTGCTTTATATTCTCGTGTAATGTTTCCAGTTGCTCAATCGAAATTGTAATTTTCATTACGATTAGGCAGAAAATTACTTTAGATATTTGATCATTTTCGTACACTTTCAGCATCTTTTTTTCTTGTGGTTGATAATTTTTAAAAAGAGATGCAATTATTAAAAATATTTAATTTTTCAAAACTGAGACAGAAAAAGATGGCAATGACACTTTAATTTCTTACATTGAGACTCAATGTGTACATAATTCATCGATGAGTGTGACCGCTAGACACCCAGAGCATGAATTAATTAGTTGATTAATTCATTAAAATCATACAACCTTACATGAAATGAAATATTTTCAATTTTAATAACATTTTCATTCATGCAACATTGTAAATGGTTCAAAAGACTCGCATAATGGCGTTTGTTTTGTCTACCTTTTCTAAGAGTAAACTCAGTGGTTTTTATTTTTATTGTTTCACAGAAATTTCGATTTTGTGGAGATTGTGACTGTCCAGACTGGGTGTTGGCTGAAATCCATTCGTCATTGTCAATGCTCACTTCAGTCAAATTGAAGATACTCACACAATTGGTAGCGAGTAGTATATTAGGAGAGGAGGTTCCGGTATGTAAACAGATATCAATTTCCCTGATTTATCAATGTCATTTTAACACTTGATGTCTTAATTTAGGAATCAAAACTAAAAACATCATTTATGACCAATAAAAATGACTTGAAATCGGTCAAATCGGCAATGTCTTGCATTCGATTTTTATTGGTGAATGCAACACGTTTTCAAACGGACGAAACAACATTCTCAACTGAGCTACAGCAATTAGGACTTCCAACTGAGCATTCCGCTGCCATTTGTCGCGTATTCAAAGATCAAAGTGGCAATATTCAAGAATATCTCACCAAAAATAGCTTAACAGGTAATTATAATGAATTCAATCGGTTTTTTTCCCGTAAAAGACATTCCCGCCTATACGAATATTTTCTCTTTTCAAATTTATTTCAGTCAATGAATTAATTGATATGACGTACGAAATACCAGATGACACCATAGACTGTGCCTGCATCACATTTAAACTGAAAAATGAATTAATCGATGGAGTAACAACTGAAACAAACCATCAAATAAATATTGAGCACTCAGATATCAAAATGTTGCTGAAAGAGATGAAAACAGTTCGAAGTCTCATGGATGAAACTGAATAGCCAAAGAAATACGGTTTTTCTTGCAAAGAATTCTCATTGAAATGCATTGGAAGGGTAAATTTGTTTGTCGAATAATTGAATTAGAATAAAAACGTATCATATTTAAAGTATTTGCGTCGTTTCATTCATTCAATTTGTCATACATTGAGAATTCTACATCTAAAAATAAAAATAAAAAAAATACGATCGATGGCCTCGTGGCCAAAATCAAATAAGAACGATCTTTTATACAGTCTATTGGCACTCAGTTATAAAGAGTGCAATCTTTAAATTGATCTATAATTCAATTCCACTGCAGATAGAATAATTAAATTATGATAAGTGCTGTCATTAGTCAAGTGAATCTCTTAATTTTATTTCAGCTTGAATTTAAAATAATGATAATTTAGAGCACATTTTGTAACATATGAATATATTGCGATAGTTTCATTGAACTTATAAGTTAAATCTGAAACCAACACACAAAATTCAACACAAACAATTTCAATCATAAATTTTGGTTAAAATTCAATTTTTCTGATGTCAATGTATGGTTTTGAATACGTACAAAACTTTTGGCCAATGTTCATTTTGTAAATTAAAAAGCATTCAACCAAATTTCACTTGAAGTGAATTCTGAGCCATTGTGTAAGTCGGTTTTGAACACACACACAAAAAAAAACAATCTTTTCAGCAAATTATCTCAATTTTCGATTAGCGGTATGGCATGTGCTAGTACCATATATGATATAAGTAAACCTCAAATGGATTTCGGCCATTCACAATTTGATTTATTGAATCCGTAACCAATTTGGCTGAGTTACCCTTTAGAACGCATTAGAATGGTTCAAGTAATCAGCTTATACATATGAGTTAAGTGCCAAGCAAACGGTAAGTCTTTCAGTTCGCAGCATGCCTTATTTCTTATGAAGAGCACTATTTTTTTGCTAATTTAAGTTCAGCTCTCCCTTCCAAAATGCAGATGTATAAATCACGCTTCTATGTACTCTGTTGATAGAATTGGGTAGAAGTTGTAAGGTTTCAACGCGGGTTAAATCTGTGCTAAAGCTCAGCAAGTTTATCCAGTGTAAGAACCCTGCATGCAGCTAAGAATGTTTGGAGCGACTGTTGAGTAACTACCAACATACAACTGCATGCGATGGTCTGCAGACCCACTGAAAATTATCAATCGAATAAAAATACCATGCCCAAATACAAAATTAATTAAAATTTGTTGAAATTTTCAAATAGATGAAATCAAAAAATATCAAATTCTCCGAATTGCTAAAATATTTTTACCTTTTGTATTAAAGTAGTTTGGTTTCGGTCTCTCGGTCGTAAATCACGATTGTTTCAATGTTCTGGATATTAAGTTAAATACCGTAAAAATGTAAATAAAAAAATTAAATGGGCGGAATAACGCATAAGAAGTGGCTAATCGGAAATCTGTACCGAATAAAAATAAATTCAAGGCGAAATTCGAATTGCGATCAAATCAACACAAAACGAATAATACTTATGAAAAATGTCATGAAAATCTGTAACATTCGATTCTTATTGACAAAAGTTCGCATTCGGTTCAATGGTGAAATATATATACTTCGGTGTGCATTGACTGTTTTTTTTTCTTCGGGAACTATGAACTGGGCGAGAGCCGGAGTGAGTTTTTCTTTGCAAATCATTTCAAACTGTAAAACGGTGTACGCTGAAATATCGAAAGCTGAATGTTTAAAATTCGATTAAATATAAAAAGTTACTGTAACAAATTGACAAAATCGGTCCGAGAATACCTTCGAAAACACATGCTTAATTTTCACTTGAATTTAGCATTCAACAACAATTCCCTACAATTGTTCCAAATCACAAGCATTCAAATTTCGAACCGAATGGAACAAAAATTATGCATTAGTTTACGATTGGTAATAAAGGCGTCAGCTGCAGCAATCTTAAAAAAAACAACACGTCAAACAAATATTGCTTTTCGTTAATAAGATTCGAATACGAATTTTTATCAATTGCCATTGTTTTAAATGCGAATCGAATTTATGACTTTTCGAGTACTGAACACTCCACCATTTAACCCTCAGTTTATTGAACATTTGCTTGTAGGGCCAATTCGTATGGACAATATTATTGTGAGTTTTGTAACATATTTTTCATTCTTGAGGAGTGGAGATTTTTTTTTCAATGTTTGATCCTTCAATCGAGATTATACCGCGATATTCAGGAACATTTTTAAATTAGTGTTTTTTTACGATTTTGAAGAGCAAAATGAAAAATGCTTTTCGGCATATTTTTTTTTTCAAAGTTGTTTATTAAATGAAATAAATAATAAATAAAAAAACAACATGAAATATGAAATGTTATTAATTCAAAACATTCAGTTATTTAAAAAACATGGGAATAATTTTGCGTTGAAGATTTTGTTTTGGTTTTTTTTCACCTTTTAATTAATGAGTGAAACCTAACACTGAAATTAATTTCAGAAAAAAAATACACCTTAAAAATGCACTTATGCGTCTAAAAACGCGCAAAATGTGTTTCTTTCAATTTCAAATGAAATGTTCTCGTTCATATTCAAAATATTCGTTATGTGTAAACAGTTGATTTCGATGAAATCTGTTGCATGAAATAGAATTGCCTTGTAACGAAAGAAAAAAAGTAAAAGTGATGCATAACATGGAGGATTATCATTCGCCTGGAACGTGCCTTCATTGCATCGCGTCCAGTCATGAGATGGCTTATTTACAGTCAACAGTAGGCTAATTGATCGTTTTTATTTTCCGTGTGGGAAGCCTGAAATGAAATTTCGGCATGATTATATTCCAAACTAGAATCGGTGGATTGTGTGTATTTTTTTAAAAAGTATCATTTCAAATCGCCAGCTTAAAATTCTATACATAAATTTGCATGTTGATGATGTTTTGTGTGCTAACGGGCCGCATCACCTCAAGCGTACAATTGAGTGTGACCGTGTGGAGTGCATTTGCGTTTGCACCATGATGCTTTTCATTTGATTCTTATTTAATTCTCATCATTTAATACCACAATAAAAAGGCGTGCAACGCCAACAATTGTTATACAAAAAGGGAGCCATATCTTGACTTATTACATTCTTGAAAAGTGTGCATGAAAGTGTATATCTTAAATAATATTTACTATGGAACCCAAATTGCCTACTCATTGTAATACAAGACACCAACAAATCGTTCATAGCAGAATGTTGTCACGCGACAAGTCACGTGTCTTCATCACAACACTCTCCCCATCATTCATGGCATGGTGTGTAATACACCATGGCGATAACAAAAATAGCGCAACATTTGATTGTATGTAAACACTCAATTACGTACAATTTAATAAATACACATGTTTGCACCAATGTAATCCGGTTGGTTGTGTCGTACATTATTTATGTGTTTGTGTGTGTGTGTTTGTATGTTGAGTTTGAATGAATTTGAGAGTCGGTTGAAATGTGCGGGTGATAAATTTTCCTCATCGAGGTAAATCATTGTCGTTGGTAGAAGCAAAGCAAAGCGCACAACACAAAAACATTTTTATGTTTAATCGATTAAAATTAATATTAATAAATTAGATTTGCATAAATAAACGCACGAAATCTAAACGCAACGGGGCTTATGACAAGACATTGTGTATGTGCTTGGTCTAGAGTGGGAACCACGCTGATTGAATATACTGCCGCACCATATTATTTATTTTGATAGATTACGTTAAAGATAAGGCAAAACAACACAAACGAATATACGCATTGAAATCATGAAGGGATGAGTATGCCGAATGGAGTGCAGCCATCGGTGTGTGCTGGTGTTAAAATGTTGACATGTTCGAGCATTGTAACCGAACCGAGTGTCGACTTGTTTTCGTATTTTTATTCCCGTTCTACTTTTTTTTAGAGAATACTTTGTATTTACAAAGGAAATATTATCCAAACAATATCGATAGTATATTCGATATATATGTAGCTGTTTTTATTAATTCTCCCACGAGGGACGCACGCACAAATCACACAATGATCTCGGCTTTCTCATCAAATCCATTTGATATACCGTTTTTTTTTTATACTGAAATTTCTATTTATTCAATGACATCAAATTGAGGGTGAATTTGAAACTTGACACGACACACACACACAAACACATTCTTTATACCGTTCACAATGGGTGCATATATAATTAAATACAAATTATAGAAAATTAAAATATAAATCGCAACATATTTTTGTTGCTGTTTTGTTGGTGAAATCAAACACATGGAGAAAAAGTGAGAGTGATATTCTGACGGCGATTTGCTGACGGTTGACGATCCATCAAAATTTCGGTTGACATTTTACTCACCATTGGGATTATGGGGTTGTTTGTATCAAATGTGAGGAGGATGGTTACGCAAAATAAAACCGCATATCAAAATCTACACCGTTTATAAGTCTATTTGGATAGACTGAACACATGTCTGTTTGTGGATTGTCTGGATTGGAAGATTTTCATTTTGGTAATTTTGTAACGAAACCAAATTGGAAACAAGCCCAAATATTAGCAACAAAATTTGTGTCGAAAATCATCCAACGTATATTCAATGTCCACGAAGAAAATTCTAGTTCGAATGCAAATGATTTAAAATTGTTAAATCAAAACTTGAAATTAAATGTTTATTCTTCCAATTAAAGTTTGGTTTTTCTGACACTGTACCATTCTTAAAGGGTCATAAATGATGCTTTGCATTCAAAGCAAGACATATATATTGTAAATACGCCATTTACATTGTACACCTCTGTCATAAATCTCTGAATGGATAGAAGGTAACTTATGAGCTTCATTTTTCCACGCAATTTATGTAACGTGTAGAAAAATTGGATTTGATTCGATTGGTTTTGATTGTGGGCTCATTTCTGTTTGACGATATTCGATTGCGCAAATCAAACCATAAAATTGATATGAAAATCCAAAGTATAAAAAAACAATCACTCTCTTTCTCTCTCTCTCTCTCTCTCTTTTTCTCCGGTTCTCACAACACGTTTGACATAATGTGTGCTATTGGTCCATATCAGCCTTTCGATTGTATTTTGAAAATGCCACGTGAAATTGAAATAAATATTATTTGTGATTTTTTTTATCGCCTGTATCGGGTGTGTGGCTGGTTTGTGGAATTGGCCAAATGAGAGAAATACACATGAAAAATCATTCAAATGTGGCAAGAAATCAGGCGACTCTCACGTGCGATTGCATTATAATATCTCGTATACGAAAAGCAATAAAAATATAAATAAAAATAAAAAGGAGCACATATTTACGTATCAATTTTATTTTTACAGCCCTCACATATGCGGATTGTATTTTTGTTGGGATTGTGGTGGTTATTTTTATCCTTTTTTGCATACAATTTTCGTTTTGTTTGTTTGTGTGTTGTTGTTGTGCTGAGTTTTTGCGCTAGCTGGGCTAGTGAAAAGGACAAAAACGAAAAAATAAAGGAAAAACAGAACAACAAATATCATAAGGCCAATGAGCCTTGTTGCTCATTTGTTATCGTTGCTTTTCTGAATTGAACGTCGGTGCGTGGTTATTACCTTTCGAAATTGGTTTTAAATTGATCACTTTTGGCCGATTCAATTTCGATTTTCACAAATGGCACACGAATAAAAAGCATTTGGGGTGATTTTCTGCGACTTATGATGATTAAACCGCATCCAAGGGTAGTGTGTTTCGGTACGGGAAAATGCACTGAGTTGAAGAAAAGAGTCAAATCAAAATGCAAAATAAAAAAACCAATTGAGCGGTGGATCCATTCCGTTTACCGGAGACATTCTATGCATGGTGCCTAGCAACACCCTGTACCATTTCAACCAATCTGAAAAACATTTTTATAACGCAGTAAATCAAAATATTTACTTGACCGTGTGTATAATTTTTTGGTTTTCTTTCGGAAGGAATTCGCGTCACATTTCAAAAAACGATGTCTACCTTTTCGCCAAAAAAAAAAAATAAATAAAAAACAAATACATCTCGGTGCCTGCAGTCGATGGCAGCCGCTCGAGAAACACTTTGATTTTATGTTTTTATTTCATGTTATTTACGCAAAATAGGTCATAAAAATCATAGCTTCAACAATAACAATAGAACCCATATAAAAACAAAAATGCCACACATATGCTATATATATTTTTGGCATTATCTGCTTTCGGTGCAAATTTTCTCTCTTTTGCTCTCGTTGAAGTTATTCAAATCGAATTCTGCGAATATCCAAAATAGCATAAGCAACATTCAATTCTATTGCAACTGTATAATGTGGTTAAATACGTCGTAAGAAGTTGCGCGTTATTTCAATCGCTTTATTTAAAGATTATTATTTGAATGGGACTATTTCTTTTTTTTTATCTCTTCGATGTCGATTGTTCGTTGGCAATTTTTAAAATGAAAACACACAAAAAAACACTTCATCCTTATGCAATTCGAAAAATTGAAATTATTGATTTAATAGTTGCACGAAAATGACTGCATTGCACTCTAAATAAGTAGCAACTCGATTGTTCTTACTTTTCCGCACACCACGTGATGCGTAAAAGTATTGCGATTGGCCCAAATTTTGGAAACCACAAAAATGAGTTTTCTATAAGTCTGGAACCCATAGGAATGCGGTGGAACCGTTTTTAGCTCATGTTGATGTGGGGCTGTGGCACGTTGTCCGCCGTCCTTTGTCCGCCGTCCGCCGTCCGTTGTCACGTTTTTTGTTACCACGATAGCTCAAAAACGACTCCACTGATCGTTTTCAAATTTTCACCATTTTTTGGAAATTATTAGACTTAGATCCCATTAAATTTTGAGCAATATTGGTATAGCCGTTTTGGCGCACCATGCTCTCAAGTGAATATACGTTTATTGCCCTGAAAATACCATTTTTGAACAAAATTACCAAAAATTGGCCTACTGAATGTTTTTCGCGAGCCTATATGACTTTCCTGGGCCAAACTATATTAGTTCTGAGATTCCTAAATACAATCATTCCATCTTTGAAATTTCTCAAATTTGCAGCCAAAATAGACGAAATTCATAAAATTCGTACACGTACGCCATACGCAAAATTATTAATCAATTTGCGCTCAAATCCAAGCTTTGACTCGTGGACCACTATTAAAAATGGTTTAGACTTCATAGCACTAAGATTCCATCCAATTTTGAGCAGTATTGTAGTAGTCGTTGAGGTGCATGACTGACTCAAGCGAATGTGGCTATTTTGCTTGAAAATTCAATTTAATATGGAAAGTACCGCGAATATGCGTACTAAATGTATTCCGCGGGTCCATTTGACTACCCTGGGACAAACTATAATGGTTTTGAGATTTAAAATTGAATCATTCCATATTTGTGGTCATAAAATAGATTGGATTCAGAAAATAGGTGGAACCACCAATTTTTGACTCACTGCTCCTAACCCATATAAATTGCTTATTTTGTAGAAAAAATGGTCTAAATGAAATTTGAGGTCGATTGGATGATGTTTTCTTGTAATTTCACTATGTTTACTTTCACATTAAAACTAATTTTACCAAATCACTTGATGGTTAAAAGTGCGGAAAAGTAAGCCTTACGCATGTAAGCCCATTTATTCTTTATGAAATTATGAAAAACTCCATCGAAATTAAAAAGCATAAATCATTCGTTGGTGTGTGTGATTTTTTTTGTCGTTCTGTTTCTTTCATTGTTCGCCTTCGTTTGCCCGTAATTTCTTATTGGAATTGCGTTAAGTTCGAACAATTTCAATTGGAATTAGTTTATTGTCGCGCGTGAACACCAATTCAAATGGCGCAGTAATTTTTTGTTCGAGTTTGAGTCACATTTCGGCTTGGCACTTTCGTACACTCTTATTGGATACATAATTCAAAACGGGAAATTACAACGAAAAAGAGTCTGTAATACAAATTCATTGACTTAATTGGATTTTTCATTCCATTGTACGATGTAATCAGCCACATACATTTTTTTCCTTTGCTTCTCACTCTCGCTCTCTCTCTCTCTCTCTCTCGTTCACTGCACCCATTTCCAATCGGCTGCCTGCGAAAACAATGTGTTGTTTCTCATTTTGAACAAATTTTCGATTCGCTGATGTAAACGAAATGTAAAATATATCGAAATATAAATGAATGTTTAAACTTTGAGCCACCGTACGCTTACAACAATTCACCATCTTGCTCTTATTTGGTTCGAATTGATTTCATAAGATGATGTAAAAGAGGGTGACAGGGGAGCCGTGTACTTGTTTGTCGTGAAAATTATGGATGTTTCATTGTGTGTTCAACAACAACAACAACAAAAACGAAAAAAAAACGAATGTGCAAACACAAAAATTGAATCCTTGGCACAGATCCTTTGCGGTATAATGAAATGGTTGGATTACATTGTTTTTTTATATTAATTCCAAATTTTGTGTGATGTAAGTGAATATAAACCAGCATTTTCTTGAATGCAGCTGAAAAAAAAAACGTAAGATTCTTCGAATACAGACTATTTTCTTAAGAAAATGATCGCATTGTTGGCCAAAAAATATTGGACACATACAGATTTTCGATCGAAATAATAACAAATCATGTGAATAAATTGCATGAAGAAAAAAAGATTAGTAACGTTAAAATCCATTGGTGAATTTGTGTAACATCAACCAAAGCGAATTTCATTCGAAGCGATGCACACCGATTGCCTCATATCACAGATTGCTTTCAATGAACACCATCTCCAAAATACGCCACATAATTACAATAGTAATACAGTCGAAATACCATTGAATTTTATATCATTTTATGAATATATGAACATGTTGTGTGACCAATTGCAAGAAAGGTAACGCCTTTGTGACCCAATCAAAATGCGATTATCGCTGTTAAATTCATCACACTCGTTGCGCTACATTTCGTAGCCCGCTTGTGCTTGTGCTCTCTTTCACTTGTGTCTCGGTGCTATCCATTCGAATGGTAGCCTGGTGTTGTATGTTCTCTGTCTCTCCACCACTTGCCATCCCCGTTTGGATGTTGTTCCTCTTGCTTTCACATTCTCATTCAGATGTGAGCTCACTCGTTCTCACTCACACCAAACAATTTTCGCCCGGGGATAAGTGTGTAAATGCTTTTCGCTTTTCGATGTATACGTTCGTTACCTCTATATATTTCACGTCAAAATATGTTTAAATTTTGGTGGTTTTTCATCTCGTTCACGCTCCCACACATTCAGAACGCACTCTCACATAGCACATTTTCCAACAAATCAATATATATATATAATATATTTTCTACATGTATACATATCTAGATATTTGTCGGTGAGTGTGTGACACAGACGCATAGCATTTGCTGATTTACGCGTTTGCTGGTGCTATTTCGAGTTGACTTATGTTATTTATTGTTCGAAGATTTTAAACGGAATATGATGGATATGGATGTCAGATGAATCATTTCAATGCTGTCTCTCTCGGTCTCTCGCCATCTCTTTCTCTCATTCTCACTGGCACTCAACCGAATTTCAAATGTATTCAAACAATTCAGTAGCTGAACATTTAAGCGAAATAAATGTGAAAAATATAACATTTGGATTTTCTGGCAAATCAAATTCTGTGCCAAAGATTGAGCTGCGAGATTTGTTTTATTGCAAAAACAAAAAACAATCACTTATTATCAGTTTTCAAAAGAATGCAGTAAAATGTAATAATGCCAATGAACATGCCAATTTGTCACTCATAATTCCAAATGCACCTTTTAAATAAATAGAGTATTCGATGAGCAAAATTTTAGGGAAAATAAAAATGAAAATAAAAATAAAAATAAAAACTTATTTGCACCTTTCCGCTTTTGTTTCGCTGTAAATTCGAAATAACAAAAGATGAATTAAACAAACAATTAAACAAACAGAAAAAGGCAAACAGTGAAAAGCTGAAAAATGAAATTGATCCCAATAAAAAGCCGATAGAATGATCTTTTAAATGTATTGTGTGTATCATTGATGCGTGTATTTCCCTATTCCGAAACGCAGTGCATCTCCAAAATATCAATAGACTGGCTCTTTGTGCGAAACTTTAAACGGAATACATCCGTACAACAAAACAATATTGAAGTATCATACACAGCAGGCACATCATAAATACATTTTTGTACAGTTGATTGGATGCACAAATACATCGGCAAACGGTGATGCGCAAATAGAAGAAATATAATCGACAAATAGACAACACAAAAATCGTAGCGACAAATTTTAATCGTTTTCGCCAGATTTATTGGTTTATAAATACGTATTGGCCCAATCAATTATGGTTGTCGATTCGCCATCCTTATCCACGTCCTCATCATTCGACTACCAACAACAAAACGGAGAAAGAGAGAGAGAAAGAGCGAGAAAAAAATGACGACGACAAATAAGCCAAACATGAGACAAACAACACTACGGATAATAGTATCAATTCAGATTCAACATTACTTAATGCAGACGATACGTGTGCGATCCCTGAGTAGAGTGAAAAAAAACAACACCAAACGTATCGTGTAAATATTTGATGGCAGTTATAGTTTTGTATACAACTGTCTCAAATGCTTGTGCATCGAAGTTATGATTTTGGTATACCCAGGCACTGGATACCTCTATGTGCGTGACAGTATCATTGTGTATCATACACATCCAATTTACGAACACACGCTCACCTAAACGATTTAATAGCTTACCCTAACTAGTCTGATTTAAATGACAAACAACAAATTACGGTGATGTGTCCTGAATCTCACTTCGTTCGCTCACTTCTTGGGGTCTCATTTCCTCATCATATTTTTTGTTGTTTTTTTTTTTATTTCTATTTTTCATTTCATCATCACATCTAAATGTCATAAATACCTTAATAGGATCGTTATTTCTATTATTAATTTGGGTGCATATGTGCATATAATGAACACCCCATAGAAATCTATTTTGGTGTTTAAATAGAGTTTTGCAGGCATTGATTTATTCAATGCATGCTTTTGATGCTCATGCATTGCAACAATGGCCTAAGCTGTAAAGAGTCACTGGCAATGCAATACAGACACACACACTCACTCACCCAAAAATCTGTATGAAATCCTTCATGCCGAAAACAATGGCATTTTTTCAAGCAACAATTGACTCTGGGCAGATGAAATGAACATCATGGATAGCGTATAGAGAGAGAGAAGAAATTCATGAACAAAAATCTCGAACAAATTGATTGAAAAAAACAAGAACTAATCGTTTCATACAAAATTCAATGAAATGTGTTTTTTGTGGACTAAAATGCATTGACGTTCATTTTAACACACAAATCACAAATCGCATACTCATCATCGCACGCAAAGAGCACATTTTTATGAATGAAAACACGTACGTATGTTTTGGCATTCGGAAATAAAAGTTGAGAGAAACGTTATTTTCTACCTGAATGCCGAAATTTATTATACAAAAGATGTGTCAAACTCTATTCAGGACATCCGGTTGACCGTTCTCTAATGCGATCGATGGCTTGACTCTTCATTGTTATTTATTATTGTGTGAGGATTTTTTTCTCATATTTTCTCTCTATATTAAAATCACCTATTTCACCATCTATTGACTTTGCGACTCTTTTCACTTAATCTGGCTACTTAAATTTTTCGAATGTTTGTTTCTTTTTTTTTGTGTCGGAGGTCTCATTACGTGTGATTTGTGTTAAATTTTATTTGTATACATTTCACCTATAGAAGTAGAAAATAGCAAGCAAAATTGTCCATTTGAATTTTGAGCCATTTGAATTGATGTACGCACAAAGCCCACGACTAATTACATTCTCTCGATTTTTCAACTTCACCCATCAAAATGAATTAGCAACGAAAATTGATTTTTCGGAATAAAAAAAAACACGTAAAATACATTAAAAATTCATTCCAAAATAAATTCATCAGCATTAAACGAACACTTTATGGGTTGGCTCTTCATTTTCGATTAAAACATAATTAAAGCGACTGTGTTCGAGTTCCATCATTTGAAATGTGAACGGTCTGAGCTTAAGCGAAAAACTCTCAACCCGACCAGCAATTTTTTTTTTGTTTAATCAAATGTAGCTTTTGCGCATATTCGACTATTTTTAGCATCATGTGGGCGCTTCAATGACGTGTTTGGCGTGTTTTTTTTTCAACTGGAAATTGATTAACTTGACAGTGTGAGAAAGAGTGAGATAGAAAAATTTAATTAAATGTTTTCCAATTTCAGTCATTTTTTTTTTGTTGGTTAATTTCCAAATAAAAACCAGTTTATTAAATCAAAATAAAAGTTGCGTTTCAATATTTGTGGAGTAATTTTTGTTACGTGCATGATTGCGATACACATGAACAAATATGTAGATATTTTTACAATGGTGTTGGATAGTCCAAGGGCTCGCCTGGACTTACTCAGTCTAATCTCAATTGAATCGAGTGTACAGAATGATGTTAAAATGAAACGAGTGCGAACAGAGACCATGTGCTGAATTTATTGAAGTAGCAACAATTGTGCTTGGGCGCCCAGTGTATCAGTGTATGGCAATATGGTCGAGAAAACTAAATGAAACACAAGCGATGGAAAAATATACGCCAAAAATTGTGCACAAGTTTTTCGCTTCATTGTATAAATTCGTTCCATAAAAATGATACCTTTGTATGATAAAGTCATTTTCGTTGTGCTGGAAACGGCCAAGTAGTGGCATCCAGCCCGACCATCACTTGTATAATTATAATTGTTATTGATGAGCATTTTCGGATTGGTTACGGCATTTTCATTATAAAGAGTTATACGGTGATTCGTCGAAATTCAAGTATCTTCGATGTCTGCTCTCATTTGAATCCCATTGTTATTATCTTTATTCCTCCATTTGTTCTCTCTCTCGCTATGTGTGTGTGTGTGTGTTTCTTGCTCTTCGTCTTCCAATTAAGGATTGAACAAGTTTAAGCAAAAGGTTTTTGCTTCTCAAACGAATTCTGCACATCGGCTGAACAATGTATATAAATGGGAATTACGAACCCAGCAACTCAATCCCATCCTATGTATAGATATATACATTACAATGTAACGCATTCAGCTATAAATATGTATTTCGGTATTGGTTTTCACACAGCCACCGCTGTAATAAAATTGTTTTGTAAGCGAAGATTATTAACAAAAGTAGAAAATAATTTTATTAACCGAAAAAGAAATGAGACGGAATAATGAACTCCGCTTTTAGCCGCTGAACCGATGGAAAAAAAAAGAGCAACGCTCCAACGAATGGTAAATACCATCGCACACGAACCATACACACACACACACACATAAACACTCGTTCTTGCACGCTCACTCGGTCTAACATCCACACACACGAACACTCATACAGACGCGGGTGCGCTTCATATCCGCACATAAACTCCGCCTCTTTCGGCTGAAAATTGTGTGCGTTTATCTTGTTTGTCAAACAGTGATGGTGATTCAATTGCAATAAGAAATGGGCGTTGACTTGAATTTGTTAGTTGAGTGAGCGTTTGTTTCCACTTTAACCGCGTTTTTTTTTGTGTGCCCATAATCCAATGGAAGTCCTTTTTTTTGTGTGTGATATCACTTCGTTCGCATTGTACATGCTTGCACGCGTCGAATATAATTTAAAACGATGTTTAATTCAAATCCATATAGTAGCCATCGTTTCCGCTATCCTCTCTATCTCCACGGAATAAATGAATGTGTTTGTGTGTGTGTTTGGTGTTTTTATATGGTTTGTTGAGTGTTTCGAGACGCACACACACACACACAAACACCAGCAACTCGTTCGAATCAACTCTTTTTTCCATCTCGCTCGCAAATATTACCGCTCACCGAAAAATATCCACGAGCAATAATAAACTTATTTCCAACATACAATGAGATGGCACCCGTGTTTCACCGTGCGCACACATTTGTATTTGGTATATATTATGTGCAATTGATTTGCTAGGAGTCGTTTTGCTATTGTTTTGTCGCCTTTTTCTTTATATTACCATATATACGAGTTTGAGTATGTACCAATTCCAGTCAATGTGTGGTTGTTCTTGTTTTCGAATAAAAACACTGTGCTCGCTGCTCGCGTTATTTCTTTTTTTGGTTTTTGGTGCGTTCGCCGATCAGCGCTGTCGTTGTTGTCCTCCTCGTCATCATCTTTTTATTTGTTCTGCTGTAGGACAGAGATGGAATGAGCTAGCCAACATCATCTTTTGATTTCGATTGCACTTTTGCTTTGAACTTCATGCTATGATTATTTCGGTATTATCGTTGTGAGTTCATTTGAGTATGTGTTTTTTTCTTCGTTTCTCTTCATTTTCATTTCTACCGTGGTTCTACCAATCCTCTTCCCTTTATATGCTTTGCCAACACACACACTCAAACGAACATACAATCTCTCTCTCTCTCTGCTGGCGTTTGCCATGCACATACATGGGGTGCGTTCGCTTGTAGTTGTTCAGCCTTTTACATGTATTGCAATATGCTTGGCTGTTGTATGAATGTATGTTTTATACATCTAACAACAAGCAAAGTTCAAATGAGCGCGCTGAAAAACGTGTTTGCTTCACTCGCCAAGTCAAATCAGTTGGTAAATCGAATTTGAAAATCATTCTTTCGCGATAGGCCTGCATGTTCGGTCAGTCAATATAGCACAATCGTGTGGAAATTCTATCAAATTTACTACGTTTAATTGAGCGTTTAGTTAATTGAAAAGTCAACTGTTTATTATTGCATTTACAGTTTGTGAAGTTACAAGTTTTTTCACCGAATTTTTTGAATTAAATTTGCCAGTTATCAATGGTTTACTTCGATGTGAATTTAAAATAAAAAACAACTTTATTTGAGTTGAAATTAAATTTGCAAACTATAAAATAAAAATTGTAAGGTATTTTGTGCTGCATTAATTGCATATGAGTGATTATTTGGACTGTTTATCTGAGAAAAAAAACCAAAACTTAAAATTCATTTGAAGAGAAAATCAAATTTCAAATGTGAAAAAATCAGTGAGAATATGACAAATCATTTGAACAACATACTGTGACCAAAATTGCTCCATAACTTTGAACTCTAAGATTATTGCGACCAAATATTAATATGACATTTTGGCAAACCAGAAGAAACTTTTGAGATTTTGTGCAAACGAGAAAATAAAACAAAGTTCTTTGAATTTTGAAGAACGAGCAATCGTTTGTATTGCGAGGGAGTATCGACAAAAAAATTTATCAAAAGTGTGAAACGATCATCAATCTGGGTAGTCCATATTTGCGTAGTACGGGCTCCGATAGCCCGAAGCTAATAGCGTCACCATTTGGAAATAGCGCTAACGGTTTTACACCGTTAACGTCGGTTGCTGCACATCACGCTTTGAATCTGGCTGCATTTCGTTCACCCGGCTTTCTCGGTGCCCATGGATTTGCTGCATTTGGTGCAGCACACATAGACAATTACCGTGATCATAGCCCTGAAACGTTCATTGAACATCAATCACCATCGTCCATTCACAGTAGTAACAACAACAACAACAACAACAATAATAATCATCATCATCCGAACAGTGCAAATTCATTGAGTGCATTACAACAAAATTATAGCCCAAATAGTAGTAGTCCAACAAATAAATATTCATCGGCACGTAGCAGTCCGCCGACACGTGATGGTTATTTGAATAGTGATTATTATCATAATAATAATACAACAACTGCGTCGGCAATTAAAGCGGCCATCGAAAGCCATCAAAATAATAGTGATTTTATTACGAGTGAACGGCATCCGGCAAGCCAAAAGAATAGCGACACCAATTTAAATAATAATCACAACAGTAATAGTTCATTAGCAAACACAAATCGACGTCATCATTACGATCGTGCTTCATCTGAAAGTCCAGAAACGCAACGCTGTGACAGTACACGATCGTATCCGACCAGCCAAAAAAGTGACGAAGGCGATTATTTTAGTCCATCGCATCCAGATAGTGTGGGATCACGTAGTCCCGATCATTTATCCGCTGCCACAGCGACGGCATCGAAAAAATCCAACAATATGTTAGATCATCATAAGTTACCGTTGAGCTTTTTAGGTCCACCGTTGGCCGCTCTACATTCAATGACCGAAATGAAATCGGCCAACGCCAATTCCGGTGTAAATACATCCAGTGCAAACAGTATTCAACAGACTCAATCTCAGCTTGGCTCACATGGAACGGCCAATCCGCATGGAATTGATACAATTTTATCGCGGCCGCCACCAGTTACGACAGCAGGATTAAATGCCTTAACCAGTGGTATGTCGTTCAATCCACACACAAAAAAAACCGTTGCATGTTTTACTCGAACTATTTTAACAAGTGGTTTGACAAATTAATCTCATTGCTTTTGATTCGTGTTTTTCTTCATTTAGTTTTTTTTTTCTATCAAAACCCCGAAGAACTTTTCATTATTTTATTTCTCCTTTGTTTATTGTCATTCTTTCACAATTATTTATTTAATGTTGCTTTATTCTTTTTGTTACTTTTTCTAATTCCTCTACATTACATCAATTGAATTCAAACATGTGTTTACCAAATTAAAATCAATTCAATTCAATCAAATGTTGTTATTTTTGTTCTCTAATAGGCGCGATGCCGCGTTTTTCAATAGCAGCCGCCGCCGCAAATATGGCACAATATTTGTCACAAAGTCACAATGGTCAATTGAAAGGACATTCTGGTTCGCTGGTAGATCGACCGCATTTATACTGGCCAGGTTTACAAGGTTTGGTCACCAATCCAATGGCGTGGCGTGATCGTTTAACTAATTCCAGTAAGTACCTGATTTTAATGAAATTGTTCATTTGAATTGATTTTCAATTCATTTTACTATTACCATCACCAACACCATCACCAATTTCAATTACCTCAATTATCTATAACATATATTAATTAAATTTTGATATTGCACGAAAATACCTCAATACCCATCAAATAATGTTTCGTTCACAAATACGGTTTTCCCCCGACAATAAATTGGTTATTACCATTTGAATAAACAATACACACATTGCATAGCATCCGTCCACATTTCACCAAAGGCGTCAACACAAAACCGCATTCATCCAATTATAACAGAACATAATTTATATGATTGCCTCATATATTTAGTCGTTTAATTATAGCAATTGCATATGATTGTTATTCTAATATTATTAACGGTGAATAATGTCACGATGAACGGATATACAATTGTAATTCATATCAACGGAATTGATAAACAAAATCCACTGATAAATTTGGCTTTGGGTGCACTTATTTGCTTAGATTTCTAATTAAATCGTGTTATTGGAAATGATTATCAGCGTAGTAAATGCAAATAAAGAATCGAAAATCGGCGCAACTGTCAAACTAAAAATAAACCCCTGAGACTTTGAAAATATAAACGCTTATCAGTCAACCACCGTGAAAATAAATATAACGTTCAGAAAAAGTGTTTTAAAAATTTTACACGAAATTTCACGATGAGATAATCAAATGGATTTCCTAAAATTATTATTTTTTCAAACGAAAATGCAACGCCAAATTTTCCGATTTTCCATGCATATGAAAGCAATGTGGCACACGAAGAGTGCTATATTCGTAGAGAGCAGCTTTCTGTGACAGAATGCTGCTTCGGTACTACCGACGGGATTCGCAAAAGATGGCCGAAGGATATTTGCAAAAATGATTTGCACTTTTAAACATAATTTTCACTCGTGATGAAGTCTCAATTCCAAACCTGAAAAAATTTATGTGAAAAAATTCAATGGGATCAAGGTGGACTTCATCATGACAGTTCACATCGTTTAATTTACAATGAGATGAAACGAAAAAAAAATTATGATGATCCTTAACGATCACTTCGAAGGGCATTGTTTTTTCTTTGTTTCTTATATCGTATTTTCATTTCATCTCTGGCCTGAGTAATCCAACATCAGTACAGAGTTTCTTCTGAAGAGGGGAATGATTTACTTTAATTCTTTGGTGAAAAATATGCTTAAATAATTTTGTAAATAAACCCCAACATTCATGTCTATGTATGATGTTCACAGCCATGATACACAAGCACATGCAAAATATATACATATATTTTTTTACAATATCAATTCAATCTCTCGGTTTTATTTCCATCGCAATTCGATGGCAATGTTTGCGCGTGCATTTTGGATATTCATTTGTGTGTTGAACATGAACACACGGCGACATATTATTACGTTTACATGATAATAATGGCTGTTTATGTACAACAATTCTGAAATAGTAGACCCGCTTTTATATAGCCAAGGCACCAAATAGAAGTAAAAATATAACATCATCAAACCGTCAAGTTTGTGTGTGCGTTTTTTTTTGGTGTGTGTTTTGCCTGTGAGAAGAACCGGAAAAAAAATCCACCATAATAATGGGCGAACTTTTTTTTTCCTTCTCTGCTCTCAAATTCAGCTATGAACGGGAAATCAACGTTTTCACGCACGAGTTGCGTGCATCTTGTATGAGTATTGTTTTTGTAAATTGTCTTCGTTTTGTTCCGGGGGAGACTATAGATAGTCGCTCCGCCATAGCGTTGACGCATAAAGCGCTGTGCCAAAAGAAAGGCGTTGAATACCGAAGATTTTTCTGTCCGCGCGACAAACAAGAAAACGGGACTAAAACACCCAATGATTGTAATATATTGGAGGATAATATTGTGTCGGCTCGGCATCGCACTTTATGTGGTTCCGTTCTCTTCTCTTTTTTTTTGCTCTTCGATGAAACAATACACAGGCAGCTAGCAGCCATATATTTTGATTATATATACTACATCGTACATAGATGAAGATGAGCACCCGACCAACAACAACAACGAGAAAAAAACCCCATTGATATATATTTTGCAAATTTTTCCGTGCATACACCAACTTTCACATCGTAAAGTGGGAACAATGGATGGCAGCAAAGGCTGCTCGTACAAAAACAAAAAATACACTTTCATTCAACGGAATACGGAAACCATTTTATCATATCATCAAAACAATGTACACACAAAATGCCAGCACACGCAAAACCATGCAGCTCTATCGCGTGCTAATATTATATTTGCCACATTTTATGTGGTGGTTGGATGAAGAACACTGTGTGTGTAAGTGTACGATATGTTAAAATTATTCGGAATTTGCTTGAACATGTAAACAATTTTTAAGATTGCAAATCGTCTACTTGATTTGAGCACACTTGGCAAAAATATAATTTATTCACATTGATGTTTGTAAGCTACAACGAAAAGCACAATAAATGTTAACGATCAAAAGACCGTGTTATTTGGTTGTTCTTTTTTTCATGTTTTAATCATTGGCTCATGTAACTGCAGAGAAATGATAGACCATCCAAAAATAAACGCATTTTGTGGCCAAAATGACACTTTTTTTTAAAAAGTTCCTTTTCTTTTCTGATGTCATCATTATTTTCTTTCTAATTTTTTGCATAATTTGTTTTTTTTTGTGGAAATATTTGACAGTTGCTTATTACCTTAAATAAATCAAACAAATAATATTTGCTAGAAAAACGAGTGCAGTTCACATAGTAGACACAACTGCATCAAGCAAATGACCATTAATCGCAAATAAATAAACATGTCATTAAAGAATTGTTGATACCAATTAAGCGAAGCGTTATGAGGTAATAAAAATTGGTCGTTAAAACAATGCACGGCTGAATGTTCAGCGAGTTTTTCTCAAGAGTTTCTCTGGTAAATGGCTATATTCCACTCGTAATGGCTACTCAAAGTTCAACTATAGAATACGGCCGTATCATCAAGTATATGGTTAACTAAACGAAATTGCCCATTTTTATTACAGAAGCAACAATTCTCGATGATCATCAATTTTATCCAATTCGATACAATTGTTTACTTCGTAAATTTATGCGTTTCAAATGAATATATGCAATCGAAATACACAGGTTTAGGCGATTTTTCTGTTGTTGTTTGTTTGTTATTTTTTGCGAACATTAAGTTCGTGCTAGAGAAATTAAATCGGTAATAAAGCCATTTTATTTGATATTAATTTGCAATTGCCGCGACAAATGAATTACTTATTTGGTTAAATCAAAACCATTTTCGGACTATTTTATGTCCCTTAATAGTGGCTAGTTCAAATATATTTCAACCATTTTCATTGCTTAATCCATTTAAAGATGTTTTTAATTGAAAGTAAATAGACGAAATGCAATTTCTTCGGTCGAACTTTACCTAAACCGCTCCATAATCCAAATAGTAAATAGTTTTCGGGTTTCAAGAAACATTTAAACTATTTTAAGACTTATGGGCTTTCTTATGTTTAAGCCATTTCAAGAACCATTTCTCGCCATCTAAATTCCAAATTATTAATTTTACATGGAACCCTATTCCGTCGGTAAGCACTTTGTTTAGATAAAGTTTTGTACCTTGTTGGCGATTGCAAAGGAATTGGTTTGGTAAAAGCGTGTATGTGAACCGGATGGTTTAAGATAAATTGAACTAATTTGATCCTCCAAACAAATTAATTAAAACTAATTAAACTACGGAATGAAGGAGCTTAAGCTTATGTGCATATCATCATTAATCGATCTGGAGAGTCCTCTATGTTTTGTCTAATTCATAGATTCAAAATGTTTTTCATGATAATGAAATTCACAAAAAGAAAAGATATTGAAGCCTTGACCTTTTGATATTTTGAAAATTGTATATCATCGCATCCTTGGAAAAGAGTTCGACATTTTGAAGAGAAAAAAAATTGACCTGAAAATGGTTGAGTTAAGTGAACATTTCCGGGGGGAATGGCACGTACAACGACAATTATTCGAATCATAATGAAAATTGGTGTTCATCATCATTGTTTCCGATTCGTTTCGGATGCTCATTCTGGCTCATTGATGTTTATCTCAAGTGATTTAAACGCCCATATTTCCCAATTTATGTACCGATTTTGATTAATTCAAATGAATTTGGTTTGAAAAGCAGGCGGTCGATAAATGATTCGAAACGAATTAAAGATACATAGTTCTTGGTTTCTGCCCTTTTTATGTGTGCTCGAATTTAAAGATGTGTTGAAACCCAATTCGTTTAGCTAATGAAAATGGAAGGCAACACAAATGGCGAGAAAAGGGTTGTCGCCATCACTTGCACACACACACACACACAAACACATAAAGAACCCGTACAAATTTCATGAGTGTAAAATGAACGTGTTTTTAGTGTGGTGAATTGCGTTAAATATTTCGAATTATTTTCGACACCACACGTTCGATCCATTGGTGGAACCGCAGCAATTTAGATGATGATAATAATAAACAGCAATTCCCTTAAGTGTGTACCGCGTTCATTTGTCGTGCGGAGGGGTTTTTGTTTGACTTGATATATTTTACGGTTCCTTAACAATTATCATCAACAAATCGTGAGCGCAAACGCTTTATTTTATGAGTGAGTTAGCCACAGCTCATTGGCCATAACACACATCAAATTCATTTGTAACCAAAAAAATAAGAATACCGTGTCGGATAGATCAAAAACAATTATGAAAATGATGCATAACTTATCTACTGATAAGAGAGAGATTCTTCGTTTCGTCCTTTTTTATGAGGTCCTTCTATTCATTCTGAGTGTAAAATATGTTCACCACACATTTTGCAACATTTTGTCCATTTGAGTCGCATTTAAATTCAATGCTCAAAAACTTACATTTGAAAACCATGTGATTTGCAATTGAAACAATTCAAAGGGGTTGAAGGGGTGGGTTCCAACTAGAAAACCGGCTCAAAAGAGAAAACGGTTTCTCAACGTAATTAATTTTCCCGCTTAATATGGCCAATTGTACGGCGGGTTACTCCATATATATTTCAAAAATATTTTCTACGTGCAACTTTTGCGTTCGCCGATTTTAAATCGCAAATATGAACCACAGTCGGTTTTATTGCTTCAAATAAATGTAACATGTTGGCATAACACTTATTGAATGGATTCGTTCTCTTTCTTGTTGGGTGAACGAAAAATGGATTTTTGTACTAAATATAACAACCTTTAATACGATTGTATTTCATTAAATAAAATTATATCGTGGGCTATAAAGTGGCGATATGAATAAAACCACACAAATTATGCTCAACATTTGAGAACCAAACTGAAAATGGCAGGACAAAAGAAATCCATGAAAACGATATATTTCAACTCACCCAATTCTATTGGCTTATCGTAGAGTTTAGGTGTACCTTCTATCTACCGTATCGAGAAAAAAAGACAACACCTTTAAACCAAAGCCATGAATAAATATCACTTGGGACAAATTGATGTCTTTAAAACTTCCACCAACAAATTATTTTTACTTTGAAAATTTGCATTCACACACAATTTTCACTGTTAAAATGGTGTGCAATTTAAAAAAGTCTTTCAGCGTTGTGGCATTTGATGTCGATCGATACCAGAATGTGGCATTTCCTCATTTTGATGCAATTTTTACGGGAAAAAATATAATCGATCCCTTGTGATGATGATGAAGGTATTGCTGGCTGTAATAGGGTCAACACTCAACAGTTACACACGTTTGCATTAATATAATAAAATGGTATTTTTATTGTGTTCAATGAACATTGTTCACTGCTTTGATGTGATGAAACACTCTAGAGCAATGGCAACTGGCCCATGTATTGCGAGCCTTGCGCGAAATATGAAAAACCAAAAAGCAAATTTCTTCATCGAATTGTTGTTTTTCCCGTCAAATTTAAACATCGTATTACGGTTCTGCTATTCATTTTTAATAAATTTTTATACCATTGGCGACCGTGTTGAATGGCCCACCGCTAACGGTTCCCATGGTGCATATCAAATTGAATGAAAAAAAATTATTCAAGCGCTCAATAAAAACACACCAAAATACAATTTCAGCAAATGTTATTCTATGTGGAGAAATAGAGATGGATCGTTTGAGGAACACGAACGCTGAATACTTATGCCACAATTGCAAAAGTATAAACAACTGACTGGTTTGATTGTGTGCGTTATATACGGTTTATAAACATATAAATAAAACTTTTTCTTTTCTATGCTTCCATTATAATTGTGACGATGGAATTCGACATTCTCATAGTCATGCATTTCGATATATTTATGAAAGCATTGCATGTGCCAAAATAGACCGGCCGGGAATGTTCTAAGTTTAATTGCATCATTCAACGATCATTAGTCAGCTCATTGGTATCATTATCGACATGTGATGTCATATTAACAATAAACCTTCTGCATTAACGTACACAAAAATACAGTGTTAGTTCGGTTCCTATTCACCGTTTGTCGAGTTGCTGACTGCTATGTGTGTGTGTGTATTTGTGTGTGTGCTGCCATTTGTGCATTGCTAATTTTTTTTTTATTCCTATCGTCTCTAGCTCAATGTATGTTGCTTTGATAAATGTATGCAAACGTCAACGCCATAATGTCAATTTAATGTGTCTGGGCCTGTGATTCGCATTCACCAAAAGCACATATTTCATGTTTTGTTAAACACCGTCAACCATACCGAAATGTGTTGCGCGCTTGAAACGTGCTGTGCCATGTAAATGATTCAAGTGGGAGTTTTTTTTTTGGTTTCATTCAGAGAAACAAAGAAAATCATTTGATTTTTGGCACTGATTTAAAATGCCGTTTGACACTTTTGCATATCACATTTTATGCTATGATAATCTGGAATTGAATTAGTTTTTTTGTTTGTGATTAACCGGTTTTATACGCAATTTTCAGACAAATCACTTCTTTTCTCCTAACTTTTATAATACAAATAAATTTGTGTGTTGAATAAAACGCAATTAAAATTAGCTGCTTTCAAATATCAAGACAAAAAGTGCTACCTTAAACAAAGACAATGCTACACCAATTAAAATTAATTGGCGTTAATGATCGGCGCCTCCTACGCCATTGAAAAACGACTAACATCCAGGCTCTACGTTTCACCGTGTTTCATTCATCACATCATAAATTTTATTACCTGTGATAATATGTAGTTTTAATCAAATTGACATTTTTCTTTTCAATTTCATCAAAATCTATTCCAATTTTACCATCATAAATTTTTAATAAATTTGTGTCACATTTGTCGCATTAAACTGATTTGAATTCAAATATATTTCGTGTAAGCTTAAGCTCAATGAAATTGTGTTGAGTAAACTGCAATAATGTTAAAAATCCTGATATAAATAAAATAAAGCAGATATAGAAATTGTGTCATAATTTTTTGCTGCTTAAAACCATGGTTTGTGGATGGTTTGGATTCTCGAGTGGAAAACTACGAACATTGAGCTTCGAATTTTCAGATAACCAAAAATTTAAATTGACCAATCCTCTGAGTGATGTAAAACAATAATTCAGTTTCTATTTCCATTTTGCATTGCGAAACAGTCGATGCGATAAAGTAATATCACCATACGCTCAGTCAATCCAAAAATATATGGCACACATTTGACAGCAGCAGAAGCAGCAGCAGCAAAAAAGTGTCGGTATAATATTGCTCTCTGTCTGTTTGTTAAATGTTCATGGATGGAGGAAAAAAAAACCCAATAGTTTTTCATTCGCTGTATATTTTTTTTCCACAACTTCGAGAGCAACGCTTGTAAATGTGGAATATTTTCCATTTTCATTCTTTAAAACCAAATGGTCGACTGGTTTATACGTTCTGGGGCAAAAAAAAAAAATAAATTTATGTAAAATTATTTCGTTTCTATTTATGGCAGTGAAAATGTTGAATTTCTTCGTTTGATTTAACTTGTTAGTTTGAGATTTATTCGAGTTTCGAGTGAGATTTGTTATGGAAGATGGAAATCGCATAACAGAAAAGTCCTGCATTGGATCAAATTTGGTGATCCATCGTAACTTAACGTATCAAAAATCTGAGAGGCGAATAAAAATCATTTGAAATTCAAATGAATGTGTTTGTTTGTTTTTGTTGATATGGACTGGAAACTCACCCTTGAGGGCACCGATTGCCTATACACTTGATGTGTTTGTTGGCCATTCATAAAGACATTTATTCACATTGCATTGACAAAACGAAGACGAAAAAAAAACTAAGTTAAAAGAACATTCGTTTCCGTTTTTGGTAATTTGAGCAAAATCGAATTGATATAAACATTGATCGTTTTGTATAAATGTGTGCGAGGATGAGAGAGAGTCTACATGTCAGCTCATGATTCGTTAGCATGATTGTTATTGATATTTGGGAAGCCAATCAGAAGATGTGTTTGTGTTGCTTCGGACGAAGCATCATCATCACAACGAAATTCGATTAGGTAGACAACTAAATTGTTTATTTTGAATGCCAACATCAACAACATCATTACATATTTGTTATTTTGTTATTTTTATCTGTTTCATCGTCATCCTTACAAACTCATTCACATAACATGCTTCAATTGATTTTGTCATTTCATTTCTGCCTGTACAAATATAATCAGGAATGCCACAGTTCGTTGGCCTACGTAAACAATCAATGACATTCTTCGGTTATTTTTCACCCAAAAACTTTATATCCAACGTTATAATCCAACAGAGCGGCAACCCGACTGAAATCATCATTTCATGCTATATATCCTTCGGTTACGATAAAGAGAAAAAAAAAACCAAAACAATTCGAGCCCTGAAAAACAAAATCAAATAAAATTTATGAAAAATACCATTCTCGTCTGTGAACGATTCAAACAAAATGCGTGTATCGATATATGGAAAGTGATGATTGAGCGCGAAATGCTGAACAACTGCTTTCACTGATCGTAAGCAAAACAATTGCATGCGTCAACAAAATATGTGTAAATAGATATTGGACTAAATCTAGAAGAAAATATGGATAACAAAAAAATATTGTGTATAATATTGAAATCAATCCCAATTTCATTGGAATTGAAGAACAGCATCACAATCAACCAATTCATATTTTGTCGCTGCAATTACTTGGGCTTTCAAATCACGTACACAAAAATCGAGCCCCTCCAATTATGTATATCCTGTGTGGCTGTTTTCACCCAACACACACAAAATCCGTCCTCGTGTGTTGACATATTCCACTCAATTCCATCCAATTGAGGCATAACACTAAAATTTCCGAATAAAAACCCCCGAATCAAGTGAATGAATTGAAAGATGTTTTTGAGATTGGGCACATATGTTTCAATTGCGTGTATACATTGGTAACACAACACAAAACCACGACACATGCTCTTCTCTTATCACATGTCAGGTGAACATTCAATGAAGAAATTGGAATTGAAGCACGCGTACAACCGATTAGCATAAACATTGGAATATGTTTGGCACAAAATACACGCAATATGCATTGTTATTCTTCTGATAAAATATTTAATAACGAAATAGTGAGGTTTGTGACACTACGTAACATATGAGTGTTTATCTGTTTATCATTTTCAGTTGATTGGCAACGCGAGCATTGGATTCATTATACACGAAAAAAAAAAGACTTTCACGGGAAAATTTCTAGAGATCTTTTGAATTTTCATCTTTTTTTTTAAATAATTCACACAGAATAATGATGTTTTTTTTTAAATTTCCCATTTTAGTGTCAGCCGGCCTATCACAGCACCACTCTTCCGACAAAGATGGTAAAAAGAAGCACACGAGGCCAACATTTAGTGGCCAACAGATTTTTGCATTGGAAAAAACATTTGAGCAAACAAAATACCTGGCTGGACCAGAACGAGCTAAGCTCGCCTATGCATTAGGAATGACTGAGTCTCAAGTGAAGGTAGGTTAAAATTACACCTTTTTATTTATCAATCATATTTATTATCTGTAATGAATATCAATCAAAAGATAAATATTTTAGATATTTTTTGCACTTTATTCGAACCACAAATTAATCACTTTGAATAATTGCTCAAATGAATCGTGACATTTTATTTGACCAAACAGAAAAAAAAAATCCCGACGGCAAAATCAAAAACACTCAAGTTTGAATACCTCCATTCAAGTGAATCCATTGTAAAACCATTCGGGGACCTTTTTCTCCAAATCAATGGCATGAAGGGATAAAATGTGAAACGAGCTCAAGAGCCAATTGACCGCAACATTTATTGTAGCTCATATCATAGACAATTTCCTTTTTCTCTGGTTTTATTTTTATTTATTTTTTTTTTTGGTTTGCCATTCAACAATTTTCCAATTCCAAAAGGTTTGTTTCCACCGATGTGAATTATATATGACTTTTATCATCCCACACCGATGTTAACTTCTTTTTTTTTTTTTTAAACACAATGTATTTTATTGAGGGCGATCGTCGTGTTTTTTGCAATATGTTTCCAATATGTGAACAACTGATATGCAACGTCCCTTACGGTACTTTGCGCAAAAGCCATGGTCACACATATTTTGAATCCCCCATTTTTTGTGTGTGTGTATCGTCGTCGGTGTTAGATACCCAGAGATATGCGAATGCTTGAAACCGATATAGCTGTAGCACGTTGTTGTTCATTGAATAGAAGGGCCGATTTTCTTCTCTTTTTGTTGTTGTTGTTGTTGAGAATACAGCTTTTATAATCAAATATTATACCATGCTTACGATTCTTTGTCGCCGTCATCAAAACTGTCTCGCACATATACATTTAATTCAATCAAACCGCCCGGAACGAAGCCGAGAGGTGCACAACAAAAGGCTATCGACCGTAGGGGAGTGTCTTCGACATTATTCAGCCTGTCATTTGTATTGTAGCTGTTTGTCATCATTCATGCAACAAAATGCTTCTGGTTTTTTCGACTCGTGTTTCCTCTTTTCCTTTAAAAGTCATGTATCGATTCGGTGAGTATGTTCATCGCATCGGTTTATCAAGTCGAAATTTTTGTCTATACGATGCAATTGTTGAGCAGTTCCCATTTTTATATTCAGCCACATATGTGCAAATAAAATACATTCTGCAATATTATTTGAACATATTTTATTCTTAAAATCGTTTATTTCAGTCACTTTATAAGGTTGTTTCGTTCAATTGAAAGCCAAAGAGAAAAAAAAAACAAGTTAAAATAGAAAAAACCAGTTTTCATGCAGAAAAATTGCATTGAGCTTATTTGCAAATAAAGTGCCGGAATATGCTTACCGATTTAACTCACTGTGCATACACTAGGCAGAATATAGATCCCTTTTCTATTTTTATCCCAGTTAACATAAAGTCATAATGCATTACAAATCGGATTTGATTTGATATGATGATTTGGTAGCTGGCAGTCATTTCACAATGGACACGCTCGTTTAGGCTAAAAGACCGAGTAAATCACATCCAAACTGTAAATGTGTATATGTTTTCAATTGGTTCAAGTGCACGCGGCAATTAATTAATCGTGTAATTGATTTGACTACGCGCTATAAAGGGAATTATCACATCAGATCGGGCTCATATGAAAGAGGAAACAAGTTACTTTTTGAGTGAAAAACAGGGAAACATTGCTTGAATATTTCAATATTGAATGAAGTTACAAAATTGGCCGTTTGGACTGACTTTAACATACTTGTATCAAAATGTGTCTAATCCAGTTGATTTTTCATAGTTCAGTGTCTCTGCATGTGGGGTGTCTATTGAATTTTGTTTCATTGTTTAATTGACATTCTCTATGATTATGCGCCCGCCTCCAGAGTAAATGAAGTCAAATTTTCCATTTTTAATGAAATGGATTGGCCAATTTGGCATGGATGTAATGGCTGTCAAATGCACATGCTCTCGTGTGTCGTATTCATTTGACGAGCAGTCAATCAAAAAATGAATTTGCTATAAACGTGTATGCAAAATAAAGGCATTCACTAAAATTCGCCATTGTATATTATTTACAATGCTGTTCTCGAAAGTAAAATGACCAAGAAAAAAAAAACCTGAATAAAACTCGTTTTAAAAGAATCTCCGTATTTTCCCCGAAAACTGTTCATTTTGAACTGTACCACCCACAATGAATGGTTCTCACTATAACAATGAAATCTCTGAAAGAAAAAGCGGAATTCCAATTGAAAACTTCATATTTGCATGAGTCTGTGATGCTCAATGTTGGAAGAATTTTTGAAATGGCGGTCATGAAATTTTAATGCTTTTATGACAAATGTATATCATATTCAGATTGATTGTGCCTTGTGAGCGATTTGGACGCGCGACGATGATTTATATTTCTGTTTTCTCTCTGTTTCTCTCATTCAGTGTTTTTTGTTTGTTTGTTTGTGTGGATGCGCTATTCGATTTTATTGTCCTAGTCAAAACAAAAACCATAATAACAAGTTCACATGAGCATACACGTTTGCATCAACCATTGCGCCATTTGCTGCCATTCGTCAACGGATTTATTACTTGTATCGAATCCAGAAAAAAGATGGATAGCATTAAAGATTCATTGCGTTAATCGTGGACTCAATATGATGGATTTATTGCATATCAAAACAAAACAAAACGCACCAACAAAAAACGACAACAATAGAGCGTCAGAGTCAAAACAGTGCACAACGACAGAACCCTTTTATTGATTGATGTTCAAAACCGAAAATCGTAAAAATGCAGTGAGAGCGAGAGGGAGAGAGACATTATATATATATTGAGAAAAAGCGATCAAACCAAAATGTTTCACCGAAAACTAGGAATGGGAAAATAAATGTTTGAGTATGTGTCATAATCGTTGTTAACTATTCCGCTCCACACCACGTGTGTGTGTGTGTGTGTGTTGGCTACATTCATCTGGTTTACCTGAAGGTGGTGAAGCGAAAGCGTAACAGCAGCCCAGCCACGTCACCATTAGCTATGTCGAAAATCATAAAATGAAATGAAAAACCGAAGTTTTAACTTTATAGCATTGTAATTCATCAAACAAATCATTAAATCAGAAAATCACATCACATCACATTTTATTCAATTCAGGCTTTTGAGTGATTTCTAGTTTCTTGCACTCGCTGTTTTCTCAACCATGCCTCATATATTGAACGGTCTCAATACCGTTTCCACATCACATGTGACGTTATTTAATTTTTTATTGATTTTTATTATCTTTGAATGCTATTTTAATTGATTGTAAAATAAAAGAAACAAAAATCCTTCGATTTCATTGTGTGGCTGTGAAATTGTTTTGTTGCTATTCAAATGACCATCAATCGCCCGAGATGTAAGTAGTTTTGTCGGTGTTTTTTTTTCTCGTTTCTTTCGGTTTTCGTTTGAATGACGAATTGATCGAAACATCAGATCAATGTATACGATTGTATGTCATATCATGCCAAAACAAACGAAACACACAGAATTCGAATTCAATTTTATGGTTCTGTAGAAGTTTAATAAAATTCCCGTCGTGCGAATCCAAATGAAAAATACTGTACTCAAAATACGAACAAAAACATTCAAATAAATTTCAATGTACCGAGGCAGAGGCAACGGCAGAGGCTTATGCCACACATAGATACCTGTATGCGAGTGTGTCTCGATTTTTAATTAACCGATAAGAGAAAGAAAGACGGAAAAAATGACGAACTTTAAGTTCATTATTTCATGGAAATATTTATGTGAATTGCCACGGTGGTGGCACTCATTAGGGGCAATAAGCCAACGAAGAATTTATGATTCACAATCGATATCATATAAAATGGTTTCCATTCAAAAGTTAAAAAGAGCAAAATGTGCCATGAATTTGGGAGAAATGAAGTAACTTGGAAATAACAAACAATGATGCAATGATTATAAAAGACATCAACGAAACTCGAAATTCTTTCATTCAATTTAAAAAAAAATTCCACAAAAAATCGAGTTTTTAAGAACTTTCAGCTCATGGCTACCACTGAACAAGATCGACTCATTGATGACATTTGACAAACTATAGTCATCTCTTGCGAATAATTTTCCAGTAGTACATGAAGGCAAGGAAATAAATGACCTTATTGAAAATGTTGGGGTTATTTCCTGGGTTCAACTACAGTTGAACATGTATATAAATGAAATACCAATTTAAAGTTCTCCTTGTAAGTACAAAAATTCACGAAGAGAACTAAATCAACTGAAACTATCACAACGTATCTGACTCATGCGCAATTCTGTAGAAGCCTTTAAAAACGTCACAATTCAATATGAGCGCTTGGAAAAAAAAGTGTCAGCTTCATTGCCACCAAGTAAATAGTTTGCTTCCCACAAAAGCAACAGTACAATTCATATAAATTCGACAGATGCTCATTTAAACTAAAAAAAAATGAGAAAAGAAGTGAATATATGTCTTAAGTAATGAAACCGCAATAATAAAAACTAATAAATCATAATAAATTGGTTATTTAATTTCGTTTTCATTGCATTTTTTTTTATCGCATTATATGAAAACAAGCGGAGCCAAAGAAAAATTTATTGGAAATTAATTTTGAGTTTCACATTGTTGGTGGCGATGGCGACGACGAATCATTTCCAACAAAGAGTATTTGGTTGCTCTTCATACTTGGTGCTTTATGCGGCTTATGTACAAGCTCTCCGCTTATTTCACTCAATGATATTCTCTTCATTTTTTTTTTGGTGGTGGTGGTCGTGCAATTGTGAGGCGCATTCATGACGTTGAAATTGATTTCAGTAGAGTCTTAAGCAATGAATAAGAAATATATTCCATTTTAAGTATAACTCTGTCCAGCTACAGCCACATCATTTTGTTGCTTCTCTGAATACAAACCATTCTCTCTTTAGTTGTCTGCCCAATAACTTAACAATGAATTTGCCTCTGTCTAATTTTCAATCCGACAGCTCTTTTTCTTCCAAAGACTTATTTTGTTAATACCTTATGAAATGGCTTCATATATATCCAACGCATACGATCGAAACAAATGCTAAAGAATGAGCTCAAATAAAAGAGTTATTAATAGAAGAAGAAGAAAAAAAAATAGAAATCACTTACCAAACGGAGGCGCAAAAGATCTTGTTGTGTGTTTTTGGTGATGTTCTCACTTGCTGTTAACGATTTGACACTATTATTGTTCATAATGAGAAAAACTGGGATGCTAAGGCGTTTACGACAATATTCCACAAATATCATAATAATACAATTATTGTTCAGTAATATTATTAATTTAGTGTGATCAAAAAGAAAATACCATGAAACGAACAGTCCCGTGAATGATTTGAAAAAAAAACTTTGAAATATCCATTACATGTGAACATCATAAAATTAATAAACGAAAAGAAAAAAATCATTCGTAGCTGATTATCCATTCAAACAGAAAGCTATTGATATGTTTTTTTCTAACGTGATTTCATTTGATTAATATTCAAATCCATTTTATGAATTTCATAGCTAACGGATTATTTATTGTTGCGGTATTTATGCGTGGGAAACAATGTATAAACATTTAATTAGACGCAATCCAATGCAATCATCAATTCCAATAAATCACAAATTGATTCGTGTTTTTATGAATCTGCGTTAATGAAATTCGAACAAAAAACTATATACGAATAAGACAATTACCAACACAAACCATTTCAATTTCATGTGACACAATCCAATTAAAACCCGTCAGAATGTCATTTGTGCATGTAATTTATGCTACACAAATATAGGGGTAATAATAACGATAATGGAAGTCATGACAAATTTATTGGAAAGAGTTTCACGCTATCATCAGTTCTATCGATCATTAAAAGTGGACAGAAAGAGAGAGCTGATTTCAATTAGTTTAATGCATTCGTTCGTTTTCGATGACGAAAAAAAAGCAATGTCATTTGATTTGGCGGATTTTTGGGTGTAATTAAAAAGAAAGACGAGATTTTGTTCAAATTGACCCTCAATTTCAGTTTTGAGGACTATAAAAATCGAAATATAAAGCTTCCAAGTCATTTAGTCAATCGCTGATGCTTTCGTTCTTTCGAATTCCAATTTCCATTGAAACAAACGAAGTCGAAAGAAAGCAATTAAGATCAATCGTTTAAAATTCGTCAAATTGAAATTTCCATATTTCCCCCGTTTGCTGGGCGGGTGATTGCATTGAGCGCAGGTCTCAAAATTCAATCATCTGGAATAAAAAAAAAATTATTTCTGAACGTTCACTGAATTGTGTTGCCTCGCAGATCGTTTGCAACGAGCAAACACCAAGAAGTGATTTTTTTATGGTTTCATTGCGATTTTAAATCAATTTTATTCGGCTGCTCGTCTTTTTTTTCTCCCGGTTTCGTTTTTGTTATGCGAACTGAATATTGATTGGAGAATTTTTTTTTCTCTGGGCAAACATTTGTAAATGGGGCGTCATTTCCATCCATTCAATTCAAATAGCATAACTTGATTTTTTTTGTTGTTGTTGTTGCTGCTATAACGTTAAGGTACAGACATATATCAAACCAAACGACGATACTGTGAGTGAGCGAGCGAGCGAATAACACACACACACACACACACACACACGATTGAATGCGTGTGATATAAAGTGATGCTGTGATGATCCATAAAACTCCACACAATCGCAAAACACACAATACGAGGGAAGAAAAAATGGGGATTTCATATATCCATATAAATTGATGAAAAATAAATAAATATTCGACGCCTATCAATATATCGAGATGTATATTTGTGATGTTATTAAATTATGTTCGAAATATGCACGAAAAAGTATTGATATTGAGCATGTAGGTGAAGTTGAAATGCGATTGAATGTGCTGATCCCGATCTGTTGGTCGCTCTGGTTTGTAGGAATTCAAAATAACCATCGACGAATTGAGAAACACTAACAACAAATTTTATTCGGCTGCTCTTCTTGTTGTTGTTTTTTTTTTGCTTTCTTTTGTCGATAGGGAGTTATATATTGCAATTTTTCCTTGTTCATTTTCGCTACATCGACAGATGATAACAAAAACTGCCCGGGATTATTATTTGTCTTTATTGATGTTTTATTCGAGTTTTGTGTGTGTGTATGTGTGTTGCCGTTCATTTTTGTCCATTTCCAAATGGTTATAGCATATAGATTTAATTCAATCAAATGCTTGCGTTTCACCCCCATTGTTTTTTCGCCACTCTTCATTGATACAGATAAACTCTCGGTGTAAATGCTGCTTGATATACACCAAGAATTGCCTGAGAGTTGCGTTCAACAAAACGAGAAAAAAAACAACAACAACAACAACAACAACGAAAAAAGAACATTCGAAAAGTCAAAACATTTATTACGATATTATGGTTATGTGATGTTATACGTTATATATTATGTATTTGTGATGATACACCACATTCGACAAATAGAATGCAATGGCATATCTCATATCGCGAACGCGCCTCAATATATTGTTTTGATGAAAATAGCTGATCTCACACAAACTCGCATAAAATATACATCAATATGATTTATTCATGGATAAAAACGAGCACATTTTTTTATTGATTCATGAAAACAAAATATGAAAAAGCATTTTACAAGACACCGTAGTGCGATTGTGAAGCTTAAATGTTTGGATTACATCATTTTGGTATTTATATGAAATCAAGTTCGCTTTAAAGAAGACCAACAACAACAAATGATTACCCACAAAATATCGATCGTATAAACTCATTTTACAAATGCGATGAAAATCCTTTTGAAACCATTACAAATTTTTAAATTGCACTAGACACGATGCCAAACGTTGTTCGAACAAAATCATCCAGTTCATTTTGCCTGATTATAAAGAAAAAACGCACACACACACACACCGTATTAAAATGTGTAAAACTATAATATGACTGTGATTTAGATGGTTGTTTTTTTCTCTGTACAAAGAAATAGATAAAAATGATTCTCTATTTAGATGTTTAAATCCACGGTCGGAGTATAAATTTCAAAGGGGCGTTTTATTTTCACATATTTCGCTTTGGTTACAATCGTTTCAATCGAATGCGACACTATATTTTAAATGCCAAACACATGCGATCTATCTCGTATCGGCGCTTTTGAGAATCAGCTAGGGTGATTCCGTCTCCAATTAAATGCCAGTTTAAAGTTTTTTTTTACTCTGGCTTTTTTTTATGGCATTGGTAGAGTTGGCAAAAACTAAGTGGTCTCTATCATCAAATGGTATTTTGGTAGACCTCATGAAAACCATTCATTTGGTTTTCACGCTTAAAATAGTGCGAACATCGCTGATAATGCGCGACATGTGATTGCTTTATCAACGTTTGCATCGGTCGTAATTCCACACTAAATTTATTGGCTGCGTTTGGTTAAAATTTTATAAATTTGCATCAATATAAGAGATTGCCACGATTTTATACGCTTTAAAATGGGACATTTACGCTTAAAAATGGGAAATCGGTGGCGCTTCAATTTGAATATATTTTGAACAGTTCAACATAATATTTATCTCATGATGAGAAGAATGTTCGGACGTGTGCAATTAAGCGAATAGTAACCCGTTTGGATGGATATGCAATCCACTAATGGTGATTCACTATAAATTCGAGTCATAAATTTCAATGATGTAACTTTGATCAAATAATTCGATTAGAATCCATTTTGAAAATTATATTTTGACACTAAAAATAACTCTTTTTGAGATTCATTCAAGCTCTGTTCGCACTCACATCATGTGAATCACATGAAGTACAAAATGACACCAAACACCCATAAATTACCATATAATTACATTACTTTCTAAATATAGAAAATAAAATTGAATTGCTTTTAGAACATTCGAAATGTCCTTTGAATTTAATGACCGAAAAAATGAATGTCGAACAAAACTTTTGTTTGCTTTCAAAAGGTATTAATATAAAGCGCATTTCATAGCTATGCGAATCATCATGTTTTCATGTTATATTCGAAAAAAAGAAACATTAAATCAATTGCAAAAATACAAATGAAAATGAACATTTGTTAATGCAAAATCATCACTTCCTGCTCATTTAATACAGATAAATGATCAATATTTTTCGACGTAAAAACTCAATGTTTCGCTAAAAATCATTTCGCAAAATTTGTCTGCTTTTGGATCTACTTTATAACACCATTTGAACACATTGTAACCTCTGCCATATACACAACGATAATCACATTAAATGTAATTTAATCGAAAGCAACCGACACACACAAACAAAAAAACTAGAAAACTGTACATTGATTTATAGCAAGCGCCCAATGAAGTGAACAATCAATAATCGTATATATTGTGTATGCGCTTCGATCTGTATGTGTTTTTTTTTGTGTGTGTCGCCGTTAAATTCGGTGATTATTTGGAATTTTAATTAAATTATGACAGAAAATAAACGATTGAATGACGCGATTATTGATTTGCCATTATGCTTATGCATAGTCAGGGTGAAAAGAGAGAGAGAGAGAGCGAAAAAATGCGAGGAATAACAAAAAAATTGAGCAAAAAATCATCTCAACAAATTTGAAATGGTGACAGTTTTTTTGTGTGCATCATGATTCAACCAAAATAAAAAGCCGTTTGATCGCTTGAGTTGAAACGCTCCAGATACACACGATGTGATAAAATGTGTGTAAACACATTTTTCACCACACAAAACGGAATACACTAAGCCAATTTAAAAGCGGTAAATCGATTCACTAATAATCCTAGCATTAACCACCCTATTTTTCCGTGCCTTTTTATTCGTTCATGATGCCGCCTTTTTCCCTCCACAATCACTGTCTTTCTCATTCATTCGCTTTTTTTGCCGGTTTCATTGCTGCTGCTGCTGTACAGCATATTAATGTTGAAATGTCATTGTATCGTTTGCAAAACGTTTATTTTGTACAATTGATTATATCCATTACAAAATACAAACGAGGCGCACACATCCTCTCGCTCTCTCTCCCGACACAAAATGTTGTGTCGATGGATAAAAAGCATGAGGGGTGATTTGATTTAACATAACTGCATTTTTCGCATTTGCGTCGATAAACGTTGCTACACCAGAGAACTCGGATGTGGTGGTACAGTGTTGAGTACAGCAGAATGAGAAGCTAGGGAAAAAAGCAACACACAACCAGACAACAACAAATGCACTTTTGCCAAGGGATGAAACACCAAATGGTGTACTATTAAACGAATGGTTCAGCTTAATTTGGTTAAATGAAGTGCTCTTTCATTTATTGTATGGTCTTTTTATATGTACAAGCATCTCGCTCTCTCTCTCTTCCTCTGACTCATCCGTTGCTCTGTCTCTTCAACAACGATGATGACGACAACGAATGGCGCAGCAACCATGCTCTAATAGCAATCGTATTATCCCTATATGATACGGTGAGTGTTTCATGTAAATATAATTAAAGCAAGAGTCAAAAAGCAAAACAAGTTAAACGAACGTTAAATCGGGCTGATTTTTGTCGAGTGAGAGAGACAGAGCAAAAGAGACAAGAGGAGAATGGTAGCGAGAGAAAAAAAAACAGTCTTCATCACGGCTTCATAACGACACCATCGAACCGAATCATAGTAATTCGTTTAAACGTCATTTATAATAATTAAATTTAATTTAATAGAAAAATGGAGGAAAAACAACACTTTAATTAAATGTGCATTATCAATTATTGAGAAAGGCATCTCTGCATCAAGGGCAAAAAAAAAAACAAAACGGATCAGGCTAAATAACTCATCAACCTGTCATCCAAATGAAAAAAAAAAATGTTTTTTTTGCAGCTCAGTTTATAATAGCATATTTGTTTTGATTTGAGAACTTTTTGAATTGAACTTAAGTAGTTTTCAAGTTGAAAACATTAAAAATGTTAATTTACCTAACAACAATTTCTTAACAAGTCAGAAAAAAAATAGTATAAATGGAATTCAATGCCATTGACGGAAAATTCCAACAAATTGAAGTTGGGTTCATGTTTGCCATGTGACGGGTTCATCAGGAGTTTACTGTATTCGCTCGTTTAATTTGTAATAAATTTGTTTTAATTTTTATTTTCATTTGCCAAATTCACTTTTAAGCTCTTTACATGAGAACCACGATACACCGAACTAGCGGTGCCAACATGGCAAGAAAGCATGTGGAGGTGTAATTTAATTAATTTTTAATCAAAAATTCAATTTATCGTAGGCACCTTTTTCTCGATCTCGATGTGTTTTTTTTCGGTCGTGTACTTCATACACACAATGTGTACATCAATCAAAATAGCGATAATGCTTGAACAATGTCGTTGTCGTTAAAATGGCACGTGTATTTAACTTTGAGCGAATAATTAAATCGAAATTTGTTCTCTCGGGCGACCATTTTAATTAGTGGCTTCTCAACTCAACGAATTTTCTTATATTTCTTTTATCCATTTGATATTAAATAAGTCACATTTACATTTTTATGGCATGAGTATAAAAAACAAACATAGACACTCTTTTAATAAGCAAACAAAAAAGATGTACATCAACAACAACAACAACAACAACAACAAAAAGAAATTGTTGTCATTTTCATAAAGTGTTGAGCCGATTCGGTGAAAGGGTTCTTAGCTCAAATCCGACAAAAATTTATTAAAATTGTTTCTCATGTACGCAGCAAGCATCAAGCCACATCTCTGGGTGTTGTTGTTTTTTTTTCTCTCTCAAGCAAATCATAAAACCTATTATAAAGATACGGCAAATTCTCTTGCATGGTTATTCACCGTCCAGCTAAATAAATTTCGTGATGAAGATTCTTTTTAATTAAAAACAAACACTTTTTTCGCAATTAAATTTAAATGTCTTTTGAAAAAAAAAATGGAATAAAACTTCGGTTGGGGAAATGGTTTTTGGTGAGACGGCTCTATGTCTCTTTCGAAGGTTATCGAGCAGTGAGCAATGCGATACAGCGCAAAAAAAAGAGCAGCGGCACAGAGACAATAAAAATGATTCAATTATGATTTTCTCCATTGTGTTTGGGACAACATGCAGGGTGAGCTGGGGTGTGTGTGCGTTTTTTTTTTGTATCAGGCTTGCATTCATGTGCTGTTCGTTATTTTTTTCTTTCATTGAAAATTGTTTTAAAAATACGTGTAAAGCATGGTGAGCACAATTGTTGTGTTTCAAGCAGTTATTATTAAAATCACTGTTGGCCTCTATTACAATTTTTTTTGTGTTTGGTACGTGGCTCATGTCTTGTTTTTGTTAGTTTGTTTGAACTTTGTTCTTTTTTTTTGTTACCTTTTGTGCACCGGATGGCACAGCAAATGCAATGAGTAACATACATCTCTACGAGAATATGATAATTAAAATGGTGTTTTTTTTTCTTTTGCAACTGTGATCTTTTTGTTGTTTTATTTTTTTGTCATCCGGATGCTCTTACTCATAGTCATGTTCTTATATATTTGAGCTAAGCTCATATTGAAAAATTATTTTATGCAATTTATATTTAAATAATGGACCTTTTCCGTGCAGACATTTGCTGTCCGATCAACTAACCTGGCGTCTATAGACATATATTCAGATTTATAGCGGACAAATTTTATCATATAAGGCATTTTTTTAAGCTGGTAACTTAAAAGTTCACTAAATATGAATAAAACTATAATGGAAACAGCATTTATAATGGAATTTAAACAAAATGTCGCTCTTTCAAGCTTTAAAAAACGACTATTTGGACGAAAAATAGACGAAGGCTCTGTATTAAAATGTATACAAATTAGTCATGAGGCTAGAAAAAAAAACAGCAAGCCTTTTTTCGGCTGGGGGATAAACCACACTTTGTACATTAATGATTGGTGTCACATGGGCGTAATTGCTTGAATGTGGCCAAAAGTATAGACTTCATTTGTGTTTAGCTCAACATCTCCATTGAATGTATGGTTCCGCTGTGGCTTTGTTTATTTCATGGTGTTATTTTGTTTTTTTTTTCGAAACGACTTATATATGAAACTCATTCACTAACTGTTTCATATAGATTTCTATCAAAATCATTCGCTTCATTTACACCATAACAAAACTCATAAATTTCGTATGTTAACGATATTATTTCAATTAAGTGCATCAAATCACAAAAGATCTTAAATATTTATCGAAATGTCAATTTGTACTGATTGGTCGAAATCATATTTTATGTAAAAGTGTATGCCAGAAAGTTTTAATCAAAATGCTTGGAAAAGATGTGTGATTTGTTTGATTTACTAAAATGGCAGCTCACGATTTGAAATCATTTCTATTTCCTCTTTGCCATTCAATGCTCCCTCCTACACATTTTCATTGGGCGTCGAAATAAATTGTCGGGTATAAAGAAATGTGTACTTAATCCGAAATGATTTTATCAACAAAAATATACACTTGTGTGCTGTGGAAATTCAAGTCAGCCTACTTCTCTGTGTGTGTGTGTGTGCAATAAGTAAATGGTACAATAAATTACAAAGAATTCATTTGTCCGATGAAATGCTTCCTCTTAATTGACACAACTATAGAAATGTGAGTGTACACGTTTTGCTGTTAGCAATCCAATTAATTTAGTCTCCATATTTTTGCATTACGATTATGATTATGGATTGTGGTTATTTACAGTGGTATTTATTGCATGTAACCGGTGTAAAAGATGTAAACATGAACATTAAAACTCGGCTATGAATACGATCGACTTGAACCGCAAAAACTGTTGTTAAACTTGGCAAAATAAATGTAAAGCTCAAGCGCGTCAATAACTAAAACAAACACACAACGAAAAGTTTCGAAAACACAAACATGCCATTTTTATTGATGAGTGACGTTAATTTGGCTATTACAGCCATAGCAAAACAGTAGCCAAATTGTGTGTATTAATTCGAGTATCCATTTAATCAAGCCAGAAAATTCCATCATACTCAAGTGTTTAGAAAAATGAAACATTTTGAAAATGAGCAGCACATTTCATTTGATGTTCGATTTCATATACACACACAAATATTTATGTTTCATCAATGGATTTGGTTTGATTAAGCCAAAACTGTGTGTTGTTGATGTCGTGGAGTTTAAATGAATTGATCTTCAAATTGGAATGCGAGATTTTCTCGTTGACTTTCACTCGTCGATGCTTTCGAAAACGTTTTGAATTCACTCCATTCTCTAGTTTGTGTATTGATTTCGGATTCATTTATTGGAGCACGTAAATAAACTGAAGCAATTAGCTCTTTCTGGCTACCTCTATTCATCTACAGCAATTTCTATGATTTTTAGCTACCGAATCAGTAGTACTGAATAAACGGATTTAATGAATGCCATGAAATTACCATTGAATGCCCAACATCGGCAAAAATCAAATCATTTATGCTCATGGCACAATGCATATTCTCAGGCAAACTGTGTGCTGCTGTACATCAATAAAATGCCAGAGAAAAAAATATATGAAATGCTAAGAATCATAAGAAATAACAACAATTCACAGATGCAATCTGTTTGCAATTTCATGGACGTTTTTTTTTTTTCTTTTTTTGGGCTGCCAAGAGATAAATGAAATCCATCTTTCATCGCCACATGTATAAAAATGCGTACTGAACCATCAAGATATGTCATGCAATTTTAATTGAATTCCAAAGCACTTATTCATGTTCGATCGTGTGTTTTTGTTGTTGTTGTTGTTAGTCATTTCGAACAGCTATATGTCATTGCGTTTGCGCCGTATTTTTTTAGCATTTTCCATACATTTGCTTGCATCTATAGAAAATTCAATTTAACTGGAGATTCATATCCAGATGGTTTACTGAGCTTTTATTCTATGTATAGCTAGCTACCCTTGTTGGTTAATTGTTTAGCTAGTTCCATGGATGGAAACGTTTGCTCCAATTCGAATAGAATTTTCATGATTTTCATTCAGAAATTATTCGACTTTTTCCTCGATGAAGATGTTACCAGAGGGATTTAAAAAAAAAGACAGTAAAAATTATGATTAGAAATGGAAATGAAAACCCCTTCATGCATAAATTAACTATAAATGTAACAAGTTACTGCAAATGGTTTCGCGTAACAATGGTTTTGGTGCCATGAAATGAAATCACTTTGCCTTGACTTCATTTTCGCTTCGGTTAATTAAATTACATTTTTCGAGCAACAACAACAACAAAAAATCATGATTTTTGTTCATTTATCTCATTCTTTTTCACAACGAAAACAACCCAATGAAAATGTTAAAAGTGTAGATTTTCTAATTTAAACAAATTTACGTTTTATATGCATAAAAAGCAGTTTTATGACCGACTGTTCCACATTTTCCTTTTCAAAAGGAGTAATGTGATAATCATAAATAGAGCGAAACAGAAAAAAAGCAGCGTTTAAAAATTGCAATCCTTATTTTGAAAAATTGTGGGTAATTGAGTAAACAAGTTCAGTGTAGACTGAAATGGGAAAAAAAGAGAAGAAAAAAACTCCTGAAAAACTTCACGATTACGTCAGTCGAAAAATTGCGATTTCATTTTAAAGGCGGCAAATCGTTCATACGAAAAGTGCCATTTAAATACACTTGGAGCAGATAAAAAAAAACACATACACACACACAAGAAAAAGAGAAGGCATCGTAATCCTTTTATTTAGCCCAGCCAAATTACTTTAGCTCCAATCAATCTGAAATTCCGGTGTTTTTTTATCAGACAAGCGTTAAGCCTCAAATAGAAATACAACATTTTACATAAAAAGCAATTTGTCAATGGTTTTATCAGGTCTGGTTGATCTGGGTAAAGAATAAAGCCCGCCTTGAAAATGGAAATGCCATTAACTTCTCTCCGTTCACATGCGCGCGCACACACGCACGTAGGATAATATTATAGTCTCTTTGAGTTGTCTTCCATTTAAATTTAATGCTCTTTACCGTATTGCACCCGCAATTTTATATTGATCCCATTAAAATATTTTTAGTTTATCGAAATCGACGTTCCATCTTCACCAGTCAGAACAAATAAAAGATTTTCAAATCAAATGCCAATTGTGTGCTTATTCCTGGCAGTTTCTATTGCCATTTAAATGGTGATATAATGTGATATCTTACAAAATGTGTCAAGATTTTTGTGTGGCTCTACGCATCGAGAACTGAATTGACACTATTGAAAATGACAAATGATTTTCGAGTTAAACGATTCGATTTCAACTTTGGATTGTCTTTGTTTTTTCGACGGAAGTCGAAATGGATTTTAAGAATAAAGAGATAGTTCCTAATCCACGAAATATATTGACACATAAAGTCTTACAGAGGCAATATTACCAAAGCATAAAAAACGCACATAACATTCTGGAATATATTCAAGTTGAATACCTAAAAGCGAATTACACAAATGAAGCAATAACAAGTAAAGTACGTGTGGGTTGTGTCTGAATCAAAATAAATTGATAAAAGAAATGCGAATAAACACTAATTAAAATCGTCATTATGCTATAAAGTACCGACCATATGGTTGTCGTTTGGCATGATATTGTGGTGGTGCAAAACAACGACGATGACGACGACCACCACCACCACCAAAAACAATGCCTTACATGATAAATGCAATGCGACCGAGCACCGTCTGCTAATTCCGAGCAATTTTCACCGTATATTGTAATCATTTCAATGGTTTTTCCCTTCAGATTACACAATCTGTGTCGCTGTGCTCATTTTTATGAGAAAATAATAATAACGAATACAACCAAATGAAGATGTAATCAGTGAAAATATATACGAACCAATTTGAACATTTGCGTTCACACACGTCCGAAACCAAATGGAATATATATCCAAAATTCATTCATAATAAACATATTTGCACAAAAATCTTTATTCCAAAATGACTGGTCTTACCTCTCTGTGTGTTTTAACTAGAAAAATTCCATATGATTCGATTACAAGCAAAAATTTCACCATTTTGATTGAAATAAAATGTGTGTCGAGCAAAATATGGTAGCTGATGGTTTTTATGTGTCCGAACATAATCAATTTTACACATTTAAACGAATAATAATTGTTTAGATTATGATTAACGCAAATTAGATCGAAATTATGCTGTATTTTGCCTTAGAGCACAATTAAAATGATTTAGTGATGGAAATTAAAATTACAGACGAAACAGGCTACCGTTGCAAATGTTACCCAGATCACAACAACAACCAAAAATTGGTGTGTTGTTGTTGTTATACGAAAAACCTTTGGTTCTTATCCCATTTCGCCTGATTCGGTCATTATAATGTGTATATTTTCCTTATGCCAAAAGAGACCCATTTTCCTCCAGTTTTATGGTATCAAAATATACTTTACAATTTATCACAATAATAGATCGTATTATTTGTTATTAAAAAACACGTAAATTTTCGACATAAGCGCGTAGCAAAATGCTGTTGTGTGTATCTGTGGTGGTGTTGTTGCCTTTCGAATGGTTCTTTTCGGCTTTTTTTTTTGCGTGTATGTTACGACATAACAAACGGTACACATCATTAAGGGTGGTTTTCTCTACATTATCCATCCGGTCACAGATGTGCCAACTAAGACTTTTCCTCTTTCTCCATGCTCTCTCTCTCTCTCTCTTTCTCTCTCTTTCATTCTTCGATCGGTCCAATTATTCTGGTTTCATACAATTCAACACAAAAGCGCATTCTCATCTCTGGCCTTGTGTATAAACGATGCTCTTACGCTCGTGTATCTCTCTCTCTCTCTGTGTGACTGTTTGTGGTAAATATTTTTCATATAAATTGCCAGATGCAATACACTCTGATTTTGTTTCTTTCATTTTTCTCATACATAATGGCATTTTTACTGCACATATTCGTACGCTGAACTACGTGCAAAACAAACTTTACATCGGATTTATTCTGTTTCGTCTCGACATTTCTCTCGTTCTTCGTATTTTTCACACGATCCAGAAACCGCGTATGTGGAATTCGAATTGAAACAAAGAATCAGCGTGTAGGTTGATGTAACATGATGCCAAAACCGATCACAATATTCTCGGCCTGAGTGTTTAATGCTATTTACTTAATGCGATTGGCATCATTCTACTGTATAATACTCTCGTGTGATGAGTGCACTATTTTGTTTTGCTTCTATTTAACATTCGTATTCAATTGTCCGTTTAATTTTCGATGTTCAAATATAAGACTCAAATACAGTCCACACAATTATCAACCTCTTTGCAAATTCGATAAATCACCGCACTCATTTCCCCATTTTCAACCTGACTTATACGGCACATGATTAATTGTCGTGTGCACTAAATCCATTTTGGCAACCGCATTTTCTGCCGATCATTTTTATTGCACCGCGTGTCATTGAATTTTTCCGACACATGAAACGTATTTAAAAACATAAGAAATATTTGTCGACATTTTATTGCCGACAAATAAAATTGATGCTGTATGATACTGCGCTGCACGCACCACACACACACAAACGTCGCACATTTTCACAGTGTGTGCGTGTGTGTCGCTTGAATCATGCAAATTTATTTGAACCATACGCACTGCCATTGTTATACACATTGAAACATTTGTTTTACAAATTATGATTCCGGCATATTTTATGAAATGCTTAAGATGAGTTTAACATATTTTAACCACAATTTTTCCCTTTCCCGTCTCCGTCCCCTTCCCGCTGCGGCACGTTGCCTCATTACATTAAAGTCATTGTGCAGATGATACAATGGCATTCCATAAAAATCCTTCCGCCTTCAGATGGTTTTGGGTATTCGGAGGCTTTGTCTTGGATATATGCGACAAGTGTTACCCACTTTCGAACTTTTAGCCTAGCTACCAAAACCATAACAATGTTTATGCTGATGATGCTTTTCAACGATGGCAAAAATAAGACCTATCGCACAAACACCAAATAAATTTCATCATTAAAATTATTGTTATTATTTTGGCAGCTGGAGAAAGAATCTTTAGAGTTCACAATTTTCGAATATGAAATCAACGCTTAAAATTAGATTTTATGGGCAAAAATAGCAGATTGAAAACAACAATATGAATTATCATTTTTAATTGTATGTCGTAATGCATTGTTGATTCGATAGAGCCAAAGCCAAACAGGCAGTTTGCATGAAAATGTTAAGTTTGTTAACCGCTTGATATATTTTTATTATGATTTCCCCGTCATTTGCGTGGAAATTTGTTCTACAAATGAATTTAACCATTGAATTTGTTGAAAAATTGAAAATTGTCCAAATTATCGAGCTATAAATGTAACATAGAATTTACTGTACATGTAATGTCGTTCAATATGTTTACACAAAAACCAAATAAAAAACACACTTTCTTTTTAACCACAAATGGCAACAATTTCCCCCAAAAACTCATACTTTCATCTCATTTTACATCGTTTATATTCAATTCACAGGCAAATGTTTTTTTTTTTTTGGGTTCAAATTACATTTCAAACACACATTTCGCACATGAAATCATTAAATATGATTTAATAAAATGAAAAGATTTAAATGTCACATTAACAGTGATAAAGGTAGCTTTGGATGATATTCTTAAACATGTTCATACGGTGTGTGTATCATGCAAATGTGCATGTGTTTGAAATAATTGAAAAAGGCAAATCATATGCCTCCCAAGATTATAACTGAATAAAACACCAACACAATGTGTTGAACGCATATAGAATAATAGGGAGCAATGTTCGCAGAGAATTGCATTTTATTTTCAAAATCGGGTTTAAAGACAGAGAATTCAAAATATAGAATCGCAATAAAATATGCAATAGGCTTCAAGCTGACTCATACGTTGCTTCAAAAGGGTTGATGGTCTTAATACTGGTGTCATTCATTGGTGCTACCCTTGATTTTGCTTTGAAAATGCTCCGAAATCACAATCACTTCACAAAAAGCAAAAACCCAAAGAATTGTAATTAATTGGCTTCCATAAAAGTTTTTAAAATCGATTTAAAATTATGATACCAACGAAAACAATAAACAATCCATTCATATAAAAAGTTTATTCTGATATTCCAAAATGAATTTGAAAATAAAGTGGATCCATTTCTGGTACAAAGCCCTCGACCACATCATATAATTAATGGCAAGAAACAATGATAAATGACTCAGTCATAAAGTGTTTATGCTTATTCATTATTATTCTGCAGCATTTCCGTCATTAATTTTTATTAATAATGTCGTTGTGTTGTGCAAAGTATAAATGTTGTCATTGAAAACAAAGTAATTTAGTGGTTCGAAAAATGAACATCATGTCAAAACTTTTAAATTTTGTTATGATCGCATTATGATGGGTGTGCACTTTCGGTAGAATTTAAAAGTATTTCAATAATTGTTGTAAAACAAAATTTGTTCGCAATTAAAAACCAATTCCAATTAATTTTCATTGTCAACGTGTATAATTAATAATGTTTGTTTTCCATTTTGTTTCATTTATTTAAATTAGGTATGGTTCCAGAATCGTCGAACCAAATGGCGAAAAAAGCATGCCGCCGAAATGGCCACAGCCAAGCGAAAACAAGAGGAATTGGGTGATGGTGATGGGGATTGTAGTGAGGCAATTGACAGTGATGCTGAGAGCCTTGACATGAGTGACAGTCCGCGAAAACGTTGCCGCATGGATGACGATATGAGGCATTAAGTTTCTTTTAAATAGCTACCGTTTGAGTGTCCAAGTGTCCATGCCAAGGGCGATTAAGAAATGTAAACAACAACAAAAAAATAAGTAAAACAAATGAATTCAAACATAAATTGGTAAATTGGCAATAACAGAAAAAGAGAACATAACAAGACACAAGCACAGAGATAATATTTATTAGATTAATAGATTTGTAATTTAAGTCTAACAACAACAACAACAGTAAATAACCCAATCATTAATCGATGGATAAATGCAACGGTATTTAGTTTTAGTGAAATAATATGAACAAATTAGCTGCTAGGCAAAACAAAAAAACGAATTTATTTTCAAAATGAACGTAAGAACATTCTTTTTTGCGAAACTAAAAAGTGTGTGTGTAAATTTAACAAGTCACAAGTTAATGTAATTGTGTATTTAATGAAAGCATTTAAATTATTCACAAAATGTTTCTTTTTTTTTTCTAAATGGCCGTGTTCTTGATGAAACATTGCAGCATTTAATAGCATTGTAATCGTTTTTCTATTCTGTTTTATTGTTTTCTTTCTTTCTCTCTTCATAATTCAATGGAAATGTGCACATAAGCAATTTTTGTATAACAAAAAACAAACACAAGTAATTTAAAGTGAATGACAGTATTGACAGCTGGGCAAGCTCATGAAATTGCCATTGAAATGCATTCGCTAGTGATACTCCTAGTGACCCATTTTTAAGATCTCATGCAACAGATCCCCGCTTAGATGCTCGCTACAATTCCGGATTTCTGTGAACATTCTATTCGAATTATTTACAGAATTGTACATGTTTAAACTTAAAGTGTAGACAAATTTTCGTGATAACTTTTACAACATTTAAAATCGATTAAAAAACCAGATGGAGATTTACAACAATAACAACAACAACAAATTGTGGCAATAGAATTGATTGAAACTTCAGTATTCTAAGACAACTGTAATTTTTTGTTATGAAACTTGATTTTTAAAATAACACCACAAATTGATATGTGAAACGAATCAAATACCCATCACTGATGAGCAACGGCCACTTAAATGTGTTAGAAAAAACTTGCTTGAGCTGTACATGTTTAAAACAACTCTTGATTGGACTAATGTCTTCATCAGCTCAAGTTTTCTGCATCATCTTGTGTACATCTGAAGATTAATTTTTGTTGTTGAACAAATCATGATTAAAACGGGGGATTTTTGTGATGAAGATAATTCTCTAAGATTTGCCACTTTCAATAGTGCCAATGAAAATATTTGAATTGTTAATTTACATTGACGAATGATACAGACATGAAGATACACTATTAAAATTGAATATGCTGAACTTCACTGAAGGTTTCAGCAGCTGATGTCAGTATAAATATTACGTGGTGAATAGAAACATAGAAATACGCAGACATAATTGCATTGTCAGTCAAGAGAAGGTTGAATAAAATCGTATATATGCATTCTATAAATTCAGAAACTTGATTCTACTACTTTATTTCAAACGTTTTATGATTTTCTAGAGCTTCGTTAATGCTATCACTTGAAAATGAAATGAATACATTTTGCACTATATGTTGTACTTTATTTAAATAAGCACATCATTTTCTAATGCTTTGCATTTGCATAAACATAAAAAAAGAATAAGAAGAAGAGATATGCAAAAGAAAATACATAGAAATAATATAAGTAATAGTAAAAATAAAAAAAAACAAACCTCACAGAATTAATCAACTTAATCTTAAGTAAATAATACAAATCTAAAGTTTAGTGTCAACTGAAACATGAATTTAATGGAAAAACGCAAATAAAAAAACTTCATTCGAAAGTAACAAATATAACTGTTTTTTTTTAAATTTTGGTTTTTGCAGCATTTGGTCGTGTATTAATGTCAGAGACGATCAGAAAAACGACTTAAGTGAATTGAGTAAGAGTCAATTCATGCATTTTATAGGGGTATAGTGTGGGCCTAGTGTACGGGCATTGCATACCCAGGGGAAGGATTATTTTGGTTGCACCTCCGTCTGGCATCACAATGTTGAACTCATCTTCCAGTCGTTCAATAAACAATTGAATAGGTGATGATATCTATTGGCTATCTATTTACGAAAATGACTCTAAAAAAATAAGTTTAAGACTTTTCTGTTCAAAAAATGGTATAATTCATTCAAATTGGCGATTTTCAAACGAAAAATCTGTTCAAAAGCAATTCATCAGTAGACCACCTCAAACTTCTATGGTCAAAACATATATTTTATCCTTCATTAAGATTTTCCACCTGGCGCAAAAATGGAGTAAATATTAGAAAACTCCCAAAAATTGACACGAGAAATGAAAGCATTTAAAGGATTATTCTAGAGTTCGGCGATCCTATGAAAGTTGGATAAAATTCAACGAAAAAAAGAACAATGTTGTTCGAATATGAATTAATGGAATTTTTTTTGAATTCACTAGTCCAAAAATAGATAATTATCAGCCGAAGCAATTCAATCTGAAAATTTGTGACCTTTATAAATAAGCCCAACATTTGATATCACGGTGTTTTTGTAAACAACATTTTATTGAATCTGATCCCACTTATATTATCTTATAACATGTCCAATGGTTCAATGGTTACCTCAAGTGCCTCTTCATCATTCGCACTTGAATAAATTGGAATTATTTCGCATTCACTCAATTGATAGCACATGATTATCGTTCAATATTTATTCTGAGAAATTTGTTTGTAAATAAAAGTGTAAGTCAATATCGAAAAATGATTATTTTGTAATTGCAACGAATTGAACACGATCATGGCAGTTCAAAATAGCTGTTTTAGATTTATCTGGACTCTTTGTTTTATAGGAACGGTTTTGGTAAGTGAATACTTTGAATAAATTTACTTTTTAGATGCACATCATCGTTTCAAATGAGTTGATCAAATGGGTTTTTTAGACGGCATCTTCTCAGGATGTTTTGAATTCGATAACAATCGATAATTCTGCACGTGTGGGTAAAGGTGTAAAAATTGGTGCGAATGTAACAATTAAAGCCCATGCAAAAATTGGAAAATACGCTCAACTAGGAAGTAACACTTTAATCGAAGAAAATGCAACAGTTGAAAAATACGCAATTATTAGGGCAAGTTGTATCATTGGACATGATGGGATCATTCAAAAATATGTTGGAATTGCAAATAACAATTTTATCAAAAGTGAGGTGAAAATTCAAAAGAATACCAAATTAATCGAAAACAATGTCATTGGGAATAGATCAAGTATTGCAAGATTTGTAAAAATTGGCAATAGCAATCGAATTGGAACTGATGTGAAAATTCATGAATACGTTATTATCGGTGACAGTAATTTAATTCGATCTGGAAGCATAATTCAGAAAAAAATGAAAATTGGAAATAACATAACAATCGGGAATCGTGTGGACTTGAATGAACATGCAACGATCAAAGATAATGCTGAAATTGGTGACGGTTCGATTTTGGCTAAATATTCAACAATTGGAAAACAAGCTAAATTACAGTCAAAAGTCTATATTGGCAAATCCAGTTCAATCGGAAAGATAGTTACAGTTGGTGCATCAGCCGTCATTCACAGGGACGTTGAAATTCCAAAAAATGCCATTGTTCAGCCAAATGAGGTTGTTATTCCAACACCATCTTCACTATACTTTTATGAAAATTGTGCATCAGACGTGTCAAAGGAAGAGTATGATCGCTTTGTTTTTATATGTATGTTTTACACTCAAATCGTTGATAATCTTTTTCGGTGTTTTTCAGTGCTGAAATTGCATCTCGCCCAGCAAATGGAACGTAAGTTAACTATAAGTGGGTTAGTAAAACTGTGCAAATATTTTTCACTCTTCGTTTTGTAGTATTTCACCAGAATTCAATAGCTTCTTAAGACAGCGTATTGATGAGCAGCTGAGTACATTGAACACGGTATGTGATCAATCAATTAAGAAACGTAAACCGAAACATTTGCCGGATATAATGAGCTTCTATTTGATCCAGTACCATGGACTTAATCGGTAATATGTCAAACAGAAACGCAATTCCATTTACTTACGGATTCGAAAATTTGTTTTTTTTAATTTCAAAACTCACAAAACAGTTTTAAAAAATACGTGCGAAAAGTGCAAAGTAGCGGTAACTGCTTTTCATCGGATTCAGTAAGAAAACAACTCAGAAATGAGCTACACTTTGGAGAAAATGCAGAAAGAAATATGTATGTTATGCTATAGAAAATGGAAACCTTTTTGATTCTTGAAAAAATCTTCTTCGAAATGGTTAAGTTTGCATTGGTTCATAATTTTTTTTTTTAGATTGGAGATCGATGTGCAAGAGAAATTTGTTCAGCTGCTTGCAATTGATCGTGACGCAGATCGAGATGAACGTGTTGAAAATGACACTTACTGCATAATGATTGAACAAATACGAAGCAAAAAAAGGGGACTAACATGCGTAGATCCAATCAAAGGTGCATAATTAACGAATGTCTGTTACGATCAATTTAGATAAATTAAAACTGTAATAAATTCAAAATATTCGCAATCGTTTTGTTTTTCATTGAAATTCAATTTTTTGTCTCAAAAAATGTTTACGCCATTTGAATACACCAAAATATGAATTGAATTAGAGAAAGCAAATAAAAACCATAACCATCTTGTGAATGAGAATAACAAGTATGATTCAACACACAAAAATGGCAGTGCTAACAAAAAACACAGACTGTGCAAAGTGTGTAAACAAATTTCAAAAAAAAAATCAACAAATAACGCAGTAGCAAACATAGCTGTGTATAAAAATATAGATTATAAAATCACATTCGTTCTGATCGTATTTCGATGACTAAACTCTCTCAAGCGAAGTCACACACTTCGAACGTTTCAATGCTTATATGTGTGCAGTGTTTGTATATGATAGTATTGCGATTGTTACGATAATGTGAGACGCAAATAAGAGCGAAAGTTGACATTCGTTAGTCTCACTTCGGAACTGTACGATTATTTTGACTGAATTGTGACAACTCTTAAATTCAAGTGAAATGAGTTTTCAAACTGTTATCTGGATATCATGCTTTATAAGTGCAGTTACTGTGAGTAATTCATTTGAATAATTAAAAATATCTAAAGAAGAACGCAGCACACGTTTAAATTAATTGTTTAAATGTTAAAATGTATTTTAGAGTATGATGTTTCAGAACATTCAAACGGATTCGATTGATCGAACGGTGGATTTGGGCAAATTTATAAATATTGGCAACGGTGTGACTATCAGGGCCGGTTCAAAAGTCATGGACTTTGTTTCAGTTGCACCATATACATCAATTGGTGAAAATTCACTCATTGGAAGTTATTCGAATATCGGTCAACAGTGTACAATTGGAAATGGTGTGCGTATTCAAAGATTCACAAAACTTGGCAGCAGTAATGTCATTGGTTTTGGAAGTGAAATCAATGATTATTCGGTGATTGGAAATTATGTGAAAATTGGCGATTGGGTGAAAATTAATAAATATACGATGGTTGGAGATAATGCTGATATTTTAGACAATTCCATTTTGGGCATGTATTCAGCAGTTGGTTACAATACTAAAATACAGCCAAAGGTCTGCATCGGTATGTATAGCTTCGTTGAGCCAAATGCGGTCGTTGGTGAATCAGCAGTTATTCATAAATTTGTTAAGATACTGAGTGGTACAACTGTCAAACCAAAGCAAGTTGTAATAAGAATACCGTCATCGCTTGAATTGTACCAGAGCTGTGCACCGGTCGTCTCGGGCGAACAGTAAGACTTTTCACAAACATACAATAGAATAAATATGACGTAACGATGTAATACAACTACAATATCAATGACAATTAAATTTACAATTTTCAGTGTCAACATTGCAGCTCGATCAACGAATGGAACGTAAGCTATCAAAACATTGAACTGAATATTTTTAAGTATTGCGATCAACGCAAATATTTTCATTTGTCTTTATTTTAGTGTTTCAAAGGAATTTAACGATATGTTGCGTCGTCTGATTGATACAGAACTACAGATATTGAGCGCAAACTGTGCCCAGGCAACTACTGTAATAAAGCCGAGTACTTTACCACAAATCATAAGCCTGTATTTGATTCAAGTTCATGGATTTGAGCGGTAATGTCAACCGTATTTTTTCTATAAATAATTCTATACTCTTTAATAAGAGTTTATTTGTTAATCATATTTCTCTGATATATTTTGTCTCAATGATACAGTTTCAAAGAATATGTACGACAAGTAAGGCAGCCGGATTCAAATAGACCAATAACTGGAGGCCACCAACAAATAACCATTATCAATGGCCAAATGTGGATCAACGGAGTCAAGTAAAGAGCACATTAATTTCCTATATTGTTATTGTATATCTACTTTATCGATATTTTCTTAAACACTTTTATACGTATCAAAAGGGTGGACTGCTCACCATCGAGTTCGATGAATTCGCAACTTGAAAATGAATATCCTCTTGAGGACTCGAGAACAAATGTGTAAGTAGTTACGATGTGAAGCTATATTGCTATATTCAGATTAGTTTCTATATGGGCATTTCATTCTACGTAAAAAAATCCTAAATTTTCAAATTTATTACAATTTCATGGAAAAATTCATTTCAGATTGGAGCCCGATGTGAAAAAGAAACTCATTGAAATGATGGCAATTGATCAGGATGCAGATCGAAGTGAGCGCGTCCCAGATGACACCTTCTGCAAAATGATGGAGGAAATAATAAACGGCGTAAGAGAAGTAACGTGCGCTAGTCGAAGCGATCATACACAATCCACCAGCACCAATTATTGTTAATCATGGCAATCAAATCAAAATCAAAATGTTAAATGAATTTATAATTTTCGGAAAATTGATGTCATTTCTTCTAAATCGATAAAAAATTTAAATAAAGAAAGTAAGCATAGCACAGCATAAACTATGAACTGAATTTCTCTGTTATTTTGTGCTCACCATTTTCTCTTATTTAATTGTTCGTCTTTTCTTAAAGCAGAGGCAAAAAACTGAACATTCAATGATTGATTGAATCGCATGCGTATGCAAAAAGTTGAGCCCAATTAAAAAATACCGGTCAACAGTTTGGGGGCAGAATCTGGAATTTGGCATTGAAATTCTGTCCTGACGAAAGATTTGACAGGACTTGGACGGCCATTGGCCGTTTAAGAATGTCGACGAAAATCGTGGTTTCGAACGGTAGGACGCTCAACTATTAATATTACCGAAGCTGCTCGTGATAGATAATAGTTTTTCGGGTAATAGGATCAAAAATTCTATTGCTAATATCTATTCTAGTTTGGTTCTAAGCTAAACGCATACGCTTATTACACCATTGACATCGGTCGGCAACACATAATCCGAAAACTCGCATATACATAGTGTTGCACAAAAAAAAGTGTATTTTGGGGACAGAGCTGCAAATTTCACTGTATGCGTGCTCGCATCATTTCAATAGCACACTCACGCACAGTGTACGGCGCACAAACTTCTTGTATTTTCTATGTGCGCCGCACACAGTGTGTGAGTGTGCTATTGAAATGATGCGAGCACGAACACAGTGAAATTTGTAGCTCCGCATTGGGAGAAATACCGTTATCCGGTTGTGATTACCAAATCACATTCGTTCTGATCGCATTTCAATGACTAAACTCTTTCAAGCAAAGTCGCATAGTTCGAACGTTTCAACACTTGTGTGTGTGCAGTGTCAGCGAGCTAATTTGAATACGATATTATTGCGATTGTTGCGAAAATGTAAGACGCAAATAAAGACCTTACTTGCATCTTCGGCAATTGAAATCGCTCGCGATTGGTAAATGAAAATGGAACGATGTTCACCACTGGAATTGTAGCATGACTGCAATCGGTGGAGTTGCCAGTTAGGTATTGAGAGTGAAAGTTGACATTCATTAGTCTCACCTCGGAAGTGTACGATTATTTTGACTGAATTGTGACAACTCTTAAATTCAAGTGAAATGAGTTTTCAAACTGTTATTTGGATATCATGCTTTATAAGTGCAGTTACTGTGAGTAATTTATTTGAATAATCAAAAATATCTAAAAAGAACGTAGCACACTAAATTAATTGTTTAAATGTTAAAATGTGTTTTAGAGTACGACGTCTCAGAACATTCAAACGGATTCGATTGATCGAACGGTGGTTTTGGGCCAGTTTATAAATATTGGCAACGGTGTTGCTATCGGGGCTGGTTCAGAAATCATGAACTTTGTTTCAATTGCACCATATACTTTAATTGGTGAAAATTCATCCATTGGAAGATATTCAAATATCAGCCAAATGTGCTCAATAGGAAATGATGTACATATTCAAACATTCACAAAACTTGGCTGCCGTAGTGTCATTGGATCTGGAAGTGAAATCAATGATTATTCTGTGATTGGAAATAAAGTGAAAATTGGCGATTGGGTGAAAATGAATCAATATTCGACGGTTGGCGGTAATGCTGATATTTTAGACAATTCCATTTTGGGCATGTATTCAGCAGTTGGTTACAATGCTATGATACAGCCAAAGGTCTGCATCGGTATGTATAGCTTCGTTGAGCCAAATGCCGTCGTTGGTGAATCAGCAGTTATTCATAAATTTGTTAAAATACCGAGTGGTACAATTGTCAAACCAAAGCAAGTTGTAATAAGAATACCGTCATCGCTTGAATTGTACCAGAGCTGTGCACCGGACGTCTCAGGCGAAAAGTAAGACTTTTCACAAACAGACAATATTATATATGACGTAACGATGTAATACAACTACAATATCAATGACAATTAATTTTACAATTTTCAGTGTCAACATTGCAGCTCGATCAACGAATGGAACGTAAGCTATCAAAACATTGAATTGAATATTTTAAGTATTGCGATCAACGCAAATATTTTCATTTGTCTTTATTTTAGTGTTTCAAAGGAATTTAACGATATGTTACGTCGTCTGATTGATACAGAACTACAGACATTGAGCGCAAACTGTGCCCAGGCAACTACTGTAATAAAGCCGAGTACTTTACCACAAATCATAAGCCTGTATTTGATTCAAGTTCATGGATTTGAGCGGTAATGTCAACCGTATTTTTTCTATAAATGATTCTGTGCTCTTTATAAGAGCCCCGTTTATTCGTTAATCATATTTCTCTGATATATTTTGTCTCAATGATACAGTTTCAAAGAATATGTACAGCAAGTAAGGAAGCCAAATAGACCAATAACTGGAACCAGGCATCAATATACAAATGGTCGTGTCTGGATCGATGGAGTCAAGTAAAGAGCATATTAATTTCCTATTTTATATCTTCTATTTCATAAATGTATAATCTTTTTAAAATTTTATACGTTTCTAAAGGGTGGACTGCTTACCATCGAGTTCGATGAATTCGCAACTTGAAAATGAATATCCTTTCGGAGACTCGTGCGAAAATATGTAAGTGTTTAGAAATATTTAAATACGTTGTGAAGATATATTGTTATGTTAGTTTCGATACCGAGAACTTTACCGCAAATCATTAGGATGTATTTAACCTTAGACCTGTCCTCTGAGATCTCATCATATTTCTGTCCTCTCGGGCACTCAGTGCCCGTGGTATATTTTGTATGATAAATTGACATTTTTTGAAAAAAAAATCGAATTTCTGCAATATTTCAAAAATCACTCTACCGATTTTGAAAGCAATGATATGTATGTGTGCGTCAGACTCGCAGCTATAATCCACATCCTGTGCTGACAAAATTAAAGACTTTCTTCTTAACAAATCATTTCGAAATATGGATGCCCACAGAGGGTTTTGCATGAAAATTGACATGGATCCCAATTGGGATTAAAATTGTCTGTCAAATTTATGTTCGATCCAAATAAGCTTCCCAAAAATTTTCCATACAAAATATATGGAATTTTTTTGGGGGCACTGAGTGCCCGAGAGGACGTACAGAGTATATGCATGATTCACCGATCTCATTCGGAAATGCGACACACAAACTCAATGAAACTCACACTGTAGGTAGAGATTGAAGTGTTCTTTATGAAAAATATCACCATATGATGTTTGGTTACATATTTACATTTTTATTTCAAATTACATATCGGCTCGGGCACTGAGTGCCCAGAGGACAGGTCTAAGGTTAATTCAAGTTCATGAATTTGAATGGTCTCTCTCATTATCTCATGTGGGAATCTTAGGCGCACACCTTGCATCTAGGCGTCCGATATCAAATCACTATATTAGTACAGGGCAAGAGACTATGCTTCCATAGAGCCTATGCGCTCGCCAAATTCACTAGAATTCCTATACTCTGGTGTTGTTTTTGATAAGTTCGTCCTATATAAATCTACTGATTTTATATCCAGCGCCTAGATGATCGCCTGTAGGCACTTTTAAGTGCCTAAAATGTCAACTCGGTATGTCAATCGATGTATATCACATGACGGGCTTGGCGGGATAATGTAACACACAACATTTTTCCGCGGACTTTTTCTGTGTTACATTATTCCGCCAGGCCCGTCATATTTTCTATAAATAATTTTGATAGGTCGAGTTATTCTTTTAATCCTAACTTTTCTTATATATTTTGTCTCAATTATACATTTTCATGTTCATGAATTTGATTTTTCAAACTAATAAAACCAAACCTTATTGTAATGATACAGTTCCAAAGAATATGACCAACATGTAAAGCGGCTGCGTTCAAATAGTCCAATAAATGAAGCCAAATATCAAATATCATTTACAAATAATGAAGTGTGGATGGATGGAGTCAAGTAAAGAGCATATTAATTTCCTATTTTATGTCATTTATTTTAAAATTTTATATTTTTTCACAATTTTATATGCTTCAAAAGGATGGATTGCACACCATCGAATTCGTTGAAAGAGCAATTTGAAAACGAATACCCTCTCGAAGACCTGCGAACAAATGTGTAAATGCATAAATTTAAATTACACAAAAAAAATCGTACAGTTTCAAATTTATTTCAATTTCATGCAAAAATTCACTTTAGATTGCAGCCCGATGTGAAAAAGAAACTCATTGAAATGATGGCAATTGTTCAGGATGTAGATCGAAGTGAGCGCGGCCCAGATGACACCTTCTGCAAAATGATGGAGGAAATAATAAATGGAGTAAGAGAAGTAACATTCGCAAGTCCAAGCATTCGTACACAATCCACCAGCACCAATTATTGGTAATCGTGTCAAAGCCATCATGATGATGGCAATCAAATGAAAATCAAAATGTTTAATGAATTTATAATTTTCGGAGAATTGATGTCATTTCGGCTAAATCGATAAAATTGTGGAATAAAGGAAGTAAGCATAGCACAGCAATGCATAAATTTATGAAATGAAGTTCTTTTTTATTTTGTGCTCACGATTTTCTCCTCTTCAAGTGTTCGTCTTTACTTAAAGCAAAGAAAGAAAAAAAGAAAAAAAGAACTAAACATTTAATGATTGATCGAATCGCATGCGTATGAATAAAGTTGAGCCCAATTAAAAAATTAATATAATCAGATAAACAGATTATCATAGTGGCTATTTTACTTAAAATCACACTTCTTGTCACCATGTCTCGAAAAAAACATTTCACACGAACAACACGTCATGCGTGCATGAGTGTTTTCATAACACCTGAAAACAGACACGTCGATCGTGATCCTGAAGAAATTGTATGCATTGCTGTTGGTTTGCTGTTGCAAAGAAACTACCTTCACCAATGATATAGCATCATTATGAATGATGGTCGTTCAATGTTTAAACACGTTTTTAACCGTATGTGTCAAATGGATTTTCAAGAAGTAGCAATCTCGTTAGCCACTTTAAAAAAATGCAAACGCATCGTTTTTGGCTTTCTTAATTTGTGTAGACAATTTTTATTTGATTGAACGAATTTGATTAAGTTCGCGCCGATTTTCATCGTTCGAATTTTTTTCAGTTTTTTTTTCTTTTAGTTTATACGGTAAATGTTTCCGTCAACTTGTCTCATATCAAAAACAAAATTATTGCATGTCAAAAATCCATAAAAAAAAGAAAGAGATTTAAACGTTCAGAGAGATTTTGTTTTTGTTTCTCTTCGTAACCAATTTCTGCGACGAAAATAGTTTCGTTTGGGTATACGGAATGAGCTGATCATATGTGTACGTGTACAGTGTACACCAAGCAAATTGTAGGCACATTTTAATCGGATTAACGTTTTGTTCTCATTCACATCCGAAAAAATTCAAGCGAATGAAGTCAGCGAAAGATTAAAATGCAAGCGTTTATGCATTTGGACAAATTAAGGCTACCGTGGTTAAAATTTGACACGAATATTTGACACATCATATAATAAAGTTGTTTGAACCTTTTGAATTGGTTTCGTATTTTTTTCTTTTCAGCAGACACCAATGTGTTCGGATTGCACTGCTTGACACATTTTAATTTATTAAAAAAAAGAAAAAAAAACCGAATGCTACTTTTTTTTCCAGCCAATTTAATATTTGAACGATGATGCACTGATGTGTGCTCATTCAAAGTTTATTGGGTTTTGTGCGTTCAGCAATTTAGTTGTGATCATAACACGCTTTTTGAAATGGACTCTTTGTGACCTTCACAACGATTAACACTCATTGATGAACATCATTCATTGAAAAGCATATTTGGTTACAATGTTTCAGGCAGAGGAAGTTTTATTTGAGAAAATTTGAACGAGCACATCTAGTCATTTTGAATGAACACAAAGTAATTTTATTGTGCGATTAAAATTATAATAATTATTAATCGATTAAAATGATTTTTATTTGATGTTTAATTTTCGAATCGAATCCATTTTTGGCGAAAGTAGAAGAAATCTCAAATAACAAATGGAAAATCACGCAAATCTTTCGATTTTGATGTGATTGAATTAAAAAGATTATTCTTAAAATTGGTTTTTGTCGGTGCAATCAAGTAAAAAAACCACTTTTCGAATAGAATCAATAGAATGTTCGAGCGCTGGAAAATAAAAATCCATTCATGTAAATAACAAAAGCAACACCAATAGAATAGAATTTGTAAGTGTCATTCGTCTGCCACTTGTGATCGGTTATTTGTTCGTAAAAATACTTCTCACCTTTTTATTTTGTTGGCTACGGATAAGCAATGGAATGTGAGAGACACACAAACAATCACACGACAATGAAACGAATAGAAAAGAGAGAAACCGTCTATAGTATTTTTGTATATATCAATTGACGGTTATTTCATCGTTTCCTTCTATGCTTTATGCATCCCAAAAGCTGAAATGAAAACATTTATGGAAATAATGTATAAATAGCAATGATTAATTTTATTCTACACTTCTAGTGAGATATGTTTATTTACCAAGTGAAACTCAGCTGATCCTGAACGGTTGGCATTTCATCCACCACTAAAATCACTGCTTCCTATCGCTGTTTGATTGTTGTGCACCATCATATTTGATGATTCCTAAGTAGAATTGATCGTTTTTCTCTGTATTCAAGAGCATCACGCTTTTAATCATTTTTAACGAAGTGAGGGTTTGCTTCCCCTCTGTCTCTCTTTTTCTTTTATTCTTCATTTTAATTTGAAAGTTTTGAACAAGATGCTCGAATCATTCATTTCATTCAGTTTATCTTCACCACGTATCTAAATCAAAAATAGTTCGGATATTGACTTTTGTTCTTTCGCCTAGTCTTTCGCTAATTCGAATGAACTTTCAATGATTGTCGTATTATTCTCCTTGTTAAAACCCAATAGAGCAATTTCTTCAGTCGCATTTCTACTTTTTTTCCCATGAAATCATAATAAAATGCCCCGTAAAATGCAAACAATAAAATTGTCAACAAATTTTTTCGGAAATTTTGCGTCTTCTTTTCCTAATACACATTTTTGTTTGCACCTTCGTATGAAAATTGATTCAATTTATCAAACGATTATTTTCGATGTATGGCGCTGATTTGTAGCAATGCGATTTCCATTTATCTGATAAATACTTAAAATCATGACCATCTGGTGCACGCGATTTCTATTTATTTGATGTGACGTGCAACATTCGCGCATTGTTATGCGATGAGAAAGCAAGACGATGAAACACGAAAAAAAACGTCTCTTGTTACACATTGTTTTGCTTTTAATATTCACGAAATGCTTCCGGCACACAAAAGAAAAAAATATAATGCAAATGGAAAAATGGCGATGAAAAACAATAATAAAAACTCCATATAAATTGTCATCACCCTCAAATAGATTGCTTATTTACAGTACCAAATAAATTTGCAGTCATTTGTAATGGATAAGGTGCGATGTGGTTGTTGTTGTTGCTCCGAAACCCATGGAATTTTGATATTCCAAGCTATAGCAAATGAAATCAATTTGTAAAATTTGAATTTCAGCAAAAGAGAATGAGAAAAAAAACGCTTTTGCAAGGATATTAACGATATACAGATGGATTCGTTCATTTATTTGGTGCAATATTTTTTCACTTCGCGTGGCGTGCTACATTTTAGGTCAGAAAAAAAAAATAAGAAAAGAAACGATAAAATTAAACACTCCTCGTGGGCGTGCATCTTCTGACTGTTTATTGCTTCATGCAAGATCACATTCAATCCGAAAAAAACACTCATACAACATTTTGCTGGGCATTCGAAGGTTGCTTTTTATGAATCGTGGCAAATATTACCGAGGTCAAATACTGACCAATGACTAAATTACGAAATAATTTACTGAAAATTCTGCATTTTTCACAAATTCTTGCATTTTTGAACCGGAAATTCCTAGGGAAATTCAATCAAAGATTCAAAAGATGATGTATATACTTCTAATTATATATTTCACACGATTTCAGATCAGTTAATAAAATGCAAGCGCTCGTTCTTTGATTTGTCATACAATTGGAAAAGAGCTAAATATGACAGTATGTGTTTGAGTTTCAATGATATGAAACCAACAAATAGAAACTCAGAATGCTGTTTTTTTTTCTCTTTCAAACCATCAATCATAAAACTATTGTTTGGCATGTGAGTTTGGCATTCGATTCAAAATCGTAGGTAAAAACCAAAAAATTCATTCATAAAATGATGTTTTTTTTACTACCACAAATTCTACGGCAAATCGGTAATTGTGATCATAGACGCACGCATCAGCCTATTATTTACAAATCCTTTTAACTCATCAATTGATTGAATACTGTACCTGTGTGATGTGTGTGATATGTGCAGCAATGGCATCGAAATACAATGGCACGAAAAATGTGAAGAGAATTAAGATTGTGTGAAAACGTAGACAGACTGTCGTCTTGGAAGTGAATGCCTTTTCATGGTGATCAATTGTTGTTCATGTGTTTTTTTATTCTCTCGTTTTCAGTTTTTATCACCCACCGGTAACGTTGACTTCTCACATAGAGAAAGGACTGAGAATATCCGGTTTAGTTTTTCCGTGTTCACTATCGTCATCGTGTTCGGCACAGTTTGATGAGCGTGACATTAGAGAAATGTGTATTGTACACTGTGCGTACAGCATACAAATACAAATACAAATAATAAACTGGAATTATAATAGAAGAGATCTTTGATTAGGTATTTGACCATTCAACCCTCATAAAATCTCATGTAATTGAAGTGTTATTTTAATCGTTCCTTGGAAATTCGAAAAAAATCATCTCTTTTCATTTAATAAATTAAAAAAAAAATTGAAACTCAAATGAAAATATTTACCATGATTAAAATGCATTAGGTAATAGGTTGTATGTGATTTTAAATCAGTAGTTAAACTAGCGCTTTTTAATGTCACCATATTTTGAGTCATATTACGTGATGAATCGTTTAGATGATGAGGCATCACGATACCAGAATTCAACTCCAAATTAGTAGTACAATCAACGTCTAAATTCCTAAAACATTATAGGTAACTACACTCTGAAAAAAATCTCCCCCTTTGACGTGCATTGAATAATGTCGGTATTCATTGTGAAATCATTAGCAATACATCATTGGGACGATTGAACGAACAACAGAAGTGCTACTGTCACTTTATTGTGAATTCTTGCTGAATTTATGCGTTTTTAATTTGATAGGTTGTTCACAAAATAGACTTGGTTCTCGATTACAAATAGCAAGAGCTCACAGCAAATCTAATCATTTGCCCAATTCAATGGGATTCCTGCTACTATCCTCGCATTCTTTTGAATGTACACAGACAGCTTTATATAACAATTTTTTCAATTTTTATTAGGTCATTCCGATTAAGTATCACCGAAATCGAATCGTTAAGAGAAAGTATGAACAAAACAGAATACATGCTGCCGAGCAAATCGTTTACTGTTTGCTCTTTCATTGTTCAATTGGCAATATTGAATATTTCTTTAACAATAACTTCATTGTATTTGGTGTTTTACGTTTTCACTCGGTTTTTAATCGACTCTCATCAATCTTCTCAGCGTCATTGCAAGCAATTGTTTTTAATTGATGTGTCACAGACCAGTTCCGTTAAACACTAAAAAAAATCGCTGTATAAAAATTGCAGCCTGCATTAAACTATACAAAAAAGCGTTGAACATCAACATGGCATATGAAAATGTTGCAAGAGCCAATTTTGTTTTCGCTGTGGATGATTTTTTTATGCTAGCAGTTTTGTGATTTTTTTTTCATTTGAATTTTTTTTTTGTTGATGAATTGAAACCTCTACTTTCTCAAATTGAAGAGAATTCCAATCATATGATGGGTTTTTCAATTCAGATGATTTCATGATTCAACTTATAGTGGTTGTTCTATTGGAATATTGTCAAGAAGATGCTGATCATTTTCTCCAATGTTGTTTAGTTGAAAAAATAAACTTTACTCTCTGGTATCTAGAGTGGAAATTATCTCAGTACAAATTGAGGTAAAAGTAAAGTAAGATCATAATTCCTGGAAAATTCCTGATTCCAATAAAATAACAGTTTTTTCTTGCCCAAAACCAACAAAAAATCAACACTTCATCAACAGAGAATGCATTTTTTTTGCAACAAATAAAGTTTTGCTTCATAAATTTTCATTTTTGTGATGAATTACAATGAAAAAAAACCAAGTCGACTTTAAAATTAAAGTCCGAGCAGTTGGAACCGGCATAACTGCATATATTAATGCGATGAACAAAAATCATCACCGACTTTCAACATTTTCCACTAAATTTCAATGAGACAGTTGCAGAATAAAAACCACTTCCAAAGCAATATGTTTCAATTTGAAAACAATGTATTTGACAGATGTTTCGATCGCAGTGTTGACTTCATAGAACATGAAATGGATGAAATGTGAAATGTTGATACCTTGGTATGGCAACACTGAACGTTTCAAATAAGAAACCTTTGAGTTTTAATTCAAATAAAATGTGGAAGATTTTTGGTATTATTAAAAGTAGCATTATAGTTGTACAAATGAAATGAAAAATATGATGTAGTTTTTTTTTTTCAATGGAAAATTGACAGAATGTTGTGTATATGAAATTAAAATAATCGAAAACAAAATTTTAGCATCAATGCTTTTCATTGGAAATTGAAACTAACGAAATCCAGTCTCTGGCATTCCATTCGGTACAAACTATTCCAATATTCTTGTTGATTCTGTATACTTCACTCCATTTACTGACATTTCCATTCCAAAGAACAGACAGTCAACAACAGGTTATTTGTTGAAAAAAAAAGAAAATTATAGAAAATTTTATTTGAGCAGATTTGTGTGGACCAAACCAAAAATGCCTGATGTAAAAAAATTCACGTACGCTCAAGTAAAAGAGCACAACAACGAAAAGGATGTATGGATGGTTATCAACGAAAAAGTGTACGATGTGACGAAATTCTTGAAAGAGGTTTGTGTTTTTGCGCATTTCAAATGAATTTTACAACAATTTTGTAATTCTCTAATTCAACTTATTAAATTAGCATCCTGGTGGCGAGGAAGTTTTAATTGAAGCTGCTGGAAAAGATGGTATAACGAAAAACTATTCATATTTAGTAATCAATTAAAGCCTGTGTTGAAACATTCAAATTGACTGATGAAATTCTCTGTTCAATTTACAGCAACAAAGGAGTTCAATGATGTTGGACATAGCGAAGCTGCAATGTAAGTGTAATTTCAATTTGACGAAGAGCTTCATCAAATGAAAACTAACAACAAAACATGCACGTAATTAAATTGTCGAAGCAAACCATACGGAAGATAAGATACAAATAAGTCAATGATTTGACATCGAAATTGAAATCGATTTATTTTTATCGTTGTCTTTGACCTTTGCCGATTGAAATGTCTTTGATAACATGAAGCTTTATTGCGTTAAAAATAGTCTGATTCACAATGATGTGTCGATTGCGTGGTTGAATTCTATTATCGATGATAATTAGAACCTTCGAGTAAATTATTTGTTTTTCCTTTATTTTAGCGAACAAATGGCATCGTACCTGGTGGGTGAAATCGTGGATTCTGAGAAGAAGTCTAAATGCCCAAAGAAGTATGAGATTCATTATTCAAATTGGTTACAATATTTTTTTTTTACTAACAATTTAATTGAATGACTGTCGCATTAAGCTATTATTGACAATTACAAATCAGTCAGGACGATTTATTGAGTTCAAACAAGTAGAATGCCATAAATTGAATTGTTTGCGATGATATGAACGTTATTGAACTAAATTTTCGTTTTGATTTATATCCGGAGAAAACTTTTTCTCGATAGTATTGGCTTGTTTGCACTATTGCATTGCACATTAATGAATGATTTCGGAAAATGTTTACACACTTCAAAAATTGTTCACCTTTTTCACATACATAATGGCACATTTTTTTTTTGCAAAATTTATCTTCTTTTAAAATAAAATGCGATCGCTTTTACAGGTCATGGTTCCGCTCTCTATTTTCCTAACCCGCCAACCTTCACAGCACGCAAAAAATACCTCAGTGCCTTAGCTCTAACCAATATTTTAATTCCAAAACATCAATTTCTAGTTTTCATACAGGGACTGAATTGATTTAATTACCTCTTTTTTTTTTAAAAAAAAAACCTATACATTTATTTTCTTATCTAATTTTTGATGCATCATATTTAAAACAAGCTCAAATATTGAATTCAGCACGATTTTTTTCTATATTTTTTTAAAACTGTATTTAATTGTTCTTTTTTGTACATTTTTTTTCTGAATTTTTACCATTTCATTAGACATTAGAGAAAAATATGTAGATTTGAATGATTTTTTGATTAGGAAATTGTTGATTTGTAATCGAAATTGTTATTCATATGTGCTCAACATTTGTAATTTTTACAATCGAAATTTTTGGCAATATTTTTTAGTGTTCTGTTGGGAGTATCATCAGCTGCTGCCATTGGAATTGGAGCATACATTATCTATCGTGGTTTAAAATTGTTGAAATCTTCTTAAATGAATCTCATGTGATACCTCTCTTCGAGGTGCACTGCCAGACGATGCACAAATTTCGTTGAACAAAAATTCCACCACACCATGTTAACTTATGAATGTTATGTAGTATCATAAAATGACTGAAATTATGTCAGTAAAAATAAAATTCACTGAGTGATAAATGATGATTTCGTGTTTCTTATTTCGTTAGATTGCTTTATAGGTCGAGCTACATATATTTTACAGCGTGAAGAGAAGAGAGTATTGTGTTTCTACCAAATGGAGGAGATAAGGTTTCAATAAGGTCAAAAGTACGGTGAAATTTCATGGGTTTTTGCAAATTTCATCATATTTGCAAGAATGACTCTTTAGGGAGAGTCTTTTACCTGTGAATGTGAACTAAATTTAAAGTATATGTGAACAATCAACAATAACAACAATAAACAGATATATGACAGAGAGACTTTGAAACTGATAAAGAGGCTTAGGATCATATCGTTCCTTTTGTATTATTCCCAGAAGTTTTATTGTCAGGAGTGTATACCTGATAAGAGAATGTTCTCGTTAGGTCAAAGTAAAAAAAAGTTGTTTTTGCGTCTTCAGATAAAAACATTAACGTTTGTTTCTTTTTCAAAGCGATTATTGTAGCTGTCATCTGATTCTACTACATTCTGGAACCATCTAGTATGAAATTAGCTCTGTGAACGAAAATCGATTCCGTATGTTTCTTTTTATGTTGAAAATGACTACAAATAACGAAAAAAAAATATTTAAATTAAACAGTTCGTTTCTTCGTTAGCCAATAAGCTATTTTTCTAAAGACAACAGCATATCTTGACATTACAAATAATATCTCAATAAAAATAAAAACAAACCATAGAAAACGTTCAAAACGTTCATTTGCCAAAACAAAAAAAATGAAAGGCCATGCATTGACTGTTGTCTCTTTCTACGGCGTACATTTGCCCAGCCAATACATCAAATGACAGGGATAAATATAGAATTTTCACATTGAGCATACAATAAAATACAGCTGGTTACGTCGATCTGAAACATACATCGTCTATTATTCAAAGTGAATACAACTGCTGTGTTTGAACTTGTGAGAAGAAAAAAAAATAGTTCATCTATTTCAAAGATTACATTATATTGTGAAAAAGTGTTCAAGAAGTATCTGAAATGTAAGTAAATTCAAATCGATTTGTTCTATTTGCTTTAGGAATATATTATTTTCTGGGGAAATAAAATTAAACGTTAGATAAAAACATAGAAATGACCTAAAAATCTTCCAAAGCAATTATGGCGGACGACACAAATTTTATTGATTTCATCATACATTCGAAATGCTCGTATGAATCATGGGTTTGACCCAATTTCAGTCCATTTTTTTCTGAGGCGAATTTTTAAAGCCTTCTTTCAAAGGAATTGGGAATAAGACAACAACAAAATCGCTTTTACTATGAAATAAATGCATTGTAACAAATCCGTATCGCCTAATCGTTATGAAACGAATATTTCACTTTCACAATCGCTTATTTTGTTAGTCAGCCATTTTGCAGTGAATCACAATCGCTGCTTATAACGGGACAAAGAAACTCATATAAAATAATATATTGCTCACATCTGTTTTTTTTCTTCGAATTTCGAGATTCACACATCTCTAATGAACAAAATAAAAACAACCAAATTAACGGAAAATCCGGCATTTTTCATGTTATCATCGAAAAACAAAGAAACAAAAGTTCAACGGTACAAAAACAAAATTGATGGCAGACATTTAACTATAAAATGAGAAAAATAAGAAATAAATTGAATAAATTTGGATTTGCCAAGTGAATTTTGCCACACGCCTCAATTTTCGGTCATTAAATCAACTGACTTTGAAAAAGAGAAAAAAACAAAAATAAATGACTCATTGAAGCCAAATAACTGACGCGTCTAAATGACGCACTAGAGATTTAGTCGTTAATGTGAAAATCGAAATAATAATTTTGGCACACATTTGAAAAAAGCATTGCCAATTTTCACTCATCAAACTCATAAATTTCGAATCATTTTCTAGGAAAATCATATATTTTTGTCTTTGTGACGAAATCAGTCATTTTTCAGACATGAACGATCATGTTTTTCTAGGTTCGTTATTCTTTGTTGTGTTCGTTTGTGTATGTGTTTTTTTGTTCGTGCAAAACACTTCTCTTCGTTTGATTAGTTCTGTTCATACGTTTCGAAACATCCAGAGAAAAACGATACGCTGCGTATTGGTAACTCCATATGCGCAAAAGAGACCACACTATATGACGCCTGTGCTGTTGTTCACTTCATCATTGCCAGCATATAACGATTGAACGTTTGAGCGTTGCATTTATTACAAGTTTGTCTTTTGTCGAGTGCACATCAAAACGAAGAAACTTCTGAGTTCAATTGACTTTTGTGAATATAATTTAGTGTTGAAAAGCAGTTAATTTAATATCGTTGATATATTTTATTTAAATTTTCAAGTTAAGAATACGAAGAGATGTAAGTGCAAATTTCCAAATTGATATATATTTCGGAATTTTTATCGATTTTTCTTGATTTTGTGGAGAAAAAAAACAAACAGTAAAAATGGCTGACATCTTTGTTTGAATCGATTTTTTTTTTCTTTGTCTTTGTTCATCTGAACCAATTTTTCATTTGAAATCCAAGTAAAATTGGACATTTTCAAACAAATTTCAACTATGAATTCACAAATATTGATAGATTTAATAGATTTTTTTTTAATTTCACGGACAAATTTCAAGTGTACTTGAATTAACCCGTTTTCCTTTCTATTTGTTCAATTTTCGGACGCCATTTTGAATGGATAATTTGCATCTCATATACAAAATGCAATAATAATTTTAAGTATATAGCTGCAGCTCCATGCAAACATATAAACGCGTAGTAGCCATAAATAGAGACAATAATCAAACAAACAATCTACTGCGCAGTTTTTTTTTCACCAATGATAAAGCTATTTTGAAGTTGAACGACTTGATAACATATTCTCAGATATACGTAGCAAACATTTTCTTTGTCTGCGTCATTTTTTTTTTCAAATCCAACAATGAGCAACATTTGTATGAAATTCATTTGAACAAAGAAACTCATGCACCGTAAATAGATTTAGTGAATCCTTGAAAGTCATTTGCTGTGAATCCAATTAAATGGCATTTGCGGAATTTATTTTCGATTGTAAAAGCAAAACGTTTTCATTTCCCTTAAATTAATTTTCGGTTTTAAGAGCTTTTTCAAGTTTTTTTTTGTCAAGGCAATTTAGACTAAATATTTTTATTTTTTTTTCAATTTCTACACAGATTCATCATGCAAATTTTCGTGAAAACTTTGACTGGTAAAACCATCACCTTGGAAGTCGAGCCATCCGACACCATCGAAAACGTTAAGGCCAAGATCCAAGACAAGGAAGGAATTCCACCAGATCAACAACGTTTGATCTTCGCCGGAAAGCAGCTCGAAGATGGTCGCACATTGAGCGACTACAACATCCAAAAGGAGAGTACTCTTCATTTGGTCTTGCGTCTCCGTGGTGGTATGCAAATTTTCGTCAAAACATTGACTGGCAAGACCATTACATTGGAAGTCGAACCATCCGACACCATCGAAAACGTCAAAGCTAAGATCCAAGACAAAGAGGGAATCCCACCAGATCAACAACGTTTGATCTTTGCCGGTAAACAATTGGAAGATGGTCGTACATTGAGCGACTACAACATTCAAAAAGAAAGCACATTGCATTTGGTTCTGCGTCTTCGTGGTGGAATGCAAATATTCGTTAAGACTTTGACCGGCAAAACTATCACATTGGAGGTTGAGCCATCCGACACAATTGAAAATGTCAAAGCAAAAATTCAAGACAAAGAAGGCATCCCACCAGATCAACAACGTTTGATCTTCGCTGGTAAACAATTGGAAGATGGTCGTACATTGAGCGACTATAACATTCAGAAGGAAAGTACTCTTCATTTGGTCCTCCGTCTTCGTGGTGGAATGCAAATTTTCGTTAAAACATTGACTGGCAAGACCATCACATTGGAAGTTGAGCCATCAGACACCATCGAAAACGTTAAAGCAAAAATTCAAGACAAAGAAGGCATCCCACCAGATCAACAACGTTTGATCTTCGCTGGTAAACAATTGGAAGATGGTCGTACATTGAGCGACTATAACATTCAGAAGGAGAGTACTCTTCATTTGGTCTTGCGTCTCCGTGGTGGTATGCAAATTTTCGTCAAGACTTTAACCGGTAAGACCATCACTTTGGAAGTTGAACCATCCGATACCATCGAAAATGTTAAAGCCAAGATTCAAGACAAAGAGGGCATTCCACCAGACCAACAACGTTTGATTTTCGCCGGAAAGCAGCTCGAAGATGGTCGCACTTTGAGCGACTACAACATCCAAAAGGAAAGTACATTGCATTTGGTCCTCCGTCTTCGTGGTGGAATGCAAATTTTCGTTAAAACATTGACTGGCAAGACCATCACATTGGAAGTTGAGCCATCAGACACCATCGAAAACGTTAAGGCCAAAATTCAAGACAAAGAAGGCATCCCACCAGATCAACAACGTTTGATCTTCGCTGGTAAGCAGTTGGAAGATGGTCGTACATTGAGCGACTACAACATTCAGAAAGAAAGTACTCTTCATTTGGTCTTGCGTCTCCGTGGTGGAATGCAAATTTTTGTGAAGACTTTGACCGGTAAGACCATCACATTGGAAGTTGAACCATCCGATACTATCGAAAATGTTAAAGCCAAGATTCAAGACAAAGAGGGAATCCCACCAGATCAACAGCGTTTGATCTTTGCCGGAAAGCAGCTCGAAGATGGTCGCACATTGAGCGACTACAACATTCAAAAAGAGAGTACATTGCATTTGGTTCTTCGTCTTCGTGGTGGAAACTAAACGAATTCCGACGTGCACATAAACAATTACGGCATTCAGTTGAACAATTTTATATTCGAAAAAACAATTCAATTGCTTTGAGACAAAAGATCGATTTCATTGTCATTCTGAACGTCAATAAATTTCAAATATTGTGCTGAAAATTCAAAAGTAAAAATTTGTCTTTCATTTCATTCATTTAATTTTCAGGTTATTTTCAGGTACTTTTCAGGAAAAGGTAAGCCGTGCTAAAATGAGCTGAATAAAGAAAAAAAAACTGAAAAAGAACTTGAAATATGAAATGAACTAAAATCTGTTGAGCATATTAACAATACACTTGGTGATGAAGACTTTCTTATTTGTATTTTCATCTCTTGCTCCATCATCTATCAAGGTACGAAAATTGTTCGCCTGAATCCACTTGAAAATTCATAAACTTCAAAAAACCAAAAAAATAACGTAACATTTACATTCAAATTGCCGCCGTTTTTTGCATATTCTGGAAACATCTTGCGCATTAATAGACATTGAAACAACTTCATGTTGTTCGAAGCCGCGATGTTTCCTAAATGTCAAAATCTTCCAGAAGAAGACAAGCCAACAAACGTTCGACACCGTATCATAAGTATCTGAAGCCGAGTGTTATTCATTTTGAAAATAATTTAAAAAAGAAATCCATACAATAAATAGAGCATAACATGGCGAGCCAAAAAATTGAAGAGGTAATTCAAAAGATTAAATTGTAATGTTAATTTCACTGGATCAAAACATATTGTCTCTAACCTCATTGTGTTTTATTGGGTTTAGCTCACATTGGATTTAGCAGAATTGAATGTAATTTCTGAGCAATTGAAACGCCCCCGTAACATTGATGCAATTTTATTGCAAAAGAAGCGTATCGAAACGGATCTATCAAATTTGCGTGCACAATTGGCCAACACAAACACCGAAACACCAAAACCTCGTGCAGTAAACACCGAAGTAAAACGTTATGAATGTGAAATCAGCAACTATGCCTGGGACCAAAGTGACAAGTTTATGAAATTCTTCATAAGCCTGGATGGTGTTCAAGATGCGTCTGAAGAAAATGTTATCGTGACATTTACACCCAACTCCATTCTGTTGAAGGTAATCAATGTGCAAAACAAAGACCATAAATTTGAGGTCAAAAATCTGTTGCATGACATTGATGTCGAAAAAAGCTATCGCAAAATCAAAACCAACTCTATCGCCATTTATGCTAAGAAAGCATCAGAAGGTGAGAAACAGCTAGACAAATTTCATACTCATTCGAGTATAGTTTTGCTAATTGAACATCAATTTTTAAATAGGCACAAAATGGTCACATTTAACATCCACCGAGAAACGTTTGGCTGACATTAAAAAATCAGCATTGGAAAATAATGCCGATTTGGCTGGTAGCAAAGATGATCCAGGTGCTGGACTCATGAAAATCATGCAAAATATGTACGAATCAGGGGATCCTGAAACAAAACGTATGATTGCAAAGGCATGGACTGAAGGACAACAAAAGACTATGAATCCAAACCTGCCATTTTAATGTGATTAGAAAGCTCAAATTCGAAAGCATATAAATTTAAACATTTAATTCCATTTAAATTCCGAATAAAGAAAAAACAGAACCGTTTAAGAAGAATGAAGTTTTGTTTTATTTGGATTAAATAAGTTAATCAATTCAGTTTAATTTGAATTTATAATATAGTTTATTATATTTAGTAAAACATAGCTATTAACGTCAATTTTCTTATTAAGTAGCATCTCGAATGATGGCATCAGTCTCATTTTTATTTTTGTTATAACCGCACACGTTTCGCCGTTGGTGAGATATTAAATCATTCCGCTGAGGAAAAAAACAGTTAAAAATAATTATGAGTATTTCGTCAATTAGATTACATTACTTGTTGACTTACTTGAGCAAAGCTCCTCGTGCAGCTATTGCAAGCATACGGCCGTTCACCAGTGTGAGTTCTGACATAAGATTGAACAATATGATTTTTTTAAAAATGTTTTCTTTCGAACAATTCTTGCCATTCTACAATTACCTAATATGAATCGTTAGTTTATCCGATCGAGCGAAACCACGACCACAAGTACAACATTTAAATGGACGTTCTCCTGTGTGCTTTCTGAAAAAAAGAGGATGTTTGTTGGTGACTTGCCATTAAACTAGGTTCTGATTGACCTATAGAATTTTATTCACTAAACAAACCTCATATGAATTGTTAAATCGGTTGATCTTGGATATCCTTTGCCGCATATATTACAGAAATTGGTCATTGTGCCGGTGTGACGACGTGTATGAACGGCTAAATTGCTTCGAGATGTACATGCTCGTCCACAAGTCGAACAGAGATATTGCTTCTTATTTTCAGGTGCAAGATTTGCTGGTATGCTCACATTTCCACTAGCATCTCGATGACTTCGCATATGAATCTTGAAATGATTTATGTGTTTCATTTGTTTTCCTGTGAAAATGTTGAAAAGGGTTATCTTCATTAAAGATATTTACTGCTTCTATTTCGAAAATGTAATTAACGAGATACAGACCACAAACAGTGCACTCGAAGGCAGTATGTTCCTTATTTTGATTTTCGTGAATAGCTCTATGTCGTTCTAAGTTCTTAGGTTTAGCAAATGATTTGTTGCAAATGTGACAAACATTGGTTGGTTTTGATGGCTGCTCTAAGGATTTCGTTGTACTCTTTGTTCCTGCCACACTTTGTGCTTGATGAGTTTTCATATGCTCTGTAAACGCTTCGTCGCATAAAAACTCAAATCGACATTCCAAACAATAGTTTAATCTGAAAATATAACGATATTATTCATGTATTCATAATTGATAAATTAAAGTTGCTTTGGATAGAATTAGATTTTTATCATTTGAATAGGAGATTTTGAAACAATTATTCTCACTTCGGTATTTCAACGGGTGGGTCATCTTGAGTTGGTTTTTTTGGACTTTTTAAACAAGACACATTTTGATTCGGTTGATCTTCAGATTTATCAGTCTCGATATTGTAATTGTCTTCTTCAATGCTATCAAAGCCATTGGGTTCACTTAATACGTGTTCATCATTCTGGATCACATTATCGTCAACTTTGTACATGCAGCTTTGCAGGCTCAATCGTAATTTTTCATCTGACTCTTGGCATTTCAATATAAAATAGTGTGTAGTTTTGATTTGATGTGAACAAAATGCACAAATATTTTGTGGTAAATCGTCATTTGATGAAATCTAAATAAATAGAAGTAAAATTTATTTTTAACAAACACAAAAGAGTTTGAAATATAATTGATGATTGAAAGGATTTTTATATGGAAACCAAGTAGACGTACAGATATTGCGGTCATTGACACTAGCAAGTTAATAATATCCTCTTCAGAATTGAACAAATTAACTAATTTTTCTGAGGTGGACAAACAGATTCGACAAATCTGATCGAAATGCATTGGATCGGGCAGCATTTTGTATTGCAATTATTTTAAAATAAATCAACGAACACAAAACCTATTTAAACTCCGTTGAAACGACTACGGAAAACAAATCATACAATTGAATCTTTGACAGTTGACATTTGTTTATTTGTAGCTTGCTTGAAGCGGCCTCTACATAAATGCTCAATCTGTCAATATTGTAGCTCAACAAAAAGATACAAGTCATCACAAAAACAATTTCTCATCGCAATGGCTGATGTCGATGTTATTATTCCAGAAAAAGTGAGTTAAATTCAGTTTTTTTAATTAAAAAAAGTGAATATTTCAAAAACACCCTACGTTTAAACGAAAAGCAAATTCATTGAATATCATTTCGAAGCAATGAACATCGTAAAATACTATGTTTCACATACACTTGAATAGTATTCTAATATCAGTTTACATTGGTCTTTTTCTAGGATGAGGTCGCCGATCTTAAATCATCAAAAGATGTGTCCCATAGCACACTAGAAGATTTAGATACCGAAGATTTGTATGTGAAATTAAAGGTAAGGCATTTTATTTTTGGAATCTTCTGTTTGTAGTGCAATTTCAACCAAATGATGGAACATAACCTCAATTCTCTTCAATTGTTATGCGTCATCGTATTAATTTTTTTCTATTTTAATTGTTTTTTTTTTCTGTAGAAACTTCAAAAAACATTGGAGTTTTTGGAAGTGCAAGAGGAATATATCAAAGATGAACAACGAAATTTGAAAAAAGAATATCTTCATGCTCAAGAAGAAGTGAAACGTATTCAGTCGGTGCCGCTGGTGATTGGGCAATTTTTGGAAGCGGTTGATCAAAATACTGGTATTGTTGGCTCGACCACCGGTTCAAATTATTATGTCCGAATTTTGTCAACAATTGACCGTGAACTGCTGAAACCATCGGCCAGTGTTGCCTTGCACAAGCATAGTAATGCACTTGTTGATGTATTGCCTCCAGAAGCAGACAGTTCAATTTCAATGTTACAAGCCGATGAAAAGCCTGACATTTCATATGCAGACATCGGTGGTATGGATATGCAGAAGCAGGAAATTCGTGAAGCTGTCGAATTACCATTGACACACTTCGAACTTTACAAGCAAATTGGTATCGATCCACCCCGTGGTGTTCTGATGTAAGTATAAAAGTTTTCCGAGCAAGTGTTGCATTTTTAATGAATTGTTACGTTGTTGACAGCGTCAAATCGTCTCCATGTGCTTTTGTTTATTTGTAATTTTATCTGTGATTTGATATTTAGGTACGGACCACCTGGCTGTGGTAAAACAATGTTGGCAAAAGCTGTTGCACATCATACAACAGCTGCTTTTATTCGTGTCGTTGGTTCAGAATTCGTACAAAAGTACTTGGGTGAAGGTCCACGTATGGTGCGTGATGTATTCCGTTTGGCTAAAGAAAATTCACCAGCAATCATTTTCATCGATGAAATTGATGCAATCGCAACAAAACGTTTCGATGCACAAACCGGTGCCGATCGTGAAGTTCAACGTATTCTATTGGAATTGTTAAATCAAATGGACGGTTTTGATCAGACAACCAATGTAAAAGTAATCATGGCTACAAATCGTGCCGACACACTTGATCCAGCTCTTTTGCGTCCTGGTCGTTTGGATCGAAAAATTGAATTTCCATTGCCAGATCGTCGTCAAAAGCGGTTAGTATTCTCAACAATTACGGCTCGAATGAACTTATCCGAAGATGTTGATCTTGAGGATTATGTGGCACGACCGGATAAAATCTCTGGTGCCGATATCAATGCCATTTGTCAAGAGGCTGGTATGCATGCAGTTCGAGAGAATCGTTATATTGTCCTAGCCAAAGACTTTGAAAAGGGCTACAAGAATAACATTAAGAAGGATGAACAAGAACACGAATTCTACAAATAAATTATTCACCTATCTTTCATACTAATTTCGTATATTGTATCTCTCATACTAACATTTTGAATTCACAATAAAAACAAAAAAAAAAACCAAGCTGAGAATAAAAGAAAATAACAAAAATCTTGATCAAATATTCGATTCATTTTCAATGGCATTTTCAATTGAATATTTGTCTGTCACTATAAATGTGAAATCAGGGTAAAGTCTCTTGAATTATTGAACATTGACACCGAACGACGTTAACCCATTGAAAGCCGCACATTCGAATGGCGAAATATATGTAGAACTTATTGAAAAAGGAATGACATGAAGCGCATGTGCCCGGATATTTGAAATACCGATTTATATTTTTGTTGCCAATAACAACGATACTGATTTCTCCGCTAAAATCGCAAAATAACCCATACATTGACACACGCACACAGACACACACCAAAACTCACACGCACATGACACAACATGGGAAAACGAAAAGGCAAATCAGAGTCATTGTATTGCGAATCCAGTTTCCGTTGATTCGTTGGAAAATTTTCAGACCGTACGCACGTCTGATGAAAAGAACAAAATTCTCACAACAATCGACCATTTCGAGTGAATTTTTCGGCGTGACTGTGACAATTTTGGACAAAAAGAAAAAACGATGAAAACAAAAACTCTTTTCCAAATGGAAAACAAATCGAAACAAAACGTTTAAAGTGGTGCTATTTACAAAGTTGAATCATTGGGGAATTTTGGTTTGAACAAAAGAAAAACTTGCTCATTCAAATGTATCGAAATAAAATAAAGGAGCAAAAAAAAAAAATAGAAAATACTGTTTAAGTTGATATTTGAGAAGGTGCGAAACAAAGACGGATCTTTTTTTTTCTCATTAAATGTTCTACAGACATTTAAGCTACTGAATTCTAAGTCGTAAGTATTTAACATTTAATACATATTGCATGTCTATTCTGTATTCTAAAACTAATCCGATAATATCTACTGTGTAATTATCTGGCTTTTATTTTATTAAAAATGTCGGCGGACAATTCAACACACAAAATTGTCTGTGTATGAAACATTTTGATATCGCCATTCATTTTATTAACACTCAAACAAATATTTATCGTACCCACATCGTTTTTTGTGTGTTAATATTCTGGTTGATAAATTCCAATTCAACCAATTTCATCTACAACATGTCCATGCAGTGATATGCAATTGTTTGAGAATTCTTGAAACGTATATACATATATAGATAGGTATATATATTTTGGTGTGTTTGAGGTACTCATAATTTTTTTTCCCAAATGGTGCTCTCTATCGTTGTGTCTCTTCATGTTATGCAACTCGTATACCTCTCCACTCAATTTCCACTATACACGATATGAGCTCAATACGCATATTATCCCGAGTAGCAGTAGTGGCTGAGAAGTACAAGTGCATGGTACCGAACAGTTCAATGAACTCCCAATGATTTATTTATCAAATGCAGCAGTTGCAGCATTATTACTACTAACCTGAATTTTCCAACAGTTCAGTTTTCACTACATAAGTGGAAATCATGTAAAGGCATTTATTTAATGTTGATGCAGATTTTCATCTCAAACAGCATTCTTTATATTACCTCGTAAATTTATCCCTCTATCTCTCTTTGTGTGTGTGTGTGTGTGTGTGTGTGTGTGTGTCTCCGTGTGAGTGTATGTGTTTGTCTTTTTGCTCATTGGTAAAACAACAGTTAATGTTCTGTGTAATTGGTTGGCACGTCTGTGGTGCAAACTAAAGAGAAAAACATACCCTTTATATTGAACATGTTAGTGATAATGAATGTACGTCAAATGCAAATTCTAGAGGCGTTTTGAAATTAAAAAAACAACAACAACAACAAAAAACAGGGAAAAAACCACTATGAATATTGAATCAAGGCTTAAAGTACAAAACGTGCAAACTCAATCACGTTAAGGCTTATTAGAAATATGACTTCTGAAAAGTTCAACGAAACGGAATTCACAAAGCATATTTATCTTGCCCTTGTTTCAAGTACAAGGCAACAATTGTTATTGCACGTTTTCATACTAATTCGCACTTTTTAATGTAGGTGTACTAATTTAGCTATGTTAATTTGATGTTTTTTTGTTTGTTGGTTTTTTCTGCTATCTCTTCTCTATATATTCTATTTCCTGCTGTCAAAAATTCGAACTATACATATTTGTTCAATTTATTTGAATTGAATTGATATTTTGCACCGTCAGTCATACCCAATATCGTATATATATAAGAAAATAAATATTACAAATGTGTAAAAATGTGTTGATTTGTCATTTGACGTCGGTAAATGTCCATTGTCATTGGAAATGAACAGAAAGATAAACGAATAAATCGAAATGGGTTCGGTTCGGTTAGCATCAAATTGTTCAACCGTTGATTAGACTGACCTAGTATTTAACTGATTGATATCGTAGAATGAAAAAAAAAAACGTGGATTGGGTTGATGTGAGTGAGTGGCCCGTGACTGGTGCAGCAAAGCAGATAGATTGTATTGACTCGAATCAAATCACACAAGAATCGCGTTGAATTACAATGATTTAGCACTTCAGTCAACTTCATATCGATGCAGACTTGATGTACACACCACACACAAAAAAAGTCATTACACAATATGCGACCTGCGTGTATGGTCACCAAATTGTTTTTTCCAACCAACTCGCAACAGTGCGACCATTTGAAAAACGAAAAAGAAAATCCAAAGAATGCCATTTGGTTAGACATTCTCAGACAGAGACTGGTATAGTCCCTCGCCACGCACCTAGCAGCTATTAGCTAAGAGCATATATATTTTTTTTTATAGAAAAAATGTTTTTTCTTTTGAGACATAGAAGCCCGTCGCGGCTACTTTTGAAATATTCGTTATTTTGACTGTGCATTAGCGCAATATCTTTGTAGACTGCGCGTCATCCATAAAAACACTAAACAATGTATATATGCCCTCTCTTAAATCAGCAACGGTGTTTCATACATTCGTTGATATAACATATATATATAATTCATTTTTCTATTTGATAATACACATGACTGATAACTTGTATCGCAGTATACACGTGAACACGCTCGCAATCGCTTTTTTTACGCAGGCGGAAAAATCATACACTTACAGAGTGAACACAGAGAGAGCGTACACACACAAAGACAACCAGATATGTATTACACAGGCATACAAACGTTTTTAGTGTGCACAAGCACATGGATAAATGTAAAGGCACAATGACGTCGGTGACAACGCAAAGCAGAATACACCGTATTCTCATGATGTTCAGTGTGATTCGGTGCGCCGTTGGTCTCAGACCTCGCATCAATTTTATGTGCAAAGAAAAAAAAAACAACAGAAAACCAAATAGTAACACAACAAAATTGTTTCAAATGTTTAGAAGTATGTGCGAAGTTCGGTTAAGCTCAGTTTTTCTTATTTCATTTTTGTTTGTACGTGTAGCTAAGTGTGCAAATTGAAATAAACAGCAACAACAACAAAAATAGCCAATGGTAATTTTGTTGATCAATTTGAAATTTGAACATTTTTTTTTTTTTTAAATGTGTGTGTCTCAATTCAAACTGAGCGAAAATAAATCCATTTGTTTTAAAAACTGATCGATTGGCAGCAATAATAAGATTTTCGTTTTTTTTTTTTTGGTGGTGTACAAAAGTCGTTTTCATAGAAGATAAAATTGATGGCAAACAATTTAAATTAAATGTCAATTGAAAACAAAACACTTTCGATCATATACACAGAGATAGTGGAGTCTGAGCTATATGTCGGCTCCATTTGCATAAATATTAAACTATAAACTTATCACAAATAAATAAATAAACATTCAGATGATTTTTTTTTTCGTTGATAAAGTCGTCTGTGTGCTTGAATCAAATGTACCGTGCCGGACACATAGTCAAAACAACACAATCAATATCTCTTGAAACAACGATGAACAATAACACACACAAAAAAGTTCATGTAAATTCAAAACAATGATTAAAACTATGTAAGCGCCGACATTTCTGTGTTTACGGAAATTTTCAACCCATATCGGGCAACCAGTTGTATGGGAAATGAATCAACTAAAACTAAGCCAACTGAATAAATACTAAATTAAAAGATAATACGCTTCTAAACAATTCAGATGGAATATGTTTCTAGCCCGAATTTTTATACGTCAAATGAAATTGAAACCACTCCATGCTTCGAATTTAGTGCATAGCTTTTACTGTTTGTTCTGGTTGATATACGACATGATTAGATGATAATAATTAAATTGCCTTCATAAATTTTATTGTATCGAACAATTTTGTAAAATGTTGAGTGAAAAATTAACACATGCTCAAAAAAAAAACAAATATGCATATCTTGGGCGTAGAAAGTTCGAGAATTTGTTAAAGTGAAATTGTACATGTTTGGGGTCGCACCCAGAGAGAGAGAGACAATGGCGTTGTTGCTGTGTTCATTTAAAATGGGCATCACATAGATTTTGCTCATTTATCAATATCAGCATACGCACTCATTCAACTAAACATGTTGAAAAGGATGAATAAATAAAACAAATAGATGACACTCTTAATAATGTGGTGGCTCTTTATTGATTTTCAGCATTGTGACGCACGCAAGTGATACATATCGAACGGTTAGAGGCAAATGTGATATATACATTTATTTGAAGTGCCGAATTTGTGCAGAAACAACAAATCACCCCTCAGTTTAGCTCTGTTTGATGCTCATTTTTCCTGCTTCCGAGTTCATTTCATGTGGAACAAAAAAAAAAAACCAAATCATGGGCAATTTTCAATTTATCACACAGTTTATTCTAAGTTCACAGTTTACTCTTGTGTTTCATCGTTAGCTTTGCACTCAACTGAAATGAGATGACACTTGACGTCAATCTGGATAAATACAAAAGAATTTGACCGAAATTTCGAAAGACAACACTTCAATTGTCAATTTGTCGATAACCGCAAATGATACGTAATTGGTAGCACAATGTCAATCCGATAGTGAATAATCAATGGCATTTGTGCAACACAGTAAACAGAAAATATCAATTTTAAAAACATGAATTAGAAGCAATTTCATTACTGAGTTCAATTATAAGTGGCCAATTTGACGATTTGACGACTCCATAGCTTGGTGAATGCCAATTTTTTTTTGTTCAAAGCCAAATTAACACCTCTCTTGTTTAGACAGTTAAAGTTTTTGTTTTGGAATACGTTTGTTTGTTTGCCACGTGGAATATTGTTTTGTGTGTGTGTGTGGTAAAGTAGAACTCAAGGACTACAACCAGATGAGATTGGCTCTATCAATCATAGAAATTATCAGATAACGTCATTTCATGACAGTCTTTATACCGTTTGCTTTGCTCAATCATCACCCTGTACACACAATGTACATTGACGGAAGCCAGTAGCTTCGAGCTACATGACATAAAAAAAAAGTCGTCATCAAATGACGTTAGTTGATAATTTCATTTATTGACGGCAATCTCGGTGGTCATGCGACTGCAAATGTTAAATTTACCAAAAAAAAAAAGCTAACAACCGTTTTTCCCTCGAAGTTGCTAGATTTTTTATCAGCATTGTGAAAGTTTTGCCAATTTTTTTTTTCCACGTTCAAACATATTTCAACACTTTCACATAAACAGTGTTAACGTTGAAAAATCTTTAACAGTGAAAAGTTTGTTTGCGCATTTTCAAACAATTTCAATTAAATATTAAACTCTATGTATCTTCTCACTGAATATCTTTTTTTACCTGAATTTTCCGTATTCTACCTATCGTGCCTCAGCTGGATTATCCGCAAGCCTGTTGAAAATATCGTTTTTACGTGTATTGAGAGCTGTCGTTTTCTTTTAGCTTGAATAGAGGAGCACAGTGAGGCACACACACAAAAAATCAGGTGAAATTTCAAAATATGAATGCCGAAACTTGAGAATTTGGAGCATTTTTTTTTTCTTAAATATCATGCCTCCACCCGTTGCTCCAAATGCCGTCAAATATATGCCGTTGACGATAATATTTGCGGCATGATTTTGTTAGAAATGGCAATGAAATACTCTATGAATGGGACTTGGTAAAATCTTTAAATAAATATGTAATAAAAAAGTAAAATGACATGAATAATGCAGCAGATGAGAATTCGGAGCCGTGTCGCTGATTATCTCTTGACATGTATCAATGACATGACAAATTCTGGTTTTTTTTTCTTACCATTTTTGTCGTTTTTCACATTCCAAATGTGAGATGAAAGCATTTTTAGCATTCTTTCAAATGAACAGAAAATAAATATACAATGAAATGGGGTGAACTTATGGCTCATTGAAACTGGCAACTAGAACGAATAATGCAAAGTATTCGCTACAGAGTATGTAAGAAAGAAGATGTATACAAATGGCAAAGCACATGTGAACACTGAAAAAAAACCCACTGTTTTAATGCATGACAGCTTTATTCATGGGCTAGAGTATTGTGAGCTCCACTACCTATCAAAAATATTACATATACATTCGATCGAAAGTACAAGAACCTTCAGCTTAATCTACATTATGAATTATTATGACATGGGGAAGTGTACGAACGACAACAACAAAAAAAAATGTGTCGAAAAAATTCTGCGTCATAGACAATTTACACAGTACAAAATGTATTTAAAATACAACTTATCTTTTTAATTAGTCTTGTGAATCATCTCATCACATGTGTTGAAAATGTTAATTTAAATTTAGTTTTACTTTTCTATTCCAGCAAAATATTTATACGGAATTTGTTTTTTCATTCACATATTTATTTTTTGTTTGTAATTATTGTTGCAGAATTAACGTATATTTCAATTGCTGTTGCGGCTAATTACTGTGTGCACCAAAACGAATTAAAGTCGGAAAGTCACATCGCGGAATCAAGTGTGTGCCCATCAAAGCCTCTGATCAAAATAAAAAAAAATTGCCATTTCATCGGATCGACTAGAAAAATCGGTGGAATAATTAACAATGGCCGTCGAATGCATCCAATTTAATTAAAATACCCTTTTGTGTATCGAAACAACGATTCTTATGACATAAATGGAATAAAGAAAACGGTTTATGATTTTTTTTCTTTGTTCAAATTGTCAACCGCAAAGCAAAAAAAAAAAACTTGTGTAAACAGTTGTGTGACAAAAGTCAAGAGCGAACAAAAAACAAAACAAACGGAAACGAAGATGGGTGAACATGAGATTGCATCGTGTGGCAGTTCGCAGCAAATCATTTTAAGTGCCAATCCATTGGTTTGCATTCAAAATGTACCATCATTGCATGTGGAAAATGGTGGAATTGCATCAGGTACATCACCAGTGCATTCAAAAGCAGCCAGTTCAATAAATGTCGGCACCGATTTAAATGGCAGTACAAATAATAACCTAAATAATAATCCAAATGATGGTAGCGCCGTGAATTGTGCAAATCCATTGAGCAGCATAACAATAACGAATATCAGTGGAAACAATGTGAATCGGATTAACAGCGTTGGGCCAGTAAATAATGCAAATGGAATACCGGCAAATATTCGTACAACAATGAAAGCAAAAGGGCCAATCCGTGTTGGATTTTATGATATTGAGCGTACAATTGGCAAAGGGAATTTTGCCGTTGTTAAATTGGCTCGGCATCGTATCACAAAAAATGAGGTATGTTCATTTGTTCATGTTTACTATTTTTGTTTTTTTTTTTTTTTTTTTTTTTATTCCAGGCCACTGTAGATTGTGGTTAGTTCATACGTTGTTGTAGATCGATTACTTAAGAAGAATATTTATTTCGCCCATATAAAACAATTTTGTGTGTGGGTGTTGCAATAATGTAATATTGCTTCAATGTTTCGATGTACAAATATGACAATGTTCATATTTATGGCGTTTTATGTACAAAAAAAATATATATATAAAAATGACGAAGCAAAATGTCGAAGAAAGAGAAAAGGCAGCACAATTGCCATTGTCACCAAGCGACTAAATTATGAGCACTTTTATTAAGTTCAACAAGACTTATACGTTCGAAAAATTTATTGTAATTAAGCCGCTATTGATATATCAACCGAATTGACGTCATGTGAGGAAGCGTATTGAAACAGTCAGATTTGCACGAAACATAGCGTTTTTCTTCTCCATTTTCATTCTATGCCACCGGAGTTATTCGGAGAGTTGAAAAGGTTTCGGGAGAATGAATAAAGAAAGAAAGAAAGAAAGAAAGAAAAAAAAAACCCCGTTTCTGCGCCGTTTTTACTGCTACGTTCTATTTCGTCCTTTCATTTTGTCGATGTTCAATAAAAACGAAAATGTGCGAACAGCAATTTTCTTTTAACTGAATATATATTGAATGATTTACTATCTTTATTTCCCGATCTAGGTTTTGCGTGCAGTGCCGTTCAAATGACGCGAATGGTGACGATAATAAACACATGAATCATGTGTTTCAAAAAGTTAAGAATCTTGGCAAAAATACATTTTCTTACAAAAAATTTACCACACATTTAAACAAAAAAAAAAAATACTATTTAAAAGTTGCCCCGTTATAAATAGCTGTATAGCAGAAGAATTTGCAAATGACTGATATCAATTCAAATTGGGTCTTACATAAAAGGAGAACCAAAAAAAAAAAAAAAATATTTTTATCTCTCGACTGGTGTGTCGGCTTTTTTCAATTTTGTTTCAACAACAACAACAAAAATATAAAAATAGCCACATTTTATTTTTGGATTTATTTCGCAGCGGCGCTTTCTTGCGCGCAATTCGAATGGCGACAATTATGCATTACTTTTGTTCACAAATATAAACGCGATCACACAGCTGTTTTACCTACAGTGTCAGCGGTCAAATGTGTATGCTACGGAACTGTATCGGATGTGTGTGGCGTGAGCGGATGCGCGCCAACCGCCCATACGGCCGTCACTGTACCCGCATTTTCATTTGGAACTATTTGTTTTTTCTTCTTCTTCTTCCTTTCGTTTCGTGCGTCAATAGTGAACACTATCAAGTATTTGAAATAGTTTTTCGAAAAGAATAAAGAAAAAAATGTTCAAAGGCATTTCGACAATGTCAATGTTAAGGTACCGTGTGAAGCCAATGGCATGCGAAGGCTACAAATGTGATGCATCATGGCTTTCATGCTGAGCTTACATAAATGGCAAACAAATGTTGGATACAAAATCGGAAGTGTCATTGTTATCATGATCAATGGCCACTACGCGACACATTTTGGCTGGAATATTGCAAATATTGCTGGCGGTTCTTGCCACAAAATTATTATTTCATTTCAAATCAGGTAGAATAACATGATTACTTTAAATGTAACGCTTTGAATGAAGCGCACACACAAAGACGCATTGAAAAGTTCTATTAGTCATGAAAAGCGAACGTATAAATTAGCATCATTATTTACGTAATTGGGATTCCGATTTCCGACGTAAATGGGAATGCACAATAGAAATTATTAGTACAATATTACTTTGACTTTGACCGCACACATGCCAGTTATCGCCTGAATTGTCGTTAGGGCGATTGAGTAAGATGTTTCAAGCTCTCTTTCTCCACTTCCTCTCATTTATCAACATTATTGCCGTTTCAAAATCGGTTTTTAGCTTAATTAATTTTTTGTTCTCGTTTTATTTTACCTATTTGTAAATTTAGTCGAAAGAGAAAGAGATACAAAAAAAAACACATCAAATGCATGACGCGTTCACAGAGATATTCCGATCGTAGAAGATACAGACAGAAAACTTTGCATAGCTTACCTCATTTACACCCAAAAAAAGCTGTAGACTACATACTTCTCTCGACTGTGTGTGATTTTTTTTTTTTTTTGGTATTGATTTTCAAAGCACGTATAAATTGTGATTCGTGCGTAAGTTGGAGTCAGGCAAAGATATACACAGATATTATCGTTACTTACTGACATACAATTTCCATTGTGTGTTAGATTTACAGTAGAAACGAAAGAACGGTTGCGCCGCCTGCTCTTTCGCTCTCTCTTCAATCGTAGTTGTGTGTGTGTGTGTGTGTGTGTGTGTGTGTGTGTGTGTTTGCTATTGGATTGACTAATACAATTTGTGGAGTATGAACTTACGTCACATTGACGTCAATATTGTATGATAGGCTGCTGTTGTGTGTGAAACACTGTGTATGGTAGTTGGCATGCAGCCAGGTCTGACGCGTATCCAATTGTACAAGTATTATGAGCACACTACTCTCGATATGCAGCGAAACAAGAGGGATAAATTGAGAGAGGAAGAGAGAGGGAGAGAGAGAGACAGAGCAAGAGAATAGCGACGATAGACTTTTGTATCGTTGTTTACAGAAATCTCGAACATTACGGCAGAGCTTATTTTCTATTTCAATGGTTTGTTGATATTCGGTCTGTACAATTAAATTGACTCACACTTGTCGCCCTCTTTCCTCGTTTTGTCTCTGTTATTTGAATTGCTCTTTATGCAATTTCATACAATCAAATACATTTTATTTCACTGCTCATCTCTTGACAATCGAATTTTTATTGCCGCAAAATATCAATGAATCATATATACAAAATAAATGCGTGAAATTTACGCAAAATACTAGATACACACGAAACATTTTAGCAAACTAAACTAACTTCGCAAAATTTGAACTATTTTAAGAATCGGTTGAAATGAAGAGCATTCGGCACATTGACATCAACAACATATTAATGACGAATTAAATGTATGCCGTATTGAGGTGAAGAGCAAAGCTCTTTAATCATCGGAAATTCAATCGAATTGTGTCTGCTTAATGCTTAGTTCGTGCAAACGTCAATTTATTACGTACATCGTACGTTCCAATATTTGTCCATTTGCGTACTTGACAATAAGAGAGCGTTGGCGGTATAAATGTTATCCAACTGAAGTATGAGAATCGAAACTTGAGTATACATTCTATGGAAAATCGTGAGATATCAACGTCTTATTTAAAATTGACAATACAACAGACGATAATCGGTAGCTTTTACGTTGTCAGGTTATATTGACGCGCATCATATAGTCCACCCATACACATTGTTTTCGCATGACCAAATCACACGGCGATTTTATGGCTCAACACATTAAGTGATTAGATTGATGCAAAAATAATCACTTTTACCGAATTTTTTGCTTAAACTTCAGCGACTTGATGTTCCAAAAAAAAAAAAAAGTTTCAATGTCGGGCGACTTTTAAAGTCAAAATTGAAAACTCTCACCGGGGAATTAATGACCCAAACAATCGATTGGACCAAATCAGAGAATAATTATGAAATATTATTCCAAATTTAAATTTGAATAAGAAAACGGTTTCATCGATTGGTTAATGAATTAACTGTTAAACTTGGAATTGGTTTCATTTCATTAGCTGATTTTTGTACCATTTTTCACTATCGGGAAAATTATTTGGTTTCAATTGACTTTATGACCGGTGACGTTATTGCCGCTTTCACATCACCCAATCGGGTTTCAATAACGAGCTTTTCATGTTAAAATAAACTGCGTAAAAGAATCAGTTTTTATCGATTTCGCGAAAAAGAAGCCATTTCAAACAAATCGATAAATCGCAATGTTCCTACCGCAATGTCACTGCAAAATTACACGTTTCATTCCCTATTTCAGGGACTCATTTATGACATAGATTCAAACAAATAAGTTAATCGTCCATTCTAAGTACCATTGGTCGCCATTAGATTACAGCTATAGTGTAAAATGAAAGCAATTTTTTGTTGTCTAGACTATTGTGATAAGAAATTGATTGGTCTCTGTATTTATAAATAGGCTTGATTGATACACATTTTTACTGTTGGTATTTAAACAGGCAATACTTTTGTTTTTTTTTGTGTGTGTTAATTATTATTCGAGCTCAATTTGTGCATTCTCTGTAAATTTCACAGCCGTTTAACGTAACTTCGATCGTCTAGTCACCTAATTTCGAATATGAATAAAAAAAACTCTGATTTATTAGGATTACCCATTAATAAAAAATTTAAACCACTGTTTATGGATTGATTTGAACGAATTCCGATGTTACTTACTGAAAACCGATTTTCATGTTGCTATTCGATAGGTTGCCATTAAAATCATTGATAAGTCACAATTAGACAGTGGAAATTTGGAGAAAGTTTATCGTGAAGTGGAAATTATGAAGCGGCTCGATCATCCACACATCATTCGATTGTATCAGGTAAATTGATAAATTCAACGAAACATTTAACGCTATAAAACAAACATTTTTCTCTGTTGTTGGTTTTTTTTGTTTACTCTTCAAACACTCATCAAATGTTTTATTCATGATCAAAGGTGATGGAAACAAAAAACATGCTTTACATAGTATCGGAATATGCTAGTCAAGGGGAGATATTCGGTAATTTACTTATTGAACCTTGGATTTTATGCATGTTTCAAAAAAATTGTTGGAATATTAATTGAACTCAATTGACTTTCAGATTATATTGCACGATATGGTAAAATGAGTGAACGTGCGGCACGGCAAAAATTCTGGCAAATTCTGTCGGCCGTTGAATATTGTCATAAACGTGGAATTGTTCATCGTGATCTTAAGGTATTATTTCTTTGTGTTTCTTTTTTGTTTTTTTTTTCATTGAGTGACACATTTGAATGAGCATTTTGTCTGAACGCATGAATAAGTAAACGTGTCTGATTGTTGCCATTTGTTTTGTCTACCATAGGCTGAGAATTTGTTAATGGATTCGAATATGAGGATCAAAATAGCAGACTTTGGCTTTTCAAACTTTTTCCATCCAGACGAACTACTTGCCACTTGGTGCGGTTCACCGCCATATGCTGCACCTGAAGTAAGCATTTTTTTCTAGTGTTGATGATTTATTATTGAGTGTCATTGTCTGCCCAAGCAAAAAAAACTATGCTACTTATGAAAGTCTACTTCATAAACTTTAAATTTAACGTTTCATTTGCACATTTTAACGTTTATTTTATGCATAAAAGGTTTTCGAGGGCAAAAGATATGTTGGTCCTGAAATCGATGTCTGGGTATGTTCTTTAAATTATCGTATGATGTGTGTGTGTGTGTGTGGAATATTAATGGTTTGTTTATACAGTCATTAGGCGTTGTGCTCTATGTTCTTGTGTGTGGTGCTTTACCCTTTGATGGATCCACATTGCAGTCATTACGCGACCGTGTTTTGTCTGGACGATTTCGTATACCATTCTTTATGTCATCTGGTAAGACCGCCAAATTCATATATGAATTTATCCACCCCCCTCCCTCAACGCACACAATATTAATACATTGTACGTCATCTCTTCGTCAAATAGACTGTGAATCCTTGATTCGTAAGATGCTTGTACTTGATCCACATCGTCGTTATACTATTGAACAAATTAAACATCATCGTTGGATGTTAATTGAAGTGATGGAGCCGATCTCATTAGCATGTGATAACCAAAATGTTTCAGCTAGAAGTGGAACAGCGATAACTGAACCAAATGAACAAATCCTCCGATTGATGGCTGGCTTAGGAATAGACACACAAAAGACATGTGAGAGTCTCAAGGTGAGTGCTGTTAATTATGGGTGTTTCTGCATGATTTCAATTCGTTTCCTATAATAAATGCGATTTGCTTTGTACATGCTTCATGAAGCATATCGACATTAATTTAAACCCGTTAATGGTAGTTCAAATACCAAAATATATTTTGCAAATTGACAAGTGGACAGACGTGTCTTGATCAATCCAAAAACAACAAACCAAAAAAAAAATAAATAAATAAATAACTTTCTATTCGTTCACAGATGAACACTTACGATCACCATGCCGCAATTTATTTATTACTATTAGAGCGCTTACGCACACGATCTGCGTCACAAGAGAATAATATGGGTCTATCAAATAATCAATTGAATGGAACGCAAGTGGTCAATGTGCATTCAATGAAACATCCATATCCAACATTGGAACAGCAACGAAGACGACCATCATCGATTGCCGAACAGGCCATGCGTAAATTGGGCATATCAAATAATCATTCATCATTGGCAGCAAGCACGGAAATTCCGTTAGAAGCGATGCCATCGATGATAACACTGCGTGACACAACCATACGTGAACAAACGCCATCACCATCGGCCACCATTTCATCGGCACTACACTATCTACGCGATAGCAATGGTGGAATTTATGGTGGTGCAATGACACCGATGCTTGGATCAGGACGCGAACGAAGTAGTCGAGACTTTCATTCCCCGTATGGTGTGTACAGTAGTCTAGGTGCAACGGGACGTGAAAATAGCTGTTTACTATCACGTGATATGGGCCCGAATGGTTGCTATCAAAATCGGGCGTCTTCGAATCGATTATTGATGAATGCCGGTCTTGACCAGCGCATCATAAAACAAAGCTCCGAAGACTGTCGCCGACTTCTACAACAAGTAATTTCATATGATTTTAAGCTGATTTGGGGGACGTTTACTAATTTATCTCCATATATTTTTTTAAAAAGGCAACTGCTGTGGCTGATCCAAATCGAACTCAAACCACGAAGCCAACCAACATGGAATTGGGCACAACACCTCCAAAGCATTCTACAAACGGACTAACTTCACTTCCACCGCCACAAATTCGGGCGCTTAGCACATCGAATAGCTTCGATTCGAAATCGAGTATTCCAAACTTTTGCCATCGCTTTCAAATGTCAGCTGAAGCAACAAAACTTTTTCAAACACTTCAACAAAGCCCGTTACCTTTGAATCAAGAGGTGCGATATCATTTTGGCTCTAATTGATTTTCAATTCGTATTATTTATGGCTTAATTTTTTTTTTGATGATGATTCAATTTTAGGGGCAAGTTGTGGATCCATCTAGATTTCATCAAAATATGCAAGTTGCTTACATTCAAGAAACGGGCATGCCACCTCCAATGCCAGCCATAGAAAAATCAACACGACTCGGGTATGCTTGAAATGATTTCATTTTAGTTGTTACTATATGTGAGATTAATCGTTAAATTCATATTTGCAGAGAGAATGTTGCCAAAGAATCGCCTCAACCCAAAGAGAATCGAGCTAATGTGCAGCCGTATGGTGTATTTACACCAGCCGCTGAAGGAGAACCAAATTCATTTCAAATTCTACGACACTCGCAAATTATACAGCAATGCAGTTCAAGCACGGACGAAGGCTGCGATACCGATCACGGTGAAATGGAAGATGTCATTCAGCCATCTGTGCCGCCATCAATTCAACGGCTCAATTCATATGCGAGCAGCAGCTCATCGAGTGGTGTTGTCACCAATTTTCCATCGAAAAGTCTGAGCCAAAATTTAAGCTGTGAATCATCGCGAAGTAATTTTTCAACATTTGAAAGTCTTGATTTGAATCTCTCCGACTGCAGTGATTTGGCAGCAAGTTTACCATCGTGTGCAAGCAGCATGGTCAATACCATGAATGACAATTCCAAAGATCACGGTAAATGATTCATATTGATCACCGTTTTTTTTGGTTCTTCTCTCATTTAGTCTCACTAAATTCAATAATTTTTTGTAAACTAATTGATTCGTTACGCTTTTCATTTCATTCATGTGATTTACAATTGATTAACCATTCCACAATGAAAAATCATTTAAAAACGTGTACATTTTCATTTCTTTCTTTCAAAATCTGTTGCTTGTGTTGTAATTGTGCATAAATTCTATTTCGTTATGTTCAAAAATTCATTTTTTTTTTCGTTCAATTATCCTATTAATTTGTCAAATTTCCAAAAACAGAAAAATTTATTTTAAAAATGAATCAAACAAAATCAAACAACCTAATGTCAAAAAAATGTTAATTGTGTCATGTTTTCCAAAAAAAAAAAAACATTAATTAATACAGTTTGTAGACCAGTGGTTAGTGCTTCAACCATACATCCATCGGTATGTCTGTCAATGTCTGGAAAATTACAATGTTCCGTATCCCGTCAAAATCCATTGGGCTACAAACAACATTTGTGCGATAGTTGTAGACCAACCACAAGATCCCCAGTTGATTTTAGGTATTAATTCATTTGCATTGTTTTTTCTACAAAATTCATTTTCCATTTACCCACATTGTGTTTCGATTTAGCCAAAATCTCACAGTTCAAAATTCAAAACTGTCATTTCATTCCATGTATGCACTGTAAATAAGATGAATGATTGATTTCGAAATTGAGATTGCGTTTTTGTTGTTGTTTTAAATTCCGAATGTTTGTATTTGTTTGCAGGGAGGGTCGGCGAGCAAGTGATGGTTTAGTAGCGCAAGGTATTCTACAATCAAAATCATCTGAGCATCCAATGGATGCAACGATAGCGTTCAATAGTCAACGTTTGCATGAAGTGTGCAAAGCAAAAGGTGTACTTGAATTACATTTACTGCAAAAAGAAGCATCCAAACTCAATTCACAGTATCAAGCGAATGTAACACTTGATGAAATGACGGCACGTCAAATGCAGCATATTATGTTTCATGACAGTCCAAAAATATTGAGCAAAAATTGTGACGGCCATTTCAATAAAGCTGGTGATTTGGCCGTTTATCCATGTAAATATGATACAGCGCGTGACATGAGCAAATTGGCCGAACAATGTGGTGCATTGCAAAAGCCACCGTTACAACAGCAGCTCATGCAACATCGTTTGCTACAGCAAAAACGGCAAGTGCTACAAAAGCAGGTGGCATTGGAAAATGGTTTAAGTCGACGCCAAATGTTACGTCAACAAAGTTATAAATTGGCTCAACAGCAACAAGTTCTACCACCATTATCACTTCCACTTAGCGATATCGAATCAAAGGATTTGCTCGCATTTCAAGCATTAGTTGAAGGTTCATCGCCAAAAAGTCCACATCTGTATGTGTCGCAAACATCACGTTCGCCAAGTTTATCACCAGTATTAAATGGATCTCCAAAAATGATCAAAACATCGCACATCCAACAACAAAATATACAAAAACCACCAATTCATTCACCGTGTCATGCAAATGATAGCTGGAATACCATATCGGGATCCATGAAAACGTGTCAAATTAGTGAAAATCCATTGACAGCAGACAACGGATGGTCTGCACCAAATGCACCGTATCAGGTATACTATTCAAATCCGTAAAGCAGCGCGTCTTTTGCGTACCATTGTAAAATGATTTATATTTTTTTTAGTTTTTAGTTTATAGATTTTAATTTTTTTTTGAACAAGAAAAGAACAACAACATCAAATTTATGTAGCAAATTCTGTATTTATTGCCATTATCCCCATTTTTTATACTATAATATACATTATTATAATAGTCGGTAGAGCATTGTGGAACCATTTGTATAATTACATTACGACATGTAGAACAAATTTTATTTGCATAGAACAATTAAAATCTAGTCATTTTTTTTTTTAACAAAAAACAAGAATAAAATAAAATAGTTGCAGTAGTTTTATTTGATTTAAGTGAATTTTTATTTGTTTGATTTTTGAGTTGAGTTGTTTTGAAATGCTCTAGATCTTCTAGGTCTGTATACATGAGCTTTGATTGTGTAAGATTATGAAATATCGATTGATTCATCCCTCTCTCATATCTATTCGAATTGTGTGGTAATGAACAGTGAACATTAGCGATCACTGCAAACCTGAAATCTGAACGAATAACATCAATTTTACATTTAGCTAAGATATCATCAATGTTTTATAGCTGTACTTTGAAATCATTAGCGCAACAAATATCATGAACTTTAGCGCAAATTGTAAAATGAATGCTTCTTTGAGTTGAAATGTTGATTTTAAAAAAAAAAGTAAAAAGCAATCAAATAACCATCCGATAGAACGATGGATTATGCGAAGCATGCATTTGGTGAAAATCTACTTTTATTGATTTATCACTTCGAATTTTATTGCAGCCCAATGCAGGCCTATGGATACCACCATGGCCACATCCAACGCAATCACTTTCAGCATCAATTTTACAACCGCTAAACGAAAGTCCATTGCTAGAATTATCCGAGCAAATGGAATCGATTTAAATTGACTTTTCCACAAATTTACTGAAAAAGGATCAGAAGTGTCAAAACAGATTAAAAATCGCAGATTTTTAGTGGGTACTATTTTGCCAAACAAAAAAACTAAAACTAAAATCGAAAACAAGATATATACAAGAACATCAATTCTGTCATTTGAATTAATACAAATCAGCATTAAAACATCAGGTATTATTGTGAAGCTCATAAAAAAATAATGGTGTCGATTTGACACCACAGCCGAAGTGGTACTATATTTCAAATATAAGCATGTTTCTTCTAATGTTCACCATTTGAACGAAAAAAACCAAACATAAATATAACATAATATTATAGCTAAGTTTTTGAGGAGGACAGTTTCTAATTGAACATAGTAAAACATAAAACATACAACTCATAATCAAAACTTTTGAAAACTAAAAGAAAAACGTTCGATTTGAAAAAAAAAGTTTGAATGTGGCGAAAATGCTGCTATCAATCCCAGCTGTGGAAAAAGTGAATCTGGTTAAAGACTGGTAAATAATTTAGCAATGTAATTTTAAAACATCTGGTTTCTGTTTCTATCAAAATACACACACACACAAAACAAAGTAAGCATAATAATTGAGCAGCACTCAAATAAGAGCAAAACAGAAATTGTTTTGGAAAAGTGTTCAATGAAAGGTAGAGGTAGTTTTTCTTGCGATGGAACACATTCCCACTAAAAAAAATGTCATATCTACAATCTAAATATTGTATCTTCATTTCTATTCATACGAGTACATTTAGTTTATTATAAATTCAAGCACCGACCTTCAAATCGTTTAGGATATACAAGTTAGCATTTAAGATGAGATATCATTTTTCAAGCTACTATGTCACCACTTTTTTATAAACTCTCTGCCGATTGTTCACACACAATTAAGAAATAACGCATTTAATCATTGCAATTGTAATTGGGTGGAAATTTGTCTGAATTTGGTGCTAAATTACAATTTTAATGATCAAATTTGAATGAGGCGAAAATCATTTATCAAACATTTCCGATTGAATTTTTACATCCTAAACAGTCAGTTTGCTTTTTTTTATGCCTTACATCAATATAACACCGAATGTCTAACACATTTTTTTCTAAATTCTGCAAGCTTTCACAGATTTATCCCAATTGAAAGTCGATACAAATCCTAACGTATAAAAGATATCAATTGATTTTATTATTTTTAAATTAGTAAAATGTACAATTAATTCGTAGGTAACAAAAGAGACGAGCCATGAGCAAAAGATTCGAAATCTGTTTTGTTTTGTTCAAAAGTACTCTTGTTTATGGAAGGATTTTTGTTCAAAATTCAATTAATTGAATTAAATTAACATAATAATGTTATTTTGAATTGGACATTCATAAGAATTAGTATGAATTGAAATTCATTCGTTAGAATTGGTAAATATACATGAAAAAAAAACAAACAAAGAAACAAAAAAAATCAATTAGATTTGTGAACATAGCTTCAGTTAGTCAATTTGTGTTTGAATAGTTATAGGTAATAAGTAGGCCTTTAATAAGTTGCTGGTCTTAAGGTACGGCCATAGTACTACAGTGTTACATTCTTTCATTTTCAACTTCGGAACGTAAACATTCGAGGAATTGTACAATTTGCTTAACAATCTAAGGTGTGCAGGAATGTCCCTATAGGATTCCGATTTAGGTCAATCAACCAACAAAATTATATACGTACCGTACACACACAAACAATCACACACCCAAATTGGATATATTAAAAAGCACAACATGTTTTCATGGTTTATAGACCTATATAGGGATAACAGCACGAATAATGGAGAGTTTGAAAAGAGCCCAGAATTAATATAACACCATTTCTGTGATTGACAGGCACACTGTAGATGCTGCTATTAATCAATTCCCAAGCATTTCTATTTCTTTCGCTCCGCATTCTGTCCAATGACAATTAACCACCCAACATTATTTATAAATCACATACACACACCCTTCCTAAACCCCAAATTAGAGAAAAAGAAAAGGAAATTAGAATATTAAAACTTGTTTTTTTAAGGCCAATTGGAACACAATCAGTTTAATAAATTATGCAGACAACCAAATGCTGCTAGCAAATTATTAGAAAGCAAATCAGTTTCAGAGTAAAATCTTCGATTTTCTTTCTCAATTAGTAATTATGACAATAAATCTAACGTATAAGTTATGTGATAATTTAAATTTAACAAAACAAAAACCAAAATGGAACTAAAACAAACCAACAAATTTCTTTTGAATCAAATCGAATTTTGTATTCATAGGTTTAAAAAAAAAAAGACAAGGCTTATTTCGACACGAGTTCCACTGTTGTTGTTTTTTTTCTCCTTTTTTCACATATACGAACTATGTTTAGGTGCAATAAAAAGAAGAAGAAACAAATATAACGACTTTTTCATACAACAACATTACTATTTGCGAACATATACAATTTTTTATAACAGCCCTCTAGTTTGAGTCACGAAATCAAAAAAACCAAATCTCAATGGTAATTGAGATTCAAAAAGAAAAAATTGCAAAGAAATGACCGAATATCATATACTAAATGCCGAATGCTGATTTCTAAATGTTGATTTGTACACCTTGTCATATCGCGAGAACATAGTTCAATCTCTTGAACTCGACTATATTTGAAAAAAAAACACACATTAATCATGAAGTTATAATCAAAAAATAATAAATTAATTCAATCCGAATTGTGTTTGGAAATTACCAAAAGTGTACAAACCAAAAATAAATGATAAATAAATACAAATTAATAATGTAACATGCTCATTTTCTGATTTAAAAAAAAACGAATCCGAACAAATACCACACCAAAAATATGAACACCATCAATTTGTAGCTAAGAAACAACCAAAAAAATTGATCGTAAATGTAACACTGAAAATTATTGAATAAAAACATAAACAATTATAATCATAATCAAAGTGTGTTTTCGTTGAATCGTCTACAACCAGTTCCGTTGTGTTCCCATTTATCATTTCCCCAATTAGACCGTTTTTTTTTATCCGAAATGTGTTAATCATGCCGCATGATTCATGCGGTGTAATGAATTTGAAAACATTCTCATCTTTTGGCCATTGATCACCGTACAATTCGTCACTTTTGTACTTAATAGTCACGTTAGCTTCCACTCAGTCGTTGGGCTTGCATTTTAACATCATGCGAATTGCACGCATTGAATGAACGCTTTTGCGCAATGTGCAAACAATGTAAATGTAACGCCCATACATAAACAAAACAAAAACTGAATGTCATGCCAACCGCAAAGCATGAGCTAGTGTTAGCGCTCTCGCGTGAATCAAGTTAAATTCAGTTAGCTTCTTGCGCTTGATTTAGTTATCATACAGCACGTTGTTCTCCTTCGCAATTGCAGTTTTGCCAGTTGTTGTTTGTTTCGTCTATCCAAAATTCAATTGAAATCTCGAGAAGAGAAAAATAAAAAAAAAATAAATTGCATCTAGTCGTGTGTTGTTCATGGAATTGAGTCCATTTTGAAAGTAGTTTCATGTTGAAATCGTGAAGATTCAAATCGTTCAATTAAAGTCATAAAATAAATTCAAAAAAGACTTACAGTCAATTGAAGTTAATTTTTTTTTGTTCGTTCATAAGAGAGTTAGAATGATCTCAACCAAATTATATGCGTTGCTTGTTGGTGCACTTGTGCTCATCGTGTTGCAAACTTGTAAGTGAAACCTTGAAAGCGTTGAAATTCTGCTTTTTTTTGTCTTCTTCTTTCAAACAAATGAAATATTAAACATGCAACAAAATAATTCTACTGCAGCGTATGCCATCAAATGTTGGGATTGTGATTCGTACACAAATAAATACTGTGAAGATCCATTTGATAATCGTACAGCATCAATAGCCGATTGCAGTCTGATTGCCGATAAAAATAAACAAAAGTGCCGTAAAATCATACAAAAAAGTATGTTTGAAATTATTATGAAATGCCAATGATGACAGCTGTGTATGCATTTTGGTTTTGAAATCTTGATATTTTTTTTTTTTTTTTGAAATTAGTCAATGGTGCTGTGAAGTTTACTCGAGGATGTTGGATTGATGATCATAATTCAAACCAGTTGAACGAAGCTTCAATTGAATTGTGCAGCACTGATGCATGCAACACAGCATCGATTGAAATGCCATTCATTTTAACGGGTTTACTGTCACCAGTCGTCATCGGATCTTATTTCATGCGATGAAGTGTTAATGATTCAACTGTGTTAACGAATTAATCTCACAAAGTGAGACAAATCAACGCAAAATCGTGTGCTATTTGGCCGTTTTTAATCGCATCTAAATCATTATTTTGCTTTTGACATTATTTAAATAGATTTTTTGTCAGTTTTTTTTGTGTGTCTTTAATTCGATTTTATACCAAGGATTTTTACCAAATAGAATAAAATAACTCATGGTGATGACTTGATGTCGATAAAAGTGTGTGTGTATTTTTTTATTTATTCATCAACGTTGTAATTTCGTAAAAAGCTTCTTGTTTTAATAATAATCACGTTATGCTATTAAGCTACCAAATACTAATTTACTGATACAACGCATAGATTGGACATGGCCATGCTTCGAAGCCTACGTAAGTTCAACAGCCGAACGGTCAAACCGTCCAAATAGAGCAACGCATAATGAAATAAAAAAAATCGCTTCCGAATTCAGTCGATGAGTCTTCACATGCAACACACATATATCCTTGTCACAATGTACTTCCTTATCCACCCTCTTCGTGTGTGCGATGGTTTTGTAGTGGCCTGCTTTGTGGAACGCGTTAACACATAAACTACGCACCACGAAACCATTTTGTTCACTAACTTGAATTATATTGATGCATAGAAAAGGGAGTGGAATGAGCTTAGACAATGTGTCTCCAATATTTGAAATAGCGTTCGCGAGGTATCAATTGATATTTGCACGCTTGTTAAAAAAACATAAATAAATAAAGATCCTATATGGTTTCTTTTGGCAATGCTATTTTTCAACATTACAAATAGGTAAACGCATACACGTTTATCCATAGATTTTATTTCATGAATTCAGATAAGAATAGGGAAATAATTGCTACCTATATATTTTACATAGATTTTATGCTAATATGAAACTAGCGGCTCTTTTCTAAAAAAATATGCAAACAGCATTTAATGTACACGACGTTAGCCGCTACTTAAATTATCATTCCACACACAATCGGCACTCACAGACGCTTGGCCTTCGTCGTAAAACATTATTCAGTGCTTTTTGTTGTTGCTTTTTTTACTAGTGATGAACATAATAAACCTGTGATAACATGAATAGTATTTTTTTGGGCAATAGGTCATTGTTCGACAGCTTATTTCAAATTGCAATATGTAGAGTACAATTTGTGTTGTACCAAACATAATGAATTATCAAGATCCAGTGTTGTTCCAAGATAATTTATCTAGATAAGATAACAGGATAAAATAAGATAAGATAAGATGACATCTTTTATCTCATCTAGATAAAATTTTTGCCCATTTATCTTAATATAATCTAGATAGCTGTATTTTTCGACTATCTTATCTGCAATTTTCAGATAAGTTTGAGATAATACATGGGTTCAAAATGTTCGGAAAGTCATCGAGAATATCAAATTTCGAAAATGTGAATTCGCATGTTTATTAACAAGCCCAAAAAAAATCTTAATCGTTGATTGGTATTGCGTTCTCACTCGACTACTAATTTAAAAGCTTATTTTGCATTTTTGTTTTGATAAGCGAAACTTATTGTTTGCGACTACTAATTTTTACGTTGCTCCGATTAGTTTTTGACGAATGTATTCAATATATTGTCCAAAATAAAGAGAACACGAAAATATGTATGTGCCGTCTGTACATAAAGCAAATAAGAGAATATGATTTGTTGTACAGAAAAACCACCGAATAAGAGAACCCCTGAATAAGAGAAACCCTCAGATAAGAGAAAAATATTCCGCACGGACGGTCATTAGTGTAAAATGACCACTGTTCGACAAAGATAAGATACAAGATAAGATAGTATCTTCATCTTATCTAGATACATTTTTTTAAAAATCAAAAATATCTTATCTTATTTAGATACTGCAACAACCGAAGCGGTATCTTTATCAGTATCTCGGGTACTTTTAAATAAATTTGTTGATAAAATTTGCAATCAAATATTTAAATGAAAAGTTAGTTTTTTGACCAAATTTTTCTCAAAAAATGTGAAAGAGAAATATTTCATCAAAAGACTAAATTTTTATTTAAAAAAATACCTGAGATACTTGTAAGATACTATCTCATCTTGTATAATTTCAGATAAGATATTGGATATTTAATTATCTTGTCTAGATACTTTTTAAAAAGCATCAATATCTTATCTTATCTACATGAAATTTAAAAATTTCTGACATTTCTGAAAATGTCCCCCAAATAATTTAAAACTACATGCAAATGAAGATTTTCTGTGTCTCTTTCTCTCGAAATAAGTTGATCTCGTCTCATTCATACACATGTTTACTCATATTCACACAATACAGCCAAATAAACAATCAAAATATTCTTTAAATTTGATTTGATTTGAACTAGATCGAAAATGTGTGCGTTGGCATTTCTATATGATATCCCTTTAGCAGTTTTTGTATTCTATCGCTGTGTTTTATATCGATTGAAAGAGTTTATTAAAGAGAGCATCTGCACCTGTTGGCAAAATGAAAAAAGTTGCAACATTTTTTCAAAACTGATGACCGACCTGAAAACATGAGACCGCTCCAAAATATAAATAGTTTTTTTTTATTGATTGAATACTTCTTTTGAGAAAAATACTTTGAATCAATATAAGAATCCTCTGTACAACTCTGAAAATAATAATAAATCTATTTTCTACATTATTTAAATTCCATGGCTGGTGTTTTTTGAAGAAAAAAAATTAAAACCTCTATATAGTGGAAATATCCAGCACTATGAAAAAAATTACCCCCTAATAAGAGAATTCCCAATAAGAGAAACCTCTCGATAATGGAAAAAAAGTCGACCTGAAGCGATTCCACTATTCGGAGTTTTTTCTGTACATGGTTCAAAATATGTTCAAAACTATATAAATCTTCAAAACAACAAAGTTGAAATAGTGGAATAATACGTATTCGTACGGGAAACCTATCAACAGTGCATCTGGTGTTGGTACTTCAACTTTTGTCGAATGACATTTGCGAAATGAATGAAAGAGCGGGCAACGTAGTCTCAACACATAACCATAATGTAAACAAAGCAGCAATAAAAGACTGCACTCGATTTCATTTAAATATAAATTTTAATAAAAATTCACTAGATTTTTTTACACTTTTATTAGTCGTGCACGTAAAATAGTTGCTATATTTTTATGAGTTAAAATTTGATAGCCAAAAGAATGGAAGAGTTAAAAAATTTGACCAATCACAGTAATGTGCTACAATTATCAAAAGCACTTCAAAAGATCGCAAGCGAAATCGAACAACAAAAGAAGGATCAAACAAAAAAGGAGTTAGCCATAGAAGAGTTAAATTTCCTCAAAGATCAATGTCTATCAAATAATGTGCAAATCAGTCTGTTGTCGTCACAAACTCTATATAGTTTGGTGGAAAATGGTGTTCTTGAACCAGCCAATGTGCTTACAATGTATATTAATATGCTTTCAAATGCCAAGTATGTTCAGAATAATTGTGAAAATTGAAACAGATTTATCAAACTTCGAATGAAATATTAATCGAAAAACTTCTCTTTGGAACTTTTCTTGAACTTTTAGTACACCAATGAAAATAAGTGTTGTCGGAGATGGTATTATCAATGTTCTTTTACTTGATCTCAAAATTGCAACTCTTCGCCTGAAATCGAATGAATCGTATGTATGCCCATTTGGTATGAAGTCTGCACAGCATCCAATAATAACCTTAATGCAAAAAAAGAATGTGGATATCATAGATCTGGCAAGTAAATTGAATGGCATATGCAATCATTCGGAAGAATGGTGAGTTCAATGGTAATCTATCGCCAATAGCCACATAAATTAACAATTCTCTTTTATAAACAGCATTAGATTGAATAGCATTGAGTTTCTTCGGCCAGTATTTTTGCATGCATTTTGCAATCCCAATCAAACTCCAAATGCTGAATCAATTTGGATGATCTCTCTGAAACAGCAAAGAGCTAATCCGGCTAGTGTACAAACATTGTTTCATGAAATGTTCGTTTGGTGTAGAGTAAGTGTTCGTGGATTTTTCCAGGACTCGTTACATTTTTCTCCTAACATTTTATGATATTTTCATTTGATCCGTTGAACAGGTTACTCCAGATAGATGCCTCAGCTTGTCCATGCAACTAATTGACCTTATTGAAGTGTTTTTGGAAATGGGCAACATTGATGCAGCTCTACAGTATCAAATTTACTTAGCATCTTTGGCGCTTTCACTTATTGAATTTGGCTACGATCCACGAAATGCTTTTAATACGATTCTAAAGACAATACAACAAACCAAGAGTCAAATCAATGATGATGATGAGATGTTTGACTATATGCTAATTACAATGTCACAAATCATCCATAATATTGCACCGTTTTACTTGCGAGATGCTATCAACCTCGTCAAGGTATTGAAAGCTGATTCAATTTCAAATTTATTTTCGTAATTGATCCTTTGAATTGGTTTTACAGGTACTAATTGAGCAAAAAAAAGTCGGAAATCTAATTCTTCGACATATGATTTTAGACAGTTTGATTATTCGTTTGGCTATTAACGGGAAGAGTTTGCAAGCTCAAACCACATCTGATATTGAAAAACTGATAAAACAATTTAGAAAATTGAACACCAGCACAAATGTCATCAACATTTCAAAAGCAAATGCAAATAAGTCTGCTAAGAATGTGAAGTATTTTCATCCAATGATTGCAATGAACTTCAATTTAGTTCGATTATCAAGAAATTTGTCTACTGACCTAATGAATTCTCAAACCAACACACTGAAGCGTCTTATCGATTTCATACATGCAAATGAACACTTTGCAAACGAAATGCATTTCTTTTTGCGTTCAATCCTTCTAAGTATTGAAAACTTAGCTCCGCTTGAGCTGTGGACGGATATTTTGAAATTATTATTATCAAATGCAGCCACGAATCATGATGTTTCATGTGATACAATTTACTTTATACTTTATTTGCTGGCAAAAGAGACGGAAGGTCAAAAACAAGTGGAATTACTCCGTGGATTGACATCATTTGCAGCTGTTAAAGAAAATATTCCACTGATTCTGAATACCTATCGTTCGTTATTCAACTCACCAAGGGCTGTACTGAAAATTGTGTCAGTCGATTTACATACAAGATTGTGGTTGGCTGAAAATCGAACCTATCAGTTTTTGCATAAAGTCTTACTCGCTAATGATGAAAAACTTTCCACAATCAATAAATGGGAATTCAATATCGCCAAGGCATATGCTATAAAAGAGATTTGCTCGCACAAGTAAGTTTTGATTCTGTAAAATACCACTTTTCATCAACTGTTTTCTCAAATCCATCAATTAATTTTTATCATAATATTATTGCACATTCTATCGATCAGAGCATCGCAGCATGGTACCGATTTAGTTGCTCCATTGTCGAATATTATGAATAATTCCACCGATAATGATTTGGCCAGGTCTTTGGCCCTTGACGCAGTCGTATCACTCTGCCGAAGTCACACAGTGAATATTGTGTCAACTTGGAAGGTGTTGAAAAATGTTTTCAATTCAAAATTACAACTAAGATCACTGAAAAGGTAAGTCTTTATGAGCATTTGGATTGTTAAGTGTGAGATAGTCAATGACACGCAATCTGTTTATTAGCCTGTGCGAGTTCTTCGGTGAGGTTCCATTGTTGAAAAGTTCATCAAATGAATATGATTTGCTGTTTGGTGAAGCATTAAATCGATTATGGGAAGTCATTACAAGCTCAGATAATGTGGAAGTTGTTAAAAGTGCCATTCACGCCTTGCGCAATTTTGATTTCACTGAATTGACCCTTAAGCACGTACCAGCCACATTCTACAAGAATATCAAACTATCAAAAGAAATCCAACTACAAATTGCCGCCTCACATAGTGATCCAAACAATGCACCGTTGACACCGGCCGATGTTGTACCGTATGTTCCTGGCGATTGCTGGATTCAGTTTCTACAAAATATAAATGAGAATGTGCTCGATGAAGCTATCAAATTTGTCACTCATTTGATTGAATGTGAGATGTCACAGTATCGAAGTGGTGTGTATATGTTGGCAGAGGGAAGACCAGAGCCAAAAGAATTGCAAAATTTACATGTTCGAAGTCCACTGAAGGCGATGATTAAAGTTTTAATTGAACAATCAGAAGATAAAAGTGAATTTTCAACAGCTTTAAAATGCCTTGAATGCACCTCAAAGAAGTATTCGCGTCCGATTCCCCCACTTAACTGGTTCTTCTTGATTGAGTACATTAACCAAGGATCTAAATTTGCTGGTTGTAGTGACAAAGATCAGTTTAAAATGCGGAAATTTGCCTTAACAATTGCTGGCAATCACATTGCACATTCAGGATCAGCAAAAACTCTTGTCGAAAATTATTTGCAGTCATTTGATGCGAGTGATAAAAATCCGGAGGAAATTCAAATGGCTTTAGAATTGGTTGCTAGCATTTGTGATGGGATTTCACCACGAATTTTAGCCACTTTCCTTCGCACCACATTAACTCTTGTGTATGAACTGTCTGCTTCAAGTCATTTTGAAAATAAGTGCCAATTTGAATTAGCACTTGATGCTATTGCAAAGGTATTCGATAAGAAATGTTTGGTACCCGAAAATATTGACATCATAGCCGACGAAATTTGCCGATTCAATGAGATTTTGCAGAGTGATTCAAAGGTAAGTAATAAAGTTCCAATTGAAATATTTGGTTTCTTGAAATTGCTGAATTCACACTTCACATAACTTTCAGATTTATGACAAATATTCGACGATTATTTTGAAATTGCCGAGTGAAAGTTTGGATAGATTGACTACACCAACTGAATGGAATATCAACAATTTTAAAAAAGCAGTGATTGTGCGATCGAAATCAGTTTCATCACAAAAACCATTTTCAACTGCAACAAATCCATGGATGTGGATCAACCTTCTGATTGACAATGTATCTAATTCAAATGATTCCATTGCGTGAGTGTTTTTTTTTTGTAACTTACCAAATGTTGTCCTAGCATTCTTTGAAGTGTCTTAATTGGTTTATTGCTATTTTGTCGTCTTTCATTTTTCAGGAATAATGAAAGAAAAGAGATATTTGTGGGGAAAATGTTCAATTTGTTGATGGATTGCCATAACGATACCGCATTATGTGAATGGATCATGTACTTTTTGGGAATGGTTCAGTCGAATTTCAATCAAGAGCTCAACAAGGATAGTCTCGCGCACAGTGTCTTTTCTTTAGATATATTCATATTCTCTATAATAGTAGCTACAGGATGTGCTACGTTTGTTGATGTTGAATTGAGCTTTTCAAATCGAATGCAATGGATCAACAAGTTTCCGGAAGCACTTTGGCTTTTAAGCAAACGGTCTGGTTGGGCTAACCACATGCCAAGGGTACGTCTTTTGAAATCAGTTTACCTCTAGAATTCATTGTTATAAAATTTATACTATAAATCGCTCTTATTTGATGAAATTTATTTAATCATTTTCAGATTTTCGAATTTTTGTATCATCTGAAGACTCAGCAATCCCACTTACCCAAAGAATATACTTCGGTTGTTTGTGACACACTAATTTGTGTAAAAAATAACGAATACTTCTTACAGAAATCTACTTGGAACAAATTTATAACGTTAAAATGATTCAAAATAAATTTAATGTTACGTTGATTTGGTTTTAAGTTGTTTAAATTGTTTATATTTTGTAACAATAACAATAAACGATAAAAATAACGATTTCCCCACAAATATTTATTCATTTGTTTATTTCCCCCCTAATTTCACAGTCTATGAAAATAACAGCATACATTTCCCCATTCTTTTCTCACAATTCACTTTCCAAATGATCACTTTTGTTATGCAATGCCCGGAATTTGTGATTGTCATTCAAAATGTTGTGATATATTCAATATAATTCTTAGACGAAATAATTTCGAGTAGAATGTATTTAGATGAAATCAAACGTTTCATATCAGATGTACAGCCCAAAGTTCTACGTAATGCAGCTATTTCTAATGTTAACGTTGATATCTGAGTATTCAGACCATGAACAGCCTCTCGAGCATTGTTTTCCACATCTCGATTTTTCTTCCGAAGTGAATTGATAATCTCGTCATAACCTTGTTTTTGCTTGGCCAGCTCATTTTTCATCTATAGAATTTGAAAAGAATAGATAGCTTCTTGAAACAGGTTGGAATCGGGACAATGCTCAGTTCATCATAGGTCTGGCCTGAATCATATAACAACAAGTGCATTGTTTGCAATGGAAAGATCTGTCAATACATACCTTAACCAGCGCGCATCTTTGTCGGCAGCACCCTTTTTTCGCATGTATTTTACCATTTTATCGTGTTCGGTGTTCTTTGTTACGGCTGTATCTAATTGAGTTTGAATATTTTTCAGCCGCCCTTCGTACAGTTGCTCCAGATTTTTGTGTAAATGTGTACGATCTTCGATTTCTTTTTTGAGTTGCAAAACCTGACCAACCAAATCAAAAGTAAAGTTTAACATTTCTCGTATTTTGGCCAATCCAAAAACCACTTTTTATCATTCATTGTACACCTAACAAACAAACATAAGCAATTACAAATACAATTGATTTCGGCATGAATTTCGATTTTAAATTCAGTTCTTTTCACACTCTTTGTGACTCATACAGATGTATGATTGAAAATACATGTGACATGACATGACACGCAACGCTACATATGACGCGATGTATGTGTGATGTATATGTGATGTATATAGTGGCGTTCGTATGCTCGTTGAACGCTGCTATATACATCACACATACACACATCAAACACATATGTAGCGTTGTAGGCGGTGTTGTTGTGCACCGCATGCTTTGTTACTAAAAACGTCTAGGGCTATCCAGTTGATTATTTTCGAACGATTTTTATTTCAATATGACAGCGGTATGTTCAAAATGCCACAAGCCAGAAAATTTGTGGATTAACAATGTAATAAATACAGACCAAGATCAATAAAGCCAGGCAAATCAGTAATTGTATGTCGATTTTAAACACCACGCTATCGGCTCTTTCGCATTCATTTGGTGAATTACCTTCATCATTGTGATGTTCACTGAAAATACCTGTTAATCTTTTTTTCAAGCGATCAAAAAAATCATTATATCTCTGGTTGCATTCTACATTGGTTTGAATTGTTCGCCATTGAGAGATGGACAGTGCCATCTATTGGACATTGTGGTCAATACAATCAAAACTAGTACGATGCTGCACGACACAGCCTTAGCTGTCTACAATGTACGTGTAAATAGCATCTATGAATGTATTTTCCATACGTAAATGTATTTCAATTGTTATTTAAGACAATTATTGATATTTATGCATATGTTTGTATATATGAATGAAAAACCATTTAATTGTTTGATTTAATTTCAATTTAATATGGATGGTATTTGCTCGAATACATTTGTAGTTGTACGATTTCTTTACATTGAACAACTCTTTTGCAGTTGATGCAACAGATGCATTTTAACCAGCTATTTTCTCAACCCGGCCTGGTGTAGAGGGTTGAGCGCTGGCAATCGAACCGATTCGATTCGGTGAAGCACCAAATGGCCGATGAGGAACCGACTCGGCAACTCCGGAAGAACGTCCGCTACGGCTTAAGGGGACGGGACCCACCTTCCGGGTGTTGCTGAGTTGACAACGCATGTCCATCAGTTCCGGAGAGTTGTCCTACCAGCTGGAGTCCTATAGGCTTGATCTCACTGTGTAATAGCTTCGGGCTGGCAACTTTTTGCTTCGAGACTCGTTGAGGTCAATTTTTTTTTTCTCTTTAAATCGATAAATGTATGTTTTTTATTTAGTTTGCGATCGTCCAAACTGAAAAATAAATATTATTTAATTTTTTTTCGGTAAAAAAACGTACAAATAATAGATACATTGTCCATTTTTGACTATTAAACCAGATACATGGTTATTAAATACGATTTAAAATTGAATGAATTTAAAAATACGAAATTATCTACGACAGCCCTGAATGTTTGTTATTATATATGACGCGCAAGAGCCACATACGTCAATATGTGGCCGTGTCATATGCTCATATGCTCATGTGTGCATGTGTATACAACCAATACACGCTTCGCAAGCGTCGCTAGTAACACATGTTCAAATGCGTATACAGGCGTGAGGATGCAAAGGAAAATGAAACAGAGCATGAAATCAACAATTTTACACAGTATATTTCGACTGAAGAACTTTTTTTAGTATTAAATGGCTGCAATTATTATTTAAAACATTAAAACAATGGAGAATGCCTCCACATTCGTTTTTGTTTTAGATTAAGAACTTAGGCAAGAGAAAATGCTTTGGCAGTAATTCATATATGGAAAAAAAATCAAATTTTCACTTACTTCAAACACAAATTCTCACTCTTGAAGAAAAAAAAATAAATGGCCGATTAAATTGAAGCGAGTTTCTATCGAAAATCAAATGGTGTTCAATGATTTTTTACTCGGATGAGCCGAGTTGTTATGCGACTGCATCACTCTGAAGTAAAATAGAAACTAAATTCAGGTTTGGTTGGAGCAGCTGTCTTTCGCTTTATTCACAATTCTGTATGTATATGTGTGAGCTCGTATACATATGTATGCAGTATACTCACATGAACATGTATGCTCACATGGCGTCGTGTCATATGACATGTTGTACTTTCATTCAATATAAAATAATACAAACAAATGGGAGAATTTCTACTGAAAGCACTGAAAAACGTCGAGTGTGAACGGAATGCCAATCAACGATAAAGATTTTTTTTTTTTTTGGCTTGTTCGTAAATATTCGAGTTCACACCATTGATTGCAAACTTCATTGTCTCTTTTGAAAAACGTTGAAAAATTACGAAAAATCACCAATCGGAAATTACTATGCCGAGCAATCACATTTGTGGCAGCTACTCGACAAATATTCAAACGATGAATATGGAATTTTTTACAGGCCGGGACTGGTGCAATGTGACATCAAAATTTAGCAAATGGCACAAGTCACGTCCTACAATATAAAAACCATTAACGGAAACAATAATTTTGGTATTTCGAAGCACAGATATTCAAACTTCATAACAATTCTCTGGCTACAGAACATTTCCAATCGCCATATTTTCGTTTCCGTTTCGCTTTTTTTTGTTGACCACTTTTTCGTTGATTGCTACGGTATTTTTTTCTGTTGACCATTTGTGCAAAAGAATTGTGCACTGTGTCAACACTCACGCACAGTGTATCTTCTTTAGATATATTCATATTCTCTATAATAGTAGCTACAGGATGTGCTGCGTTTGTTGATGTTGAATTGAGTTTTTCAAATCGAATGCAATGGATCAACAAGTTTCCGGAAGCACTTTGGCTTTTAAGCAAACGGTCTGGTTGGGCTAACCACATGCCAAGGGTACGTCTTTTAAAATCAGTTTACCTCTAGAATTCATTGTTATAAAATTTATTCTATTAATCGCTCTTATTTGATAAAATTTATTTAATCATTTTCAGATTTTCGAATTTTTATATCATCTGAAGACTCAGCAATCCCACTTACCCAAAGAATATACTTCGGTTGTTTGCAATACACTAATTTGTGTAAAAAATAACGAATACTTCCTACAGAAATCTACTTGGAACAAATTTATATCGTTAAAATGATTCAAAATAAATTTAATGTTACGTTGATTTGGTTTTAAGTTGATTAAATTGTTTATATTTTGTAAAAATAACAGTAAACGATAAAAATAACGATTTCCCCACAAATATTTATTCATTTGTTTATTTCCCCCCTAATTTCACAGTCTATGAAAATAACAGCATACATTTCCCCATTCTTTTCTCACAATTTACTTTCCAAACGATCACTTTTGTTATGCAATGCCCGGAATTTGTGATTGTCATTCAAAAATGTTGTGATATATTCAATATAATTCTTAGACGAAATAATTTCGAGTAGAATGTATTTAGATGAAATCAAACGTTTCATATCAGATGTTGTACAGCCCAAAGTTCTACGTAATCCAGCAATGATATCGTCCAAATGCTTATAAACTAAGCGTCGGGTAACAAACCTCTCCCGTCCATCTAAATTATCTTCAATTGATGCCTGAAAAAGGAAAATCAAATTGAATTTGTTTACTTAATAAAACAAATCTGCGATTATTTTTCTCACATTGAATCGAATCCACTGCCATAGCTGAGATCGTGAAATTTCGGCCGTTGCTGAATCTTCAACGGCACCTTTATAGTAAAACACTCCCATTCCAGACAGCCAATGGTAAATAAACAACAAGGCCACCGATATATTATGTCTGAAATTTGTAATTGACAAAAGAGATGACAAACAGATTTTGTTAAATCAATTCTTTTAACTTGTCAGTTGAGAAAAGTGAGAAATGAACTATTATATGCACCTTAAACCATCAATGGTAACACCGCCCTTTGGAATTTCTAGTAAAATATTCTCATTGATGTCGCTTATATTTGGCTTTAATGTTAATTGATTGTTAGCCGTTCCACAAGTCTCTTGCCACAGTTTGTTTATGTGTGAAACGAGACGAATATCATGTACCATGAATCCATCAACTCCCATTTCAATTTCAGCCTTTTTTGCATCATAAACTTGTTTAATGATTTCACTATTTCGACTATTCACAGCATTTTCTTTACCAGCGGGTAGCACCTTTGCAGCCATTCCACCGGTTGCAAGCGCTCCATGTTTATGTGATATCGATATCACCAAACGCATATAAGCCGACAGAAATTTCTTCGAAACATTTACATATTTATTGCGATCGGGAATTAAAAAATCACGACTATTTCCAAATTTCGCAATAATACTAGCCGAATAATCCCAAATGCCACAGTTCAATCCAATTATGTGATCACGAATTGAGTATAAAATTTGCTCCATTGAATATGCAGCCAAAATATTTTCGATTAAAATGATACTCTTGATTGTTTTCTCTGGTATCGACAAACGTCGTTGGGTCCATACAAATATCTCATTCCACAAGGCACTTTCGGTTGGGTCTTCAATCTAGTGGAAATTTACATTTCTCATAAACAGTGTTTACGTAAACAAAATTGCACGGAACATGGTGACCCCATGAACTTACCTTCGATAAGTATAAATAAGGCCCAATTTGTAAGTCATGCATACGCTTTGCATTGTGGAACATCAACAGGGCAAAATCAAATAACGGTCCCGATACTTCTTTACCATTTATCATGCAGTGATGTTCGATCATGTTGAATGCCCGAGGACGTAACCATAATATTGGTGCTTTCTCTATGTTAGCAGGACCGTTTGGCAGCATCGAATGTACGGCCATTGTAACGTTATAGATTCCCGTTATTGTATTTCGCCAAGTCGGACAATGGCCATCATCAAAGTCAACCTAATCATTATCAGAGTTAAGTTGCCATTAGCTGTTACTTCGACTGTTAAAGACTTCTTAAATGAAAGTACCTGAATTCCTTGGACATCAGCGTAAAGTGCATCAGTGAAACTGATTGTATTGGCTGGTGATACATCTCCCAAATCCAACTTTCGGTTTTTAATTCGCTCTGGAATGTCGGCAATCTTCCAATCACCATTAACCGTTCTAAAATGTGGTTTCCAATTGCCATTCGCAATATCAATTCGACGCCGTTCACGATCCAAGAGTAGCTGATCAACCTTTCCATCAAATTCGGTAATGAGTTCTAACAAAAATTGTTTTGCATTTTTGGTGAAGATTCGTGAATATTGATTTTCCAAACGCTGTGGTGATCCTTCCAATAAAACTGCTTCTATTCGGTCCATGATGAAATCTCGTACCTCACTAACTACGCTTAAACGCTTGAAGCAACAAATCAACTGATTAAAGGGTCAAATCAAACTAACATAGCAAAAAGTCATTCTATCAAACTTACAACTTCATTTAGTTGGAACTTTATCGCTTCGAAGATAACACAAACGACGTTTGCTAACGATTATATGCAACTATTCAGACAAATGAACAACGAATGTCTGCCGATTGACCTGTTGAAAAAAAATGATTAAATTGTTTAGTGTTTACATTAAAGCACGATAAGAATACAAAATTGTATAGAAACAATACACATTTTTTGTGTGTGTTTATTTACATTGATATGCCGATGACACTCATCCGATGACATTTCCACTGCATGACATTTGGTTGCGCAGTAGTGCTTCTATGTCATAAAATTTGTCGACGTAATAAAAACCGTTGATTCTTCGCACTTTGAACAGTAAATCTATTACATGATAGTGATTTCACTGTTGTGTAGATTCAGATAAGTCGGCGAAAATAGAAAATTTTATCAGCAATGAAACATCAGTCCATGAAAATTGTATTTTTTTCATTTATTTCGTGTTCAATTTATGTTTTAACCTACCTAACATCGCAAATATTCAATTTGGTTGTTCAATAAATCAATAATTTTGACGTATTCTGTTTTTTTGTTGTTCAATAAGCTTATCTATAACGTTTGTAAATGAATTTTTACTTTTTTTTTTTTTAATCTGGACGAAAGATGTGACAATTTAATTTAAAAATGAGGAATTGTTGATGAATATTCCTCTGTAAGAATCTTCAAGGAGTCCAGTCAATGAAGATTCATCTAGAGATTTGCCAATGATGTCTCAAGTCTGAATAATCTCTTTCATTCAGTGAACTATGGTTTATCTTGATATTGAATGTATAAGAGCCTAATGAAGATATTAGTTATTTCCTTGGAAAAGATCAAGAATTGAATTTCTTATAATCTAACATCATTCTTCCAAATATTGCTTGGTTTCAAAAGGTTCATTGTATGGATATTATTCTGCGTGTGTGTGTGGAAAGTGGGCGAATCGATGGATGTGGAGGAGCACTTAATTTAGTGAACTGATACCGTTGACCGATTAAACAATTCCAATGTTAATGAGCTAAGAAATGCTGGCATTGAATTGTGGGCTGCCAAATAATTTGAAACCATATCGGACAGCGTGAGTGAATAATCAGTTTCTAACATATCCAATTCACCACCTTCATTCAAACGAAAGTTTAAATATTCATCTTCATTTTCGGCATATACACTTGAAATGCGATAGTTGCTGTTGCCAATCCGATCGACACGATAGCCAAACAGCAGATAAATCACTTCACGGAATTCTAGAGAAGCTGCTCGATAGATTTCTTTGTAATGCTGTTGCTTGCTCTCAAGCGACTGGATCTTATTCCGCAACGCATTAATCTGAAAAAAATCATACGAATGACAATGTTAGATTCACTCAAATCGGATGAAATATTGATTGAAGTTCTACTTTTCAGCCATAGCTGGACTACTCACTTCTTGGATGTTAACCGTTGTACCACCGGACATTGTTTCATTTAATCGCGTTGTCAAGTCCTGGTGTTCGTCTTCCATTTTGCGAATCTTTCGCTTAAGCCGCTCAATCTTAATTGAATGAGAGAAATATCAGAAAGTTTATTATGACGTATTTAATTCGTCAATGAGCCAAACACTGTAAAATTTATCTCTTACCTCGGCCCGAAGTTTGTCCATTTCATTTTTGTAATTGTCGGCAGCTTCATCAGCCGGATTCATTGTCATGTGCACAACCTGAAAGTTGAAAATCATCCCCAAATGAAATTATTGAATCAAAGACAATTGTAATTGTATTGTAATGCAATGCTATGACTGGGATTTTACCTTTAGCTCTTTACCATTGCAACCGATGTTGAATGCCTCTTTGACCTTTGCTTGTTCACAAATCATTTCGAGCTCGTCTTTGCGCCGTTGCAAGCGATCATTTTCCATGCGCAATTTTTCCAATTCCTTAAGCAAACGTTCATTTTGCTCGCTAGCCGGTGGCATACCACCATTCAGCTCACCATTGGTGCTGCGTGCAACTTGCAATTCTTTTTCTAATGTGGCACAAATTTCTTTGTATCCGGCCAATGACTTTTCAACCACATCCAATCTAGATTTCAATTCAATATCAACGCCATGCGTGTCAAATGATTGTGCCGAAATGGTGAGGTCTTTTTCATAATTTTCCAGCAAATGTTTGAAACAATCGCGCTCTTTTGCAATCAGTGCCAATTTCTTTTGCATACGTTGCAATGCAGTTTTATAATTTCTCAAATTGGTGGTCAACGTTTCATTTGTCTTGATGTAGGATTCATTTTGTTTTCGAAGTTCATACATTTGATCACCGATTGAGGCTTTTTCAAGGGTGGCCACACCAGCATCACTGGCCAACACTAAATGCTCCTTTTGAATTTGATCGATATAGGAACGGAGTTGAAGTGGCGTTGCCAGTGTATTCGATGGACAAAACTCTTCGGCCATTTTTTTCCAATTTTTAAGTTCCTTTTCAATGGCACTCAATTTTGTTTCCAAATCAACATTGGTGTCCGATTTTTTCGTTTGCAATTCTAAACGTGTTTTTAAATCATGAACTTGTTCTTCGAGCAATAGCTTATTACCGATTGTTTCATGTAAATTTTTATTATCACGTGTTAGTCGCTCACATTCTCGCTCTAAATCGGTCACTTTGGCTAAACGCGCTTGGAATACTTTTGATAAACTTTTCCATTCACCGTGACTCACAATTTCCGCTTCCAATTCTTTCATTTTTCTTTGTGCCGATTCCAATTCTAATCGTTCATTTTCCAATTGATTGGTCAGTGTATTGGTTTGCTTAACCGTTTCACTGAGCTCTTCGTTACGATCACGCAATACAATCAATTCATCTTGCATGGTGTCAATTTGTGTTCGTAACTGTGTTACTTCCAATGTTAACGTTGATATCTGAGTATTCAGACCATGAACAGCCTCTCGAGCATTGTTTTCCACATCTCGATTTTTTTTCCGAAGTGAATTGATAATCTCATCATAACCTTGTTTTTGCTTGGCCAGCTCATTTTTCATCTATAGAATTTGAAAAGAAAAGATTGTTTCATGAAACATTTCGGAATCAGGACAATGCCCAGTTCATCATAGGTCTGGCCTAAATCACATATAACAACAAGTGCATTGTTTGCAATGGAAAGATCTGTCAATACATACCTTAACCAGCGCATCTTTGTCGGCAGCACCCTTTTTTCGCATGTATTTTACCATTTTATCGTATTCGGTGTTCTTTGTTACGGCTGTATCCAGTTGAGTTTGAATATTTTTCAGCCGCCCTTCGTACAGTTGCTCCAGATTTTTGTGTAAATGTGTACGATCTTCGATTTCTTTCTTGAGTTGCAAAACCTGACCAACCAAATCAAAAGTAAAGTTTAACATTTCACGTATTTTGATCAATCCAAAAACCACACTTTAACTCCATTTTACCTTTGTGTTGGCCTCAATTAAATCCGCTTTCAAAATTCGTACTTCCCATTGATTGCTGGAGTTCAGCGTACTGTTGCAACTGATGTTGCTGTAGTTAAAGGAAATATCACTATCATCATCCGCTCGGCGACGCTTCAATGATGGCGATGCAGTTGATTCGTCGGTTGACTTTCGATTACCTATCAAATGAATGTGACAAATGACCACATAAACACTTTGCCGATACTAATGGCAGATTTTTAATGGACAATGACTCTACATACCATCGCCGGAGCTGCTAAGGAAGCTGTAACTCAATCTTTTGGAGTTTACGTTGATTTTGTTTGATGCTTCAAACGAATCGAACATCTTTTCAATGGAAGTTTTGACTTCTTCCATTTTGGCCGACTAAAAAAAACGAGAAATAGGAAATAAATTCACCTATTTTGACGTTTTTTTTTTATGGTTACGAACGCTCAAATGTTTGCATCAAATACACAGCCAATGTGAAATGTGTCACATACCTTGAACCTTTGATTCTTTGTTGTATTTTCACTGAGTTGATTGAATTGGAAAGATTCGATTTAAAATGTTGTTTCACACGAAATTAAAATATTTTATTCCAACGACGCCGCCAATTACACCGATTGTTAGAACTACGGCATTCAATCGCAACAATTATTACATGTGTGTTTATTTTACGCTTGTGCGGGCCTCATCTGTCATCGATGAAAAATTACGAATGTCGACAAATCTTCAACGTACTAGATTGTTCGTAATGCTAGAACATCAACGTCGTCATGTTTGGCCACATTTGAAAGTTTCAACATTTCGGCATGAATTTCGATTTTAAATTCAGTTCTTTTCATACTCTTTGTGACTCATACAGATGTATGATTGAAAATACATGTGACATGACATGACACGCAACGCTACATATGACGCGATGTATGTGTGATGTATACGTGAGCATACGAACGCCGCTATATACATCACACATACACACATCAAACACATATGTAGCGTTGTAGGCGGTGTTGTTGTGCACCGCATGCTTTGTTACTAATAACGTCCAGGGCTATCAAGTTGATTATTTTCGAACGATTTTTATTTCAAAATCACTGCTCAAAAGGCCACAAGCCAGAGAATTTAATAAATACAGACCAAGATCAATAAAGCCAGACAAATCAGTAATTGTATGTCTGATTTTAAACACCACGCTATCGGCTTTTTCGCATTAATTTGGTGAATTACCTTCATCATTGTGAAAATGCCTGTTAATCTTTTTTTTCAAGCGATTAAAAAACTCATTCGCCAAATTGAATTATTCGTCATTGAGAGATGGACAGTGCCATCTATTGGACATTGTGGTCAATACAATCAAAACTAGTACGATGCTGCACGACACAGCCTTAGCTGTCTACAATGTACGTGTAAATAGCATCTATGAATGTATTTTCCATACGTAAATGTATTTCAATTGTTATTTAAGACAATTATTGATATTTATGGATATGTTTGTATATATGAATGAAAAACTATTTAATTGTTTAATTTAATTTCAATTTAATATGGATGGTATTTGCTCAAACACATTTATAGTTGCACGATTTCCTTAGATAAAACAACTCTTTTGCAGTTGATGCAACAGATGCATTTTAACCAGCTATTTTCTCAACCCGGCCTGGTGTAGAGGGTTGAGCGCTGGCAACCGAACCGATTCGATCCGGTAAAGCACCAAATGGCCGATGAGGAACGCTTGGTAACTCCGGAAGAGCATCCGCTGGGGGGTGGGCTGTTTCTTCCGGGTGTTGCTAAGTTGCACAAATTCCATCAGTTCCGGAAAGTTGTCCAAACCAGTAGGAGCCCAATCTCGAATTTACCCGTGCAATGTGATTGGTGCGGCATTGCCAATGGCACTACCGCTGCGTCAACTTTTTGCTTCGAGACTCGTTGAGGTCAATTTTTTTTTCTCTTTAAATCGATAAATGTATGTTTTTTATTTAGTTTGCGATCGTCCAAACTGAAAAATAAATATTATTTAATTTTTTTTTCGGTAAAAAAACGTACAAATAATAGATACATTGTCCATTTTTGACTATTAAACCAGTTACATGGCTGTTAAATACGATTTAAAATTGAATGACTTTAAAAATACGAAATTATCTACGACAGCCCTGAATGTTTGTTATTATATATGACGCGCAAGAGCCACATACGTCAATATGTGGCCGTGTCATATGCTCATATGCTCATGTGTGCATGTGTATACAACCAATACACGCTTCGCAAGCGTCGCTAGTAACACATGTTCAAATGCGTATACAGGCGTGAGGATGCAAAGGAAAATGAAACAGAGCATGAAATCAACAATTTTACACAGTATATTTCGACTGAAGAACTTTTTTTAGTATTAAATGGCTGCAATTATTACTCAAAACATTAAAACAATGGAGAATGCCTCCACATTTGTTTTTGTTTTAGATAAAGAACTTATGCAAGAGAAAATGCTTTGGCAGTAATTTATATATGGAAAAAAAAATCAAATTTTCACTTACTTCAAACACAAATTCTCACTCTTGAAGAAAAAAAAATAATAGGCCGATTAAATTGAAGCGAGTTTCTATCGAAAATCAATGGTGTTCAATGATTTTTTACTCGGATGAGCCGAGTTGTTATGCGACTGCATCTCTCTGAAGTAAAATAGAAACTAAATTCAGGTTTGGTTGGAACAGCTGTCGCTTTATTCACAATTCTGTATGTATATGTGTGAGCTCGTATACATATGTATGCAGTATACTCACATGAACATGTATGCTCACATGGCGTGTCATATGACATGTTGTACTTTCATTCAATCTAACAATAATAAAAACCAGTGGGAGAATTTCTACTTAAAAGACTGAAAAAAGTAAAATCTTTTTTTTTCTCTTTTTTAAATACAAGCTCTAGCTTGTATTTGAACTGAATTGAATTGGTCGTTGATAGGGCGGATACAATAACTAATTACGCCAAATAGTTTACCCAATAAAAATGCAAGATATGCTTTTAAATTAGAATTCATGTGAAAATTGGCATTGCAATTAATTATAAAGATTTTTTTTTTTTTGCTTGTTCATAAACATTCGAATTCACACCATTTGTAGCAAACTCCACATTTTTGGCAGCTACTCGACGATTGTTCAAATGATCAACTTAATTCGACACGAACAACAGTAAGACCAATCTATAAGTGGTGAGAAAGTCATTGAATCGCTGCGGAGGAGGACGCTCGGCTTTCATGGAACAATAAGATACTTGCAGATCATGCATTGATTCTTGATAAATTCTTCGTTTTGATGAATCCCAAATTCTGCTTGCTTCAAACCATTTTTGTTTTCTAATGACAGCATTCTTATCTTTTTTATAGTCTCTTCCACTCTCTTTCAAATGAAATTGATGTTTTTTCTTTTTCAAATTGAAACACCTTTTTCTTCAAATAATGTTTTATTTTTCATTTCGAGAATTTCAATAGTTTGATACCATTTTTGCAAATCAAAGACCGAACCGTTATATTTTTACCGAACTGATGTTATTCCGGTCAGAAATCCATCTCTAGCCATCGTAAATAGAGCTGTCAACGGGCGTCGTTCGTTCGTTCGTAGCATTTTTTTTTTAATGTGCGAACGAACGAACGAACGAACAAAATAATTTTTACGAACGAACGAACATTGTTCGCAAAAAAAAATAATTTCAATTGAAAGAGCGTAAGTATGTATAATTTTTTGGTCAATCGACTGTGGTATAAGAATGTATTGAGTTATCCCAATGTGGTGCAAATGTAAAACTTACTTTCATTGCAAAATCGGTTTGCATGTAAATGTAAGTTTGACATTTGCACCGCATGGGAGTGACCTATGTATTACTTTTCCGCACATGAAATGTGCTCAGGAAAAGTATTGGTTTTGCCTCAAAAATTCAACTCCACATTGCTTGAGTAAACGATTACCGATCGGGCTCAAATTTTGACCAGAGTCTCAGTTTACCATGGGAACAAATATTGATTTGCACTTTTTTGATTTAGATACTCGGTTCTGGTACCTCCAGTGCAAAATGGCGTCGTCGTCGTCGTCGTCTTCGTTGTCGTTGTATGTGCGTTAACACGATAACTCTCGAACCGAGTCTTAAATCCCAAAGTGACGAAAGCAAATTTGTTCAGAATTATTACCGGATGTTTCCTATTGAATTTGAGTCATATTGGTCCAGTCGTTCCAGAGATATGTGCATTCAAGTGCACGTGAGTCGGGTTTTCAGTACATTTTTACACAAAAACACGTTTTCACATTTTTGACTCTCCTGGCCGTATTTTTCAATGAAAATTCATGCAAATTGCGTCGTTTGAAAGATATTCAAGTCATTTTGATGTTGTACATATTCGAACAATGCATAAAATGTATCTTCATGCCGAAAAATCATGGAATATGAAAACTTGTGAAAATATTCGAAATTCTTAGAAAATCGAAGTGTGATATGAAGATATCACAAGAAACTGGTCCCAAATCGCAAAGGGAAGATGGCCGATTCATTTTATTGTGTCACAGGATATTTGTGATTTGTTTTGAAAATAAGCCATATTGCAGTGGTAATTTCATAGTGATGTGCACTTTAGTGCACATACCGTGCCCAAATACAGTACATTGTACGAAAAATAACATTTTCTCCGTTTTCATGGCAAAACCAATACTTTCTCTCTTGACTAGTCGACGAATTAAATGGTTCAAGAGAATAACAATGTTTTTATGGTTAATCCAGTATCGTGTAGTTTGAAAGATTTTATATTTGCGCCTGTGTAAGCTACTCTATACTGGTATAACCAATACATAGATCACTACCATGCGGTGCAAATGTCAAACTTACATTTACATGCAAACCGATTTTGCAATGAAAGTAAGTTCTACATTTGCACCACATTGGGATAACTCAATACATTCACACTCAATTCAGTAGTAGCAAAATATTTTCAATGTAGTGGTGAAATGGTATTTTACCGCCATTTGGTTTGTATGTGGCGGAAATTTCTATATAAAATACACAAATCTATTGTCAGAAATCTAACACACAGGCATTATCGGCTGTAGCCGAACACATTGTAATATAATTTGAATTTGTCAGAGCGCAACAATATGATTTGTGGTTCAGCACCTCTCGTTTCGGCATACAGTGATACTTCGTCATGATGAAAGCAGCAGAAGAAACGCAATCATAGTAGCTATGAGAATGTTTGTGAGTTCTTCTTCACCTCTTCGATTCTTTTTGCTTCTATTCTTCCATCTCTGTGTAGTTATAGATATCGGAGCGAGAGGTGAACACCAAACAAATGATTTTGTTGCACTCTGATGAATATAAATAATATATTTCCAATATTTTTGGCTGCAGTCGATTACAATTGTGTGTGCGATTGTTGATAGAAAATTTTGAATTTTATATAGAAATTACCGCCAAATGCAAACCAAGTGGCGCTGAAATTCCATTTCACCATCACATTGAAAATATTTTGCTACCTCTGAATTGAGTGTGTTCTTATACCATAGTGGATTGACCAAAAAATTATACATGTATGGAGTAATGTGCTTGACATTTATTCTCAGATTTGCTTGTGTGAATAAATTGAAAGGTATTGAAGTCGTCGAACCTATAGGGTATATTATGAGAGATTTTGAAAGTTAGTGAATCTCAATCGGAAATATTTTCACAGAAAATACATTTTTTCTAGACCCAAGTCATAGCAAAAATGTATGCCATCACTCAATTCAAGTTGATATTTTTCGAACGTTTGGTATTTCAATACCATGGTTCACAAGAGAATCCAGATTCAAAGAATTTGGGCAGTTTCAATTCATTGCTATGTAAATAAACCATTCATTTGGTGAATTAACTTCATCATTGTTTTCATTCTATCCCTTGTTTCATTCGACATTTGTTTGAATTTCAATATCGCAAGATGACAATTACTACTGAAAAGATTGAAGAAGACTGAAAAGTACTAAAATTATTTTTTTTAATGCAAACTCTAGCCATCGTTAGGACATTTCTATACAAATATACAGCGATGATAGATAGTCAATGACAGACAGCGCCACAACTAATGAACTAAATTTTCACTATAGTTTCTTATTGACATTTTTCAATATAGCGCCGGCATGCGGTACAAAATGTATGGAGCAGTTTCGAAAAAGAAGAAGCAGTATAGGGAACACTTGTGTCCTCACGACGGCTCTAGCGTGTTTTTAACTGAATTTAGTTGGTCGTTGATTAGGCTGAAGATCGAAAATTTACTGATTTCAATAATAACAAAATTGGAGTGTGATTTTCAATAACTTTGTTTCTAAACTACATATGAACCAATCAAATTTGTGGCAGCTATTCGACAAATGTTCACATGATGAACTTAATTTGACAACAATCGATATCCAAAGCATCGATGCGATGAATATTATCTGCGATGAAAAAGTCATTGAATGGCTGCATACGAAGGTGCCCGGTTTTGCATGTAAATGGAACAATGAAATACTTGCAGATCATGCATTGATTCTTGATACATAGAGTTATGGACAAAATCGAGTAACCGACCATAAAATTTGATTTTTTTTCAGCATTTTATACATTTTTCACACTAGCTCAATGGCTCTTGGCCGAAATACGGCCTTTCGAAAAATCGGCCAAATATTCAATTCCAATTTATCCAATGAACAGATTCGATTGATTTTGATCCCATTTTGAAGCTTGTGAAAAATAAATATGCTTGTTGGTAATAAACATGGAACATACAATTGGCCGCTGTATCAATTTAATGTATCAGATGGTCGAAGACATTTATAATTGTACAATTTGCTTTTTTTTTTTTTTTTAAATACAAGCTCTAGCTTGTATTTGAACTGATTTGAGTTGGTCGTTGATTTATAAGGCAATAAATACAAACTATTCATTTGGTGAATTACCTTCATCATTTCATTCTATTTCTTGTTTTATTCAAAATGTGTTTGAATTGGACTATCGCAAGAGGACAATTACTACTGAAAAGACTGAAAAAGACTGAAAAGTACTAAAAATTTTTTTTTTAATGCAAGCACTAGCTTGTGTTTGAACTGAATGAGTTAGTATTTTTCAGTAGTAATTATCATCTGGATGTTATGTGATCGACTCGACTCAATCAATGAATATGTGTTGCACAGAACCTGTACGAACGAATTTCATGTCAATGTCAATTTCATAAAATTATGAAATTATTTTCACGTGAAAATGTCATTTAAATCATTGGTCTTACCTTTCACTGCTGGTGTAGAACAATTAGTTACGATATGTTGACACTTTCAACAGTTTGAATTAAACAACAATGAATCTGTTTTGGTTAACGATCGACGACCAACTCAATTCTGATCAAATATGAGGATATAGACCCAACCATTTGTAATAGTGGTCTATGAGTCAAAGATTGGATTTAAGCGCAAATTGATTACGTGTATTAATCTTATGAATTTCGTCTGTTTTGCAGACAAAAAACAAATTTGGTAGTATTTTAGTTTTATGTGGCGAACAATCATTACCACATTATATTGAAAAGTTATCACAGTATAATATATATTCTTACTACTAAAATGAGATGTGTTTCGTATCCATACGGGCTCGCGGAAAACATTTAGTAGGCTTATTTGTGGTAATTTCGTATATAAATTGTATTTTTAGGGCAATAAACGTATATTCACTTGAGAGCATGGTGCGCCGAAACGGCATTTACAATATTGCTCAAAATTTGATGGAATCTAAGTCCATTCATTTTCAAAATATGGTGAACATTTGAAATCGATCGGTGGAGTCGTTTTTGAGCTATCGTGATAACAAAAACGTGACAAAGGACGGCGGACGGTGGACGGGGGACAACATGAGCTGTGGCACACATCAACATGAACTGAAAACGGTTCCACCGCATTCCTGTGGGCCTCAAACGTGTAGAAAACTCATTTTTGAGGTTTCCAACATTTTGACCGATCACAATACTTTTACGCATCACGTGGTGTGTGGAAAAGAAAAAAATCAATTTCATTTGAGAGAGCGTGAATGAGAGAACGAAAAAGATAAGAATGCTGTGTTTAGAAAACAAAAATGATCAGCTTCAAATTAATAATAAAATAAATTGAATTACATTCGTAATCCCGACTTTTCCGCATTGATTTTTCTCTTGAACAATTTCATTCATCGAACAGTCAGGAGAGAAAGTATTGGTTCTGCCATGAATATGGGCAAAATGTTCAAAACACAAAACATTCTTTGACACAATAAAACAAATTGGCCATCTTCACTTTGCGATTTGAGACTCCTTTCTTGAGATATATTCATATCAAACTTCCATTTTCTAAGAATTTCGTACATTTTCACACGTATTCATATTCCATGATTTTTCGGCATGAAGATACATTGTGTGCATTGTATGAATATTTAAAACTTCAAGCGGACTTAAATACCTTTCAAATGATGCAAACTGCATGAATTTATATTGGAAAATACGGCCAGGAGAGTCAAAAACGTGAAAATCAGTTTTTGTGTAAAAATGTACTGAAAACCCGACTCACGTGCACTTGAATGCACATATCTCTGGAACGACTGGACCAATATGGCTCAAATTAAATAGGAAACCTCCGGTGACAATACTGTGCAATTTAAGAATCCATTTGTGAGTCATTTTCATTTTTTACAATTCAATTTTCTGAGAATTTTCTAAAAATTTCGTACATTTTCACTACTTTTCACATTCCATGATTTTTCAGCATAAAGATATATTTTATGCACTTTTTGAATACGTGAAACGTCAAGCGCGCTTGAATACCATTCAAATGACGCAAGCAGCATGAATTTTCGTTGAAAAATACGGTCAGGAGAGTCAAAAATGTGAAAATCAGTTTTTGTGTAAAAATGTACTGAAAACCCGACTCACGTGCACTTGAATGCACATATCTCTGGAACGGCTACACCGATATGGCTCAAATTCAATAGGAAACATCCGGTAATAATTCTGAACAAATTTGCTTTTGACACTTTGGGATTTGAGACTCCGTTCGAGAGTTATCGTGCTAACGTACAGACTACGACGACGACGACGACGACGACGCCATTTTGCACCAGAGCTACCAGAACCGAGTATCCAAATAAAAAAAGTGAAAATCAAGTTTTGTTCCCATGGTGAACTGAGACTCTGATCAAAATTTGAGCCCGATCGGAGTTCATTTACTCAAGCAATGTGGAGTTGAATTTTTGAGGCAAAACCAATACTTTTCCTAAGCACATTTCATGTGCGGAAAAGTAAAATCAAGTGTGGTGGTGTCAAGTGAACAGTCAAATGCAATTTGATAAAGCATTTTGCAAGCACTTTTGAAGCAAGCTGAGTTTGGGATTCATCAAAACGAAGAATTTACCAAGCAATTTATCTTTGCAACCATGGTGTGAATTCGAATGTTTATGAACAAACCGAAAAAAAACTTTATGGTTGATTGACATTGCGCTCTCACTCGATTTCTAATTTCAATAATCGCGAAAATTACACAAGCAAAGTCAATGAAAAAATCACACTCCAATTTTGTTATTACTCAAATCAGTGAATTTTTGATCCTAATCAAACGTCCGCACCGTACGCCACTGCTTCGGGAAAACCGTTGAAACTGTTGAATATGGAATTTTTTGCAGGCCGGGACTAGTGCAATGTGACATTGAAATATAGCAAATGGCACAAGTCACGTCCTACAATATAAAAACCATTAACGGGAATTTGACGCTGCATTTGTTGATAAGACCGAAGCTCCAGTTGGGAATGACAAGCCATGGTCGGCTCTGAAATACGAACATCGAAATGATTTACCATAATCACTGTCAGCAACTCCTGAACATTTGAAGCGGTTATAAATTGATGTTAACGATTCAATCATAATTTTCTCTACAAAATCCAATCAATTACCTGGAAAATTGAATTGAACGATACATTGAAAGTATATTTTTGTTGCATATCAACTATATTTGTCATTTTATTAACTACATTTTCATTAACATTTTAAATGCAAACGAATTTCTATTTTATTTTTTTATTCTTTCCTTGCTAATTTAATTGTTTATTACAGTGTTGACGAAATATAAATAAATTGCATGTTTTTAATGATTCGATGTGTGGAAGAAACAGTTCTAAGCAAAACCATTAAATGAAATTGTTCTGGAAGAAGGAACTAATTTTGGTATTTCGTTTGACCAAATTCGAATTAATACTGAAAAACATTAAAACAACATTGTTGATGTAAATAAAATCGAATAGTCTTTGAACAATAAACTAATTTACTGTATGGCATATGAAATAAAATTTCGCATTCATTTTATTCTTTATCTGAATTGGCCGACGCGGTTTTAGACGCAATCAGCTTTTTGACTACTTCGCTAGTGAACTTTTCGACTAATTCCAAGGCATCCTTTTCAGGTAAATCAATTAATGAGGAAGCAATGAAATGGCCAAACGCTTCAAATTTGGCCGATGATGGATTTTTTGGTGTTGCACGTTTGTACGATTGATTGTGCGTTGACATCTCCGACTCGGAATCAAGTGCAATTGTGTGATTTCCGGTCATGTTCGCATGACTATCACCATTTGTCATTGGTGGCGGTTGATTTCTCATCGAACTTAAATTCCGTAGCGAAAGTCCAACCGGCGGACTCTTTTGTTGTGAATTTAACAATGCTTCTCGGCTGAATGGATTTGCAACATTGGAATCAGATCCATTTCCATTTTGTTTGTTTGGCTCTTCGGTGATGCTGTCATCATTCTCGACCCTAAGAAAATATCCAATTAAAAAAAAAAAACAAAAAAAATAACAACTAAAATAAACGCCAGAGAAATGCAATTCAAATGTAATGGTATTTACAAAAATGATGCTGGATTTATAAAGTTTTCACCATCACTGTTGCTTTTTTGATCGCTTCGATCACGATAATTGCGTTCTGTTTCACCATCACTGTTACATTGAGTGATTAGAAAAGAAAAAAAAAACAAATCCGTTAAACATGTGACATTTGATAGTTCAAACCGTTGGCATTATTACGTTTCATATTCACTACGATATGTATTCGTTTCCATGTCATTTGATTTATTCAAATCGGGTTCAGTTTTAATTTGAACATCGTGTTCTTGTTGTAACTGTTGTTGCTGTTGCTGTTGTTGTTGTTGCTGCTGTTGCTGTTGCTGTTGCTGTTGTAAGGCAATTGGATTTGCATATTGTGTTGCACACCGATCATTGAACATCACATACGAATCATTTTCATAGAAATTGTTACGCCGTGGTCGACCAACTGGTCGTGGTTTGCGTCCAAGCGCTTTGTAAGATTTGCGTGGCCGAATATGACTATCCAAAAAGCGTAAATGTTCGAATAAAGGCCATGTGGAACGAGCCGTCGTGTAACCGTCCGCTTTTTGCAGGTCTACCTTACGTTTTTCCAAATTGTAACGATTTCGCAGCTGATTTACACGATCCCGTACACGATTTACTACATTAAAAAGAAATAAAAAAAAAGATTTAAAACAAAAAGGTCAAATGAGAGTTAAAAAAAATATCAAATGAAATTATATTAATGAAAGTGGACAATTGGTCTTTTTTTTTACATTCAACACAATGCAACACAACTGAACAAAAAAAAGCAATTTGTGTTTTGCCGCCATTCGCGATTGCGAGCATCAAAACGTAATATTCTAATCGAAGAAAATGTGTGGCACCTCCATTCGTAATCTAAATAAGAAATGTGTCTATTGTCTCATATTTTATTATCTGGAGCAATTTATTCTATTCATACATAAATGAATGATACATAGAAGCTCCTTTGTCAATATAAACCGATACATATTCCAACACTATTCGTAAAACACAGTGTTATATAGAACCACTGTATTGATTCAATGTCATTTCAATAGAAGTGGTGAGTGTATGATTTGAAGGCATTTCAGCTCACAGTCTCTATCAATGTATGTTCATAAGAATCCGAATGGAGTAGAATCTAAGCAAATGTCATGTGAAATGTGCTGGTTCTACATTGTTGATTCAAATACATTTGCCGTACACACTGTCGCACGTTTTCTTATAAACAAAGATGCGCATACCCGCATACTCATACACACTAAACGCTATTCCATCGATAGAGACATTAAAAAAAAAACACACACACACACACACACACACCATCGCATGCACCGCACACACCACACACACCGCTCATGTGATTTACAAAAACAAATTGATTTTAAAAAAAAAGTTTTTGTTTTCTTTTTTGTTTTGTTGCTGTTGTTTCGGTTCGGTTTTGAGCGATTTAAGTTTTGTAGCTGGCTGTTTTTCGTTTGGTTTCGAGAAATATGGATTTAAAGTAAATTGTTCGACGTATATGTACAAAAGCGTGAATACAAATTTCCAAGCTCTCTATTGTTTTGCATGTACTTGCTTTTTACATACTGGCATGAGCTAGTGTATGCCTGTCTTTCTGGTTATGTGTTTAATAGTTATTTATTTATTTATTTTTTTATCTTTTTATTTTTTGTGTTTTGTGCTTCGCTCATAACCAATATAGAATGTATATAACATATTTTTTTTGTCTATTTATGTTATTATTATTTTTTTTTCGTTGTTGTTTTCGCTGTTATTGCTATTGCTGCCTTTAAGGTTCTCTCTTGCTTATTATTCGTTTCGTCTCGTTTTTCTTTTATTATTACTTAATTTTTTTTTTGTGTTGTTCCTCTGTTCATTTTTCGTTGTGCTATGAACTACTACGTTTCATATTATTTTTATACAATTTTTTTGTGTGTGTCTTGTTCTGTGTACCACATTCGATTATAATAAATGGATTAATACTTTGGTAATATATACAATATGGTTGTGTTGTATGTAGCTGTGGAGTGAGCGGTTGTGAAGAGAGATAGTTCCAAATGATATTGAGTAAACAATGACGCGAAAAACAGTCATTAGCCATTTTTAAATTGTATTTCTAAGGCATTTTTGTAGCGCAGCTTGATCTGGATATATTTTTTTGTTGTTGTTGTCTTCTCTCGTTGTGATGTGTGTGTGTATTTTTTTGTTTTGTTTCTTCTATGCCATTTATTCATAAATGGAATTAAAGTTTTTCAAATGAGCTTATTGTTTCACAGCTATTCATACCAAATCGTTTCATTTTTATTTCATCGAAACTAATTTCAATTAATGGAAGAAAAAAAAAATTGAAATGACCTATTCGGGTCGGAACTGCTTATCAGGCTTAAAAGTGGTTTTTTTTTCGTGCTCATTCCAATTGAATTATTTGTTTTTCTCTGTAATCTAATTTTTTTTTTTTAAATGACCAAAAAAAATAACCGCATTGTGAAATCTTGGAAATTATTTTAGTATCAGTTGTTTTCGAAAATACAAAACCAAAGTAAAAACAGTTTTTACTGAATCAACAACGAACAAACAAAAATAAAAACGTGTTGAATTTACAAAACACCGAGACCAACAAACCCAAAAATACATTTTTTTTTTTTCAAATTTAAAATAAAAACATTTCACAGAAAATCGGTTAAAAAGTGTGACTCACCGTCGCCTCCGACCTTAGCTGCAATTTCATCCCATGCACAATCGGTTAAATATTTATTTTTAAAAAATGGTGTGGCCTTATTATAGATAATCGGACGCAATGCAAACTCTCTTATTAACTGTACATCCAAATCGTTCATTGTTGGCCGCCGTTGCTTATACATTATTCGATCGCCTTTTAATATTGAGATTATAATTGAGGTTTTATTTGTCTTTTCTCCTTCGATATAGCTCTCACTGTGCTGGTTGCAATGTATTTCCCCTCGCGCTCGTTTCGCTATTGACGAACTTTAAAATCTATGATTTGTATTAAAAAAAAAATAGAGAGAAAAAAATGTCATGATGTCGATTCGATTAAAATTTTTGTTGTTCAATTCAAATGGATTTGAAATGTTATCGGTTGTTAAACTGATTCCAATTTAGATACATAACGGCAAGTGAGAGAGAACAAAAAAATAGAATTCAATTGAATTTAATTAGATGAATTTGAATATTGCAAACAATTTATTTACCAGCACGCAACAGAAAAAACGAAAAATTCAGCCCAACAAAATGAAATTTTATTCAATGCGATAGATTTTTAAAGAGAGACGTTAAAAAAAATCCTTTTGACTTGTTCAATGTTTTTAGCAGCACTAAACACTAAACAAGTTGAAGTTAAAACATACACTCAAACACATAAAAGCCGCCAGTCGACGGCCACATTCGAAATGTTAAAGCGAGAGTGCACGAAAAACGAAATGGAAGCAAACAAGCAAGAAGAGTATAAGTATAAAAAATACACAAAAAATTTTTAAATATACATTCTCAATTTTTCGTTGTGCGGTACGAAACCGAGAGAAAACTAATACATGTTTGCATTTATAGAGGCATTCACCGCGCGCGTTTTGCTGTAGCTCCAACCAAAAACCAAACAACACACAACCAATGTGTTCAATATACAATATACAGGCACATGCGAACGCTTCGATAGTCTGGTTCACAAAAACAAAACAAAACAAAACAACAACAAAAAAAAAAGACGATAAGACGAAGCGTATATTAAGCGCATCGCATAGAAGCGAGTGAAATAAAAAAAATTATTTTTTAGTTTTTCGGTCGTACGGTCTTAAAGTGAGTGCTACACACAAATTGCCGTATGGCTTTACAAAATATATATGTGTACACATCGGTGTATTCTATATAGAAGAGATTCGGAAAACGGCGCGCGTGGTATAAATGTGCTACTCTCCTGGCTCTGGCTGTTGTGGATGGGAAAGAGTGCGCGCATTCGCATACGGCATTGCTTTCGTTTGTACATAGATCGGTCTGTCGATGGTGTGCATGAATCTCTCGGTGAGTGTGTGTGCGCGCGGGATATTTGAGAGAGAGAAGAAAAAGAAACTCCACTTCGGCTTGAACCGCACACCAAACACCCAACTAAAATGACAGACGCTTTTCTATGTGCTCGTTATTCGGTAGTTTTGCAAGAGATTTTAATACAACCGTTTTTTTTTCTCTCAATAGTTTTTTGCGCGTCGACAAGAGATATTATTTCTACTTATGTTTTCGTTTCATATTTCTTGGCTCCAAATAACATTATCGGTTTATGGTAAAATAAAAATCCGTAGCATGCGGTACGGTATGCTGTGCAAGTGTGCGACGCTGTGTTGCATAAACAGGCACACACAAACACACACAAACACACCGAGAAAGAGATTCTAGTGTAAAAGAACATACATAAATTGACATGAACAGAAGAAGAAAAACAACAACAACATACAAAATCTGAGAAAAACTTTTTAGACTCGGTGAGTCTATTTGAAATTAAACCAGTCATACTGCTGTTCGTTTAAAAGTAAATCGAACAAGAACAAACATCTCTAGAGTTATATATTCAAGACGATTCTTCTGTGTTAACGTCGTTTTTTTTTTATTATTATTATTTAAGAAAAGCGAGAGAGCGAAATAAAAAGAATAAACCGAACGTGCAAGAGTACTGACAAGTTGTGAGTTGTAATTGAAATAAAACTGAATAAAAAAAAAAGAAGAGAGAACAGATTGAGAGAAACGGAGAGATGCAAGTTCAAATACATGTGAGACACAGTATGCCGAAATGATAAATTCCAATACTCAATTATAATCTTGATTTCTCCGTTTGCTCTCATCATGGAGACTCAGTTCATTCGCGTTCGCAACTGAAAAAGTCTACCGCACGCGTTCCCGCGAACCCGCTCACATCTTCCCGAGGCCATTATGAAGTCGAATCAATTATGATTTTTTTGTTTTGTTAAAAAAAAAAAAAAACAACAAATAAAAACTCACTAAATCAACAAATAAGACCATTTTCTACTAGCAATGCATCAATGTATTTGGGTGTGGATGTGTTTGTGCGTGTGTACATTTTGAGACATATGCATACAGAACATACACACACAAAAAACCGAAGAAAAGTTTTGCATTCTACCGATACAAATTTGACTTAACTAACTAGTGTGTTTTTATCTTGTTTTATTATTTTCGCTCTTTCTCTCTCTCTCACACACACACTCTTTCTTTGCCTTTGTGATGCTTTTGTATGAGATTTGACTTTAGTACAGGAATTTCGAATGTCTGTTGTGCACAAAATGTACAACAATGTTTCTAGTTTATAAATTTATATGAAAATAAACTTTTGCGCATGGTGTTTACATACGTGATTACAAATGCTCATTTCGAGATAAACTGCACTCATACGAACAAGGCTGAGAGAAAAAAAAAATGCTATTTTGCATTTGCATTATCAAAGTTTTCGGTCAAGTGGAGTGTTGTTGTTTTTTTTTTGTTGCCTACTCTGAATTGTTGTTTTGCAACTAAACGAGCACATCAAATTCCAAATTTGCAATCGATATTGATTGGTAACTTTATCCACAAATATTGAAAAGTGCTTCAACATGATTGAATCCTAATTTTAAGCTATTGAATAAAGTGTATTGAACTTTGTACATTCTTTGAATTATTTGAATTATGAGCTATAAAAAATAATAAGTACCAGAAACTACCGTTTAAAAATAAAAAAAAACTTCAGTAAAATACCAACGTAATGAAGGCATAAGAAGAATACACGGATTAATGTTGAATTGGTGAGAGAGAGAGAGAGAGAGAGAGCGAGAGAGCGAGAGAGAGTTTTTCTTTTGTGTCCAGAAGAAGGAAGATAACAACCTCAAATGCATCAACTTCTCCAATGTACCACACAGCAAACGCAACACAACACCAACAACAACACAGTCGTTACATCCGCTAAAGAAGTTGTAAAACGTTGCATATTACGTGCAAGTAATAAAAACGGCAAAATAGCCGTCAAAATAGATTGCTGTAAGAATTTACTATCCTCATATAAAACAAAGACAACCTCATGTTTATCAAATTGATCTATTCGGAATAGAAATACGCTAGCAAAATATAGATTATGGATGGTATACACCGACAAACTTTAGCTCACACTCCAACAGTGTAGCTCGCGTTAACGTTTTTAACTGTATTCTCTTTCTCTTTCTCGGTGTTGTTTTTTTTTACACTGGATTGTTTGTGAAACTTTTTGTTTGCTATTCATTCTTCAATAATTATTATTGTTTTTTTTCCTCATATTTTTTTTTCCATTTTTTTTTTGTTCCGTCGTCATTAAATTTACATGAGATTTGTTGGCGATCATATACGGTCGTTTTTAGCACGCAGTTAAGTTTTAAGTTAAAGATTTTGTTGCCACATTTGGTTACTGTGAAACATTTATTCTGTGAACATTTTTGTTCTCAAAGATCTTCGAATCGATGGATCTGTAAGTGCTAAAACAAATAAAAAAAACTGTTTCAATGATATATATACAACTGACAACAAACTATTATTAAAACGTACACTACAAAATTCTACACTGACACCTCTTTGTTTAGCTATGATGATTCTTGCACAATGAATATCAACCGTTTTGATTAGAAATATCTCATTGTTTAATATACAAATTTTTAAGCACATTCACTTTGTGATCAAATACAAATAATGACAGAAAAAAAACACACACCCATAAAACTGATTCAGATTAGAGATAGTAATTTTTATCAATAAAATAAACAAAACTTTACAACTAAATGCGTTAGTCGCTTCTTTTCGATGTCAACTTTAAAGTGATTCATTTAAAAAAAAAAAAAGATTCATCGAAATTCGGATTTGTGAGAAATTACGCTTTATTTTTACTAAATACGCCGTTTATTTTCAATGAAATATTTATAAACTAGCTAATGATGGTAATTGAGGTTAAATAAGAAGAAACAAAAAATATTAAGCGATAAACAATACGGAATATTATTTGAAAGCTGATGATGCTTTCCTTGAAACTATTTACACTCATCGCTTTGGCACTATGTTTCTTCTTTTTAAAAAACAAAAAAAAAAAAAAAAAAAAAACAAAATCAAAACTTGAAAATAATCAACGGAAGTTTGGTTGCCTGCCGCCAGGTGACACGAAACGCATTAAAGCACCTCAACAAGTGGAGAAGCCAAATAAAAATTTCAAAATTATATTCTTCATGTGTTACGTTTTGTATGGCATTTTGTGCTTGACTCATGGAAACTTCATTCTAATCAAAGAAATTACAGCAAATTAAGCAAATCCATCCATGATCATTTAAATAAAAAAAAATTGCTCACAAAATGCCACCCACATTTGAATCGCGCCAGTGGTATACATTGGAAAATGTAAACGTTGCAAAAGTTTCTTAGCTTCAATAATATGACTGTTCCATGGAACATGCTGGTTGATTTTACTTAGAATATTATTTGATGCTCGCGCGTTTTAGTGTTTTTACTTGTGGAATGTATCGTGATGGCATCCTTTTTCTTCTTTGTTAAGCGATTATGAAACATGATCAGTCAATAGAGAGAGAAACAAAAAATCGAGATAATTAAATCGCTTTATTATATTGCCGTAGGAATTTTGCTTATGATAGCTAATGTTTGATTTCTTCAATTACATCCAACGCGACCGATCCGAATTGTTTTTAAGGCAATTTTCTAAGCAGATGAGTAATGAGAAGAGAAAAAAATGTGCCACTTACAATGTAGCCGATTGTAGCCTTTAATGATCAGCCGTCAGTGGAATATTGGTGATGCGATTGGCGTTCCGAGGTGAAACCTGTAAATAAAACAAATCATAGATCAATATTGGATTCTCATTTATATACACATCCATCATGAAAAATAATTTATTGACAATGTAAAGTTTAAAAAGAGACGATGATGTATAAACACCGTTGGTCCGCACGAAGTCATGGTGAGTGTCAAGACAACACACATAGGCCGGGACAAGTGCAATATTTTGTTTTTGAAATCACAACATTGACCTTGTCCCATCCTGCGCGTATAGCTGATCGCTGGCTCGTTGGCACTTCGTGCTTTTGGTTGTAAATCGTGAGATTGTATGTAATCCAAAAAAAAAAAAAACAATAACAAATCCTATCTCCTCCATCACGCACAATAAGATATGCTTTCATCGATTTTCAAAAGTGATTTGAAATGAATTTTGCGGTCAATAGTCACTTAAATTACATGCAATGGATAACATTTCGATGCCATGGAACGATTGAAATGTTATTTACGATCGAAAAGTGGTTTTTTGTTGTTGTTGTTGTTGTTGTTGTTGATGAACTTTACAGAATAAAGCGATTAGCTTGTGCAATAACAGTGGTGGATAGATAATATTGCATAGAAACGATCTGCATCCAATTTGTATGATCTGCTGGTACTTGTCTTTCGACCTTTTCTCTTTTTTCCCAACTTTATGGCGTAAACACACTTCATCGAATGCTGAAGTGCAATCAGAAGTGTACATTTTTTTTTTTTGGTGTGTGTGTGTGTGTGTGTGTATTATTTCCAGAATATTATCAACTTCCACCAACGAACGAATGTTTACAGATCACACGAAAGCCACTAGAACGTAAAAATATTGCAAATGAACGTCATTCACTAGTTCAACTACACGGCAAACTAAGAATCTGGATTGTACTTTAAACGGCCATGCAGGCGGCTCAGAATGGCTGAGAAAGAGTAGCTGAGAGTGAGCGAGAATGAAACGATTGAAACAGAAAATAGAGACAGAAATAAAGACAATTGTACAAGAGCTGCACAAGTAGTATAGAATTTGTAGCGCAACAACCATCGAGCAGAACCGAGTGAAGCACCTAATGGAAAAGCATGAAAACAGAAGATATTTTGTTGATTGAAATAAAATACAAAACGCTTTCGTCGAAAATTGTATGGTATGTTAAACCGGTTTCTTTTTTGCATCTTTTTTTTCTTTTATTTTCTTTTCTGGTGTTTGCGTGTGTGTGTGTGTGTGTGCGAGTGTGCGAGTGTGTGTTTGCTGATTTGTTGTAAGTGGGATATTATTTTTCTGTTCGCTAGTTGCTTGCACATTACGGTGTTGTCGTCGGTCTGAGACCATGCCTTTGTTAAATCTCATCTCGTGTATTTACTGGTCTCTCACATGTAGGATGCTTCAAACACCATATTCTTGCTTTATTAACCTTCGTAGCGCCTATATGAAGGAGCAACACACACGCATACCATCACACGAAGCAAAGCTACAAACTTTATGAATCAATCGAGTTCGATATATTGAAGTGGTGAGCTTATTTCCGCGTGCTCATCTTGAAGTCACTTGACAAATGCGTTCAGAAGTCTTTGCGCTCGGTGCGCGATCGACTGAAGTAGTGGTTGATTAGCTAAACGATGGATGTTGAGAATATAGACAAAATCATCCAACCAGCATCATTGTTGGCCATATCCGCGGGGAGATTCATTTATGATGTCTTCTATCGAGTGCAATAAAGGACCCGTTTTGCATTTATGGTGGAAATTTTCATTTAATGAAATTTAATACTATGCCATGGCTATGGCCCAATCGACGGTAATCATGAGATAAGACATATGTAATTTGATCACTCCAGACATTTGGCGACCATTTTTTTTGTTTCGTTTTGTCGGTGTTTTAACTTGCATTACATTGTTTGGTTCGGATGTTGACAAATGAAATTTGATATCGGTTTTCGATCAACAACATCACAATTTATTGGAAACGATGCAATTTTCGCTGAGCGAAAAAACAACACGCTTAAGACGTTCTTTTCGACTTAAATGTGATAATTAAAAGAAAAAATTGGCTGCAAACATGATGCACACGCAAAAAAAGGTCAATGAATGATCAAATTCTTAAGCAAAACGTGTCAATGGCATGGCAATCTCTCTCGAACAACAAGACTAATTGCTCCAAATAATACAATCCGAATTTAATTATGAACAAACGATAAATATGCGATTAAGAAACGGGTTTCATGCCAGAAAAGTAGCAAAGATTTAAGTCGAACATGAAAAAGAAAGAATGTCAAAAGGTGAGTCTTAAATGGCATGGAATTACAATTTATGTGACAGTCGGTAAAAGCATCAAATCACTTCACGAAATGATAATCGTATTTTATGGTTTAGTGAGTGTGAAATGTGCCAAGCTTAAGCCATATGACGGTTAAAGAGTGTAGGTGCAAAATGCAAATTAAATAAAATGAAATATATAACAGAATGAACAGAAAAAAAAAACAGAAAAAAAGCCGAAGAATTCGAACGGTACATGATGATCAATAACAAAGAATGAAATTCCATGCGACCCAATCGGCTAACGAAGATATAACCAGAACAACACACCCCAAGCTAACATATAACAACAAAATGAAATGCACTTTTATGCAGATATGTTTATTCAATGGATGCGAACAAACAAACGAATAAAAAAAACACTGTATTGAATGGTTGAAGATAATTTTTGTCCCGCAGATAAATCAGATGGCACTTTTTCAGCAAAATGATTATGGCCAGCAGGCCAAGCATTAACAAGGTATTAGCAAATGTTGTGAGGTAATGACATTTCACAGCACATTCGACCGCTTGAATGGCAATAAAATCGAATAAAATGGGTTTCATTTGAGGCAGCAGCACAAAAAAAAACAAAATATTATTATAATATCTATGATGGTTTGATCGTATGATCATTTCATGGGCATAATTGGTTCTTTTAGATTGTAATTCTCTATACTTTTTTTTTGCACTGTTGCTTTGCTTTAACAAACGATAGAGAGAACAAAAAATCATACATGAAAATTAAATGTGTATGATGAACATTGCAAGATTGCTTTCCCCCGAGTTCAAAGACATTTGAATACTCTCTATCAAAGATAAGCGCATACAACACACGATGATACACCGAACAAACGAAATGAACGCGCGCGCGCGGGCGCGCACACAGAAAGAGAGAAATTGTTAACGATGCAGTGAAATAAAAGCAGAAATCGAACGAAAAACCCGAAGATGGATGAAAAAGAAGCCGAACAGAGAGAGAAAGAGAATGAAAAGAGTCGCAGAGAAAGCACAAGAGCCGAATGAAACGGGTTCTTTTTGATCGAGACTGGGTCTAGCACATACAGACTTTGTTCACTGCATGGTATTATGTAATGGTTTGGTTGAATGTGTAATTGCTTGTTATGGGCTATGAAGAGTGATCAATAGTTCAATTATGATGCAGCAAACGTTGGGTTTGCGTCTTTTTTGCTTGTTTGCATCACATTTTATGACCATTTCGTCAAACGAAATTGCAAATTTTGCAGCTTAATTTTTTTTTTTGTTCGACTGTTCGATTTTTTTAACGTTACAAAGGCAAAGTTTTTTCTTGCTGAGCATGACTGATGTTAAGAAATGGCAAACAAAACACCATACATCCGTATTTAAATGGAATCGGTGCCAAAGTGCGTTGAGTTTTAGTGTACAGTACACAATATACATTCATTCAATAAGTTCTCATGTCATTTTTTCGCCTTCTCTGTTCCTCTCTCTCTCTCTCTCTCTCTCTCTCTCTCTCTCTCTCTTTCTCTTGTCTGTCTCTTAAAAAAATAAATTTAACAGCATGAACATCATGATTGATGACAAATCACTAACAATGACCGAACGAAAGCCGAAAGACTCTGAACCATTGATCGATATGAAAGAAATTGATTGAGAAACAAGCCGTAAACAGAGTTTACTAAGCACCAAGAACATCAAATATGTAATCAAATTCAACTACGAAACAAGCGTGTAACGATTGATTTGATAATCACATTTGAACAAAGAGCAACGCAAAGAAAATAACGATATTTGTGGTGTTAAAGGAGGGGGGGAGAAAGAATACGATAGAGACATATTGAAATCGTTACGGAAACGAGTACAATTCGACGAGCTGTTTTTTCTGTTGTTGTTGAACTAAACAACGAAAATGTGTGGAGTGTACACTAAATCGAAACGATGTTGTTGCAGGGAAAAAACAATAAAGTATTGAACGATCGCGATCAAAAGCCAACGTAAACACAGATGTTCAAACATATCACACACTCAATTCATTTTATGTTCATGTTTGGTGTGCTGTTTCGTGAAATCTTGTTACCTCTTCTTCTTTATCACTTTATTTTTTTTTTGATGTCGTTCTGCTGCTGAAAACTGAATCGAACCATAGGCACTGGGGAGTGCGTGAACGACACGAAAGTCTTCAGTGAAATTAGTATGTAATGTTGTGATTGTGTGGCAAACGATTTTACAGTTATGATTTCATTGTGCTCACGACTTCCAACTAATAAGCTGAAACGACGTAATCGTTTCGTTTGTTAGGTTTGGTGTTTGTTTTTTACTTTTTATCCATCGTTGTCGTCTTCTTAGTAGGTTTTGTTTGTATTGCTCATTTTCACAGTGTTTAAATGGTTTGAACTCTTTTCCATGCGATAATGACACAAGAAACTGTTTAATTTTGTGCTTAGGTTTTTTCTTTTACATCGTACTGTCGAATTGGCGCTCAATCGTGCATCTGTCGCAAATGCTTCACATTATAATATTAATAGCATCAAATATTCAAAAGGTGCATTTATTATAACGTAAAATGTATGGAATAAAATTACTTGACCAGCTGGTCTGAATGTACGAACCACAACCGTCGAACCATCGACTAATTCAATTGGACTTGACATTTGATGGGCAACAAATTGCATGATTTTCTCAGCACTTGACGAACATATTTCAAGCACATTGGCAAATGAGCAAAATTAAAATTCTGTCAATTGACAGGGCCATTTTGCGTATGTGAAGAGCAGCCTTAGGCAGTGGTTTACAATGGACGAGCAACAAAAAAAATACAACACAGATAGGAATTGAAACAAGCGACGACGGATGAAAAATGTGCACATTTCAGGATTTTTTTTTTATTGTTGTTGACTGTGAGAAACAAAAAAAAAGGGGTTTTGACATCAAACATAGTCAAGGTCTCTTGTTCCGAAACCAAAATCCAATCAAAAAATACTTTGCACCAATTCATTTTGAGCACGAAAGGCTATAATACTATGTAATTATTGGATGCATAAACTAAAAATGAAAATATCGGCTTTCGATGCTTGAGAGATTTTGTATCCCCCAAGTGTGTATCATTTGAGGGGCAAAACGATCGAAGACAAACCCAAACCAAACCAAACCAAAAAAAAAAAACAGAACCCAAACGTCTTTGGCGAAATGAAAGCAGCGTATCTTATTTGCTCTAATGTGATTCAGTGTAAAGGAAAAATCGGTAAAGATTAAACAAACGCTTCGCGTTGTGTGTGTGTGTGTGTGTTGCTAATCTCAAAAGTTTCAGCGACAGATATTGAGTGCGGCACAAAAGAGAAACTCGTTTCATACGAGCGACCGTTGTTTTTTTTTGTGTGTGTGATTGTGTGTGTTTAATTTTGGCTTTTAGGTTTGGTCGAGAGGCTCCAGACAACATGCCTTTTTTTATAGCTCGCAAACTTTTCGCATATATATAGTTTTAATAAGTAGTCGGTTAGTTTATAAAACACATACCATTCGAACAAAAAAAACAATCATTTGATGCGCGCGGTCGACAAGAATATACACACAATGGCACAGTTTGTACGGGAGAGACAGAGAATGAACAAGCAACGATGGAAAACATTCTACGTAATTTATTCGCGGGCAAAATGAACGGTTCTTAGAATTCAAACGTGCACATTCTTAGCCGAATCGATGCAACATGTGTAACAATAGAATAGCATTTTGGAACACGATGAATTGGGATGCGTAACAGAAAGACGATCTTCAATACGAAAACCAAAAAAAAAAACAAACGTTTCAAACGTTTTGGGGCTGGGTTTTTGGCATACCAAAACCGATTCGATTGGAATATAATATTTCTGTATCGATTCAGGTAGATTTATCCGTTGAGGAGCCACGATAAAAACTCACAACCAAAAACCGTGAATCGCTCATAGCATAAACGGCGGTGATTTAAGAGACCTGTGTGCGACTTTTCAGTCATCGTCTTCGCGTTGTTAATTGATTCGTACACATTTTTTTTTCGTGCTGGTGTAACACCCAATCGACTACAATTTTAAGTGATTTAATCCACGGAACTATGCACACTTAAATCTTGACACTTGAGCACATTTAATGGCAGTGGTTTTTTTCGGTTTGTTTGTTTGGTTCGTATTAGAATTCTTCCATCGTTGACTTTCATATCGAAATAAATAAATCAGTTTTTGTGTCAAGGTGAATGATATGATTTTGGGCTGGATTACAGTCGATTTTTTGGAGCGACAGAAGAAGGAACAATCGAAATCGAAACGCATATCCAAATAAAACAAAAAAAAAAAACGGACGGCAATTTTTTTCAGTATTCGTTTGTTTAAACTTTGAATCCATTATTATTTATGAGCAAATTACTCTGGCTAATATTCCTTAATTTGAAAATCATTTTGAAATAATTTGTGGAAAGAGTTCAAGTCATCATTAAATCGCTGAAGAACCGTTACAATATACAGCGAGAAACAACAGAGAAAAAAGCGGCTGCAAAAACTGGCGCACACGCGCAGAAGAGAATACATACGAATACACACACACACACACACACACACGAATCGAAGCACTCAAAAGGTTAATCGACGAAAGTATGTGCACGAACACGCTCTAGAACATTTAGCATCAGCACTGAGAGAGAGCACCGAGAGCACTAATCATTTCAAATACAATCAATTCAAATGGCTCGATTGTTGCGTTTCGTTTATTTATACTTCGACCTTTATTTATTTTATTTGTGTGGAACGGTTTGTGTGTACATTTTGTTTTGGGGAGAGAAAAAAAAAAGATTCCAAAACACGCGTACCCAAGAGCCCAAAGTGGTGAAATGTATACTAGTTGTAAATGCAAACTGGCATTGGGCAGAATGGTCAGAGCTTAATCAAAAGGAATCATTTCAATGAACGCGCCTGTGTGTCTTTAGCATTTCATTCTATGCATTTCAAACAAAACAAAAAAAACGTTCATTTATCGAGTTTGACCTTACACTTAGAACAAAGCATCAAGATTAAATAGTTTAGCTGTTTTGGTGGAGTGAGCGCACAACTCTTTGCAAAAAGTTTATTGCACGATTTATCCGGCCTGTTTGTGTTGCGGCACGTTGTTTAATGCTTGCCATCGTTCATTTGATTTTACTCCACATACTCAAACTAACACTAACTGTTGGAGAACCAACCAATACACACATGTTGGCTTGGGAGAGCCGGGTTTGTTTGCGTGGCCGTTGTTGGTTGTTGTTATTTATTTATTTTTTTCATTAAAAACTGTAAAATGATCGTGGCAATAGATTCTTTCACAATTGCGCTTCTTGCGTTCTCCATGCAACAACAATTAACATGAATCCATATATTTATGTATTAAAATGTGACTATGACTCTACGGCGATGTGTGGCAATGCAATAGGCAAGTAAGAGCAACGTCAGCAACATCATCATCGCTACACTTTTCAATGGATCGCACAACAAAAACCCATATCTACAGATGTTTTCTTTGTTTATGTCGGCATTTTAATTAAAACTTATGATTGTGAAACGATGACAAAAGCAAAATCAAAGCGCAAACAAAACCAAATATGTATATACTCAATCTTTTGCGTTACAATTAGCTCAATATACAAATTGTGTGTTAAATGAAGAAAAAAAATTGTATTCGAATTCATTTGCGTGGCTCCGGGCTGATGCGGCTATAAATTGGTTGGCTTTTCAATGTGAAACACAAATTCGGCAAAGATTATATGATTGAAAATTGATTTTGCCTTTGAATGACGTCCGCACGAAATGTGGTTGTGTTTGGACCATTAACAAATTTGATTCGTAAATTCAATTCCAGCGAAAATCAAATAAACAGATATTTTTCGAATTATCAAAATTCATAAAGTTCAAATGTTTATTACAGAGCATTGCTGGTTTCTTATTAACTGCTGTCTATAGTGCGTGTTAATGACAAACAAATTAAGTCCGAGAAAAAAAACAGCGCACATTTTTAAAACTGATGAAATTCAAAAAGTATGTCATCTGCGTGATCTGGAAATTAGCCTGTTATCGAAATCGGATGTGTGTGTTTTTTGTTGTTGTTATTTTTCATCTTTAAAACTTGATCCAGATCCGTCCGACATATGGCCTGTTGTGACTTTTGCCTCTTGTTTAAATTATGTTTGCTGTTGCCTTTTGAAATTCAGTCACATTTCTTTTGTGTGTGTTGTTCGTCGCTCTCATGGTAATGAAAAATGGGAATTGATTTAAACCATGAAATTCAAATAATTACAAAAGCCGACCGAATAAAAACAGCAGACAACATTTGAAATGGCACCCAATTTATACAATATCGAAAATATATTGTTCAGGCCAGCTGAAGTAGTGCCACACATAAATTGATTCGGATAATTTATGCACGATCAAAACTTATGAAATTTGATACGAAATCAAGCCTGAATGATTGCGATCCCAATTTTAAAATGAATACGGAAAATTTATGTAAATCAATCGACGCAATTTAGTTTATTCGATCTGTTTGATGTTTGGGACGTTTATCTTCGGCATTAATTTCTCAAGAAATATTCATAAAAATTTGAGCTGGCGTTTGCGGTCGCTAAAATCAAATATATGTGTGATGTTATCACTGTTGTTTTGAGTTAAAATTTGGTTTAGAGATGAAGCAGATAGAAAACAAAACCTGTGCTGGCATCAGAAACTGACGCAGTCAGCCGCAATTGAACGGTGATTACAATGTTGCACAAAGAGAATCAATGGAACAAAGCAAAAAAATAAAAATCGGTTTGGTGTGATGGTTTTTCCTGTATTTTCAGTGCATACAAATTACCATTAAAATTGTAATTAATTTGGCACTTGCAACCAACACAAAGCTAAAGCCCAACGGCCGAAAAAAAACGTGTGTGAATGACATGGTATCAAACAAGAGATTCTGTTTTTTTTTTGGCAGGATGCTAAACATGTTAAATTGTAAATGATTATTGTGTGCTGTCTTGCGTTTTGTTTGCAACAACAATTGGATGTCGGCAATTTTGTTGTTGTTACTGTTGAAAAGCAACGGCATTTTCCAGTGGTTTTTGTTCACGAACGACGTTATTATTATTATCGAAATGGATTCGTATAATTATTGCTATTATGAAGTTGCATGGTGTTGGTCAGGCTATTCAACAAAAAACAGTGGCCGGGATTCCATTGAAGACCCAACCAAATTTTCGTGAGTCTCATGATGTGTTGATGGTGTTGCATTTCGATGAAGTCTGATTTTAATGAAGTTTTATTTTTTATTTTATTCTTTTTGGTTGTGATGTTGTTTGTTCGTTTTCTTTATTTATGCACAAATTACACTAAAATTACTGTAAGTTACCGCCAGAAATGTGCTTAAATCAGCAAATTTGCCGTCGAAATAAGAAGAGGAAATAAAAGGAAACGCAAATACAACGAAAGAAACAAAAAAAAAGAGAGAGAGATGTAATGGGGGACCAAGAGAAATAAAGAAGTGATCGATGGAAAATATATAGAAAGAGACAAACACACACACACACACACACATAAAAGAACGGAGCGGAGAAAACCGAAAAGAACATCATGAGAAACGATGCTAAACACGACGCATGCAACGGCTTTGGCCAATTGCAATGCATAACAATACATGTTCACACATGCAAAGCAGAAAAGCCACAGAAATGTGGTGATTTCCGAAAATTGTTAATGCCAAAAAAATGAAAAACTCGAAATGAACAAAAGCAAACAGCCAAAGTGAAGAGAGAGAATACCTTTTATCTCATCGCTGAATGAAGCGATGAACGAACGCCAATCTGAACTTTTGAGATTGCAAATGGCATATCTTTGGCTTGAAAACGGGGTGAAACAAAGGAAATGCACCGAAAATGTGGTTGCGCGTTCAATTACATTCCATTGAGATAAAGTGGAAAAAAAAACAACACACAGAGACGAATAAGAGATCATTTTGTGGTGCAACCAGAATTGAGCTAGGCTCGTTGGTTCAAACTTAAACATTGAACATTGTGAAAATATCGCTCACTGAAAGTTGATCTTTTTCCTTCGATCAACACTATTGATTTGAATGTACAAGAGCGGTCATGAGTTGTTGATATATTTTTTTTATTTTACTCTCTGTCTTGCTTCGTTTTCGGTTCAGTTTTTTGAGCTTCTTGAATATGTATTGAAAATAATGAATCGTTCGAAACGAAGAATAAAAAAAAATGCACGTCGCACTGAAATTTGAACGTGCTTCGGCAGATGTAGGCGATATACATGAGAACGGATGAAATTTCGATAAGAGCTCAACCGACCGATGAGCAAAAGGTAGCAGGCAGCTGAAATATCAAGCAAATTCAGTGTGTGTATATATTTGAGTGCATTCAAAGACTTCGATGTGATTTGAAATGTTGGTGTGCGTGTTGCCGGTTCTTTGCCTGTCGAACATACATTTCAAATTCGCTACCTCTACATCCACCACATTTCATCTCTTTTCTTTGTCTTCGGTAACAATCATGTTTTATGGGCTCGAGACGCTCTCGTTGCCACATTCAAGCAAACAACTAACAATTGAACAAAAATACACACACACACATACACACACTTAATGCCATTTGCAAACTCTTCTCTTTTCTTGTTTGCTTTTTGGATGGACGAAAAAAAACATGTCTTTATCCAAAATAATATTCAATGCATACGCATTTTACTTAGCTTAATCACAATATCTTCCCAAACACAATGAATCTCACAAATCTATTCAACAAATAGAATGCGGATAACATTCACTGTTTGCAATTTTCTTTTGGTGAATTTACAATGTTCTTAGAACCCAAATAGATTATCCTCAGATTGTTTAGTTCAAATCCATCGAGAAAATCATGTAGCATTTGATTGAATTTACAAGAATTGTTGAAATCTAGATTGAACTGCATCGTTCGTTTCATTGCAATGTATCACAATTTGTGACGCATAACATTTGATCCTTCGAACCGTAGATCTTCCAAAGTGCCCATGGCATTGTTAACGATAACTGTTTTCATGGAATATTTCGATTGCATGACATTTAGTGACTATTCGACGACCTGAATTTCTAATTACTTAATGTGTCTAAATCATTCAACTTAACATAAAATTCATAGCGTATGATTTTTTTTTAAACACTTCATTAATTTTACTATGTAACAAAAAGAAATTGTTGAAATTTTAAAGCAAAATCTAAGCAAAACAAAAATGTGCCAATATCAATTTTGTTATTGTTGAAACTAATGTGTTTGAATGCACTTCTACAAGCGTCATTTCAATTTTTTATTTGAAATGTGTGTGTGCTTTTTTTTCTCTCTTAAGATTTTGCGCAAATAAAAGAAGCAAATAAAAACAATTTGAAACATGCATTACTGGAAAATGAAAAAAGAGTTCTTCACTTACCCAATGATGTCGATACAGAAAAAAAACCCTAGCGTCTTCTGTCTTTCGAGCAGCAAAATTTAATGAACCGTTACGTTCTTGTTGTGTGCACACCGAAGTCAGTTAGTGAAAGAGAGAAAAGCATTGACGACGACGACGACGACGTGGATGATGTGCCTCTGTGCTCTGGTACTGAATATGCTGAAGTGGTGTTTGGTTGTTGGCGCGCTGTCGTCAAAATCACTTTGCAGTTTTCTCTGTTGGTGTCCGTTGAATTCGGGCTGTATGACGCATTTCTCTTCACTCTATACAATTCGTTTGTCAGCCGATTGCAACATCATCTTACTCACTCGAATGCGACCACCGATTCGAAATTCTTGATGCTTTTATTGTTCGCATACTCTGTTTTATGTTGATGTTGTTTTTTTGTTGTTGTTGTTGTTGTTTAAATTCTGCGTATTGCATTGAGTTGTAGGGCAACACACACACAGCTTAATGTGATGCCAAATGGAAAAATTGTAAATGATGAAACCGCGAAATTTAACTGCGTTTCTTTGGCTTTGGGAATGTTTCAGACCGTTTATTAAATGCATGTTCATTTCTTGATATTAAATAATGATTCTTTATTTAAGTCCCGGAAATGTGCTCTTTTTTTCTGCAAATAATCACGTAATATGCGTTTAACGAATTTTTGAATTCAAATAATTTCACCAACACTTGAAAAAAAATGTGTTTTAAAATAAATGAGAAAGATGAAAATGTTTAAATTTCGAAGATTTTCAGACAAACGATATACAAAAAAACAACGTGATTGCAAAATTTAAAAAATAAAAAAATAAGATAATTTCGTTCGTTTCACAAAATGTCATGAAAATTTTATCGCACTTAAAAAAATTTATTTAAAATGTTTTTCAAGTTAAATAGAACACTTTTATTTTAAAAAAAATAAATCGGTAAAATTGATGGTGTTTTTTTTTGTGTGATGTTTGCTCAACGGTTTGTGGCTACTTGACCAATTCAGTTAAATCGGCTAAAATTCAAACAGATCGCTTTTGGATATTTTTGAGTAAATCTCGAGAGTGTGTTATTTTTGTGTCCAGTCTCGTGAATGTACCAAGTTAAACTGATGGTTGCGCGCGCACGATACTCAGTGTCAAGAGAAAAGAAGCAACGAAACGTTCCTCTGCGTGTGTCGAATGACGAAACCAAGCAAACAAACAAAAGCATACAGAGGAATAGTTGTGCTTTGTGTGCGATGTTGTTTGCGAATGTGTGTGAATGCATAGCAGCGTTCGAAAGTACAAGCAGCAAACAGCATAAGAATCCGAACCGAACGAATCTCATCACCACCACACACACACACACACACACACACACACACACACACATAATACACATAGCAGCAACAAAAAAAATATCGTCATTTCTTTTTTATGCGGAAAGAACATGTTAGAAATGAACACTGTAGAAACATGCAAAATGAATTAACAGGCAAATGGCAATATCAGCCAGTTGTGCTTCCCGCTCTGGCGCACAGTCCCTTGTGTCGGTTCGATTCAGAGAGGTTTGCGTTTCATTAGCAAAATGACTCATTTTGGTATGCTGGAAACAAATACACAAATAAATCAACGCCACAGCACATACATTCAAGTGCCTCTGTATTTCGTATGATTCGAACTCACTCTACTTTATTTACGCATTCGGACGGTTGCTCTTCAAACGAAACGAAATTTTCACGATCACATTGAATTGGTATCGAAGAAATGCGTTGTGCTCGATGTGCGACAAGCTGTGTTCGTTCTCTCATTCGCAAACAAAACAATATCGAAATAAATGGGTTTGTTTTACAGCTAGTTACGAATGTAATGGTCAATTACTGAAAACGGCGACAATCGAAACATCAAAACCAACAATATTTGCACGCATCGTGAGAATGTGTTTATCAGACGGCACACAATTTTTTGTAACAAACACATTTCCTTTGGCTCAACCACATTTTGAATCATTAAACTCATCTTGATTTGAGTATTTGCCCAACAAAAAATGGGTTTTTTCATCTTGCCCAAAATCGATAAATTAAATTGCTGACAACTAAATATATATTGCGTAAAACATCATCGTCATCATTTCTCAGTCACTTTTACTGCATACTGAACAACAAAATATTGCAAGCCAAAGATGACTTGTCAATCTAACAGTAGGCAATACGCAGTCGACCAACAAATATTTATTACGAGAATTTTGAGTAGAAAATTTTGAGAGTTTCTGTTGAAAGTTTCACGTCGAGAACACATTGATATTCTTGTGAAACCAAAACAAGAAAATGAAGAGCAACTGGAAATGAAAATTGTCCCACTTAACAGTGCTATTTTATAACAAGCAATTTAAATGATTGCTCATGGGTTGTTTATGAGGCGTACACACCAAAAAGTGATCTATTACACTTCCGAGAACGACATGTGTTAAAAAGAATAACGAGACTTGACCGAAACCCAAAACCCATGCCAATGCCTCGAATATACTTTAGTTTTTTTAGATTTTGACACATAAAACAACACTTCATTCAACGATATATCGTAATATTTGATAGAAATCTCGATTAAATGATGCGCCGGCCAGAGAACGAGAAACAGATCGTTCTTAATTGATAACAATGTCTTTTGTGTTAATTACAAAAATAAATGGCATTCATTTTGTAAAATAGAATTCGGTCATAATAATTAATTTAGAATCGTTTGTTTTGCGTGTTTTGAAAGTTTGAAAATGGCTTTCACAACTGATTATTTGCATAAAATTTGAACGTATAGACAAATGGATTGTGGGTTTTTGTTTTTGCTGGCTGTCATTTTTTTCTCTCTCTACTCAATCGATCTTATGATAGATATTGTCTATTTCTGAAATTTATATTTCCGTGAAATATAAATAACCATTTATATTAGCATTGTTAATGGCATTAATCTAGTAAATCTATTTTAAAAACTACGATGTTTCGGAGAATGGGCAAAGTTTGCTCCACAAGTTGTAGACCATAACAATAGTTTTTTTTTTGCAAAATAAACACGTCTCGTTTAGATACAGACACGATTTAAAACATTTCACCGGTGATTCTCCCGGTGAATTAGCTCGCAATTTATTTTGTTGGAAGTTGAAAAAAATACACTTTTGATACTAGATCTCAAGACCAATTCGAGATCCGTCGAAATCGGAGCTAAAAAATTGTCGAAAATCGTTGAAATGCGTTACGACGCAAAAATGTACAAATATCTCATATTAAGCGGGTGTCATACGAAATGAGCAGTAAAAGTGCTGATCAAATTTGATATTGTTTCCGGTGTTTTCTATCCGCATCATTTTTGCTCAAGCATTCGTTGTTGTACAATGGATCATTTTCGTTTTACTTTTCTTCCGAAAATCTAAGGTAAAAATCCAGTATACTGTAGTATTGTGTATTCAATGGCTACATCAACTTTCGTAATTATCCGTTCTGAAAATGGTTTCACCATTTGCGCTGTGTGCTGTGGCAATCTCATCTTCAGTGATTTCATCGTGTGTTTTTTTTCTCATCCTCTCTTCGGTGAGTGTGTGTGTGTTTTTTTTTTCTTCCAACGTACAACGATCTTCAAATATATGTCGAAATTATTATTGTCAAAGATGAAGCATTACATACATACACGGTACATAGCAACGTGGTTGCTGTTCAAATACAAGGATCTAAGAATGAAACCCGAACATCGAAAACAAAAGCCCAAGAAACAAGAACCAACACTGAAATCATTCGCTCTTTGTTATATGATTTTAAGGAGTTTGTTGTGTGTCGTACGTTAAAAGGGAAATAGGTTTTAATGCTGTACATCTGCCACATTTCTCTCTTTCTTTTGAATATGTGTGTGTGTGTGTGTGTGTGTGTGTGTGTGTGTGTTAGCGAGCTGTTGTTGTTGTTGTTTTTCTCTCGAATTCATCTGTTGTATTTTGGAGCTTTGCACTTAACGATTGATGGCAGATCGCCTGATATGTAAAAATTTCCATACCTTCCATCCCATTTGAGACTCGTTTTCTTTGTGTAACAAAACAATTTTCTCTTTTGGTGTGTGTGTGTGTTCAGCGTTCAAAAAGATCTCTCGTTTTCGTAACTATTTGTGAATGCAGACAATTTTTGCATATCCACCTTTTGACGTTGCTAAAACCTGGGTTTTCGGTTGCTGTTGTTGTTTCACCTTTTTTTTTGCAAACTGTCCATTGTTTTCTCTCCTGCTTTGTTCGGGACTTATTCCTCATACAATATATTTTTTTTTTTGCAAATGTTCCATAAAGCTGCTGGTTACGACTGTTGTTCGCTAGTTTCGATTATTTGCAACGCTCGTATTTTTGGATATTTTACAATTCTGTTTTTTGTTTGTGTGTGTGTGTGTGTTATTTTGAACTCTCCGCACCACACCTCTGTCTCTAAATTACTTCTTAAAATATCTCCAACTGACAAATACGTTTGATGTTTTGCAATGTCGGATGAAAATTTTGCACACAACAACAGCATTGATTATGTGCTGTATATATGCCAGATGTCTTTTACCTGAAACGTTTTTGCTTTTGTCGGCCAAAATGTTTTTCACCAATCAATGATGACGTACGGATGTTGAGTGCACAATTTTACCGTACAATTTTTTTTACACACGCACTGAAATTTTTGATATAAGCATGACATACAGATTCGGTCGGCCAACCGAATAGTGCTATCAATAAATGTGTTTGTGTGGAATTCAGCTTTCATCAAAATACGCTGCTGTAGACTGTTCAATCAACATTTCGGTGGTGTGACAAAAATGACAGAACCAAAAAAAAATTTACCGGTTTACTGGTTTATGATCCTCTTGCACTTCAAAAAATACGTTTCTCTTCACGTAAAATTAATAAACGGTTTCAATCCATTAGTTGTAATTTACATTTTGCAAACAACAACAACAACAACAACAACAACACCACAAAAATAAACGCTGGCGATTTCATTAATATGTTATTTGTGGCGCATGCCAAAGGCAGGTGCGATTGGCGATTGTTTTTACGCTATAAATCGAAGTAGGTAAATATTTGATTTTTGTTGCGTTGTATTCTCCGGTATCCTTGCTTCAAGTGTTTGGAACAGTTTGCCAGTGTTTTAGTTAAACGAACAAAAACTAGAAATGACCATTGACGGTTTTGGAAAATTCGTCGTAAATTCAAAGAAGTGGCAAGATTTCTTGATGAATATGCAACGGATTTTCAATTTCTTTGGTGTGCCTTTTTCATTCAATCATATTAATTTTGTTGGTGTGTATTTTTGGATTGGATGGTACGTGCCAAATTGGCATTGCCAATTCCACGTCAAACAAACACATTGCACTATGACAGTGGTTGGGCAATAAAAGTGCAGAGAGAAAGAGAAAAAAAAGTGGCAAGCGCAAAAGCAACTCAGCGCTAAGAGATAATAGTTAGGCAAAGCAAGTTGCATTGAGAACAGCTGTCCTCCTTGATGATGGTTTTCAGCTTTTGCTGGCATTCATGTTTCTGTTGTTCGTTGATCGGTTTGACCATGTGCTGGTCTCTCTTTTTGCAATAAATAAAAATCCATTGGCACTTAAACATTAATAATTAATTTCATTGGAAAATCTTATGCATTTGTTTCCCTGTAAACTGTAGAATCAAACTCAGAATGCATTGGCCACACGACACGACAGTGACATTCTTCTTATTTTAATTTCACAAATTAAATCTAATTATGAATATAATGTTCATGTAAAGTAACATGTAAATGGGTAGCACGCACGCGCACCATGATCTGGGTGCAACGCAATGAGTTTTTCTCTTCTGTTTGTGTGTTGTTTTTTTTTTTGGAGAAATCACATGAGGTTAGCGTAATCTGATGCTCCATAATGGCGTGGAGGAACACGTGATTGAGAATGAGAGGAGGATTTAGCGACAGTATTCTCTTTGGCACATTTGCTACAGGCATTTTTGCACAAATGTCGGTAATTATTGTGGATTGCTTTTGATGTAATATATTTTTGTTTTTTTTTTGTTGGTTTCGACACTCGGCAAATCGATTGGTGCATTTTATACGAGGCACACCTGTACCAGTATGTTATATATTTGCATCTGATAAAAATGAAAGGCTTTTTGTTTTGGTGTTGCAATCACCCTTAGAACGTATCACCACAACACAACAGTCTTTCTCTTCGTCTTCAATGCGTGTAAATTAATCAAGTGAAATCAAATGGTCTAATAGACGAATAACAAATATGAGCGGGCACTTTGGCGGTTTTAGCCCATGAGCGATGATGGGCTACCTTTGCGATGCGTATACAAGTGAAATATACCATGTGTGCACCTTGAGTGACTATCATATAAATCTGTCTTCGTTATACAGATTACGCTTTATGAAAAAAAGGGCATAATTTAACATATCCGCTGTTGCGATTGTATATCAGTCGATTTATTTTTGTGCCTTCGATCTTTTTTTTCTGCTCTCTGACTCTATCTGTGTGTATTGTGTGCTCGTTGCGTACAATTTGGTTGTGGTTTGGATCTGTGGATCAAAATTATAATGCAACTGTTGCTGATGCACGAAACACAGATATTTCGAAAATTATGTGGTCGGAAGTAAAAAAAAGCCGAAATAAATTTTTAACGATCAACAAAAATAATGAAGTCCATCTGTTCGATTTAAATTCGTTTTATATATTTAGTTGTGTGTGAGTGTGTGTGTTTTATTTGTATTCTCTTCTCTCGTTGTTTGGTTGGTGCTGTTCTTTTGTTTTCGAGTTTTCGTTGCACGAATTTACCGAATTGCTGTGTGCATTTTTGTTTTGTGTTCGTATATTGTGTTGGTGCATGATGCGCTTTCACGCAGGTTTCTTTCACATTTCAAGGGAAATGTTGTTTTTTTCCTTGCAAAAAAAACCATGCACCAGCCGGTTGCAGTGCAAACCGCATACAATACAATGGACAAAAATTTAGCGGATATTGACGCAATTTAAGGCTCATGATACAAATCATCAAAACAAATTCACGAACATACTCATAATATGTGTGAAATTTACGTTACGATCGGATCAGCAAGGGCCTGAATATTGCCAATGTGTGTTCATTCCGTTCCCGTTTGTGCACATTGCAAAGGCGATGGCTTTTACTGCAACAAATATCTTTTTTTCCGAATCGTGCTTTCTTCTTCGCATCAAGCAATTTCACATGCATTTCACCAAACATAAAAATAAGGCAAACAACTGATTCCTTTTTTTCCGTTTGATGTTGTTGTTTCTGTTGGTTTTGTTTTTACTTTGGTGACTTTGAATCATTCATTCGTTTTAATATTTGATATCAACGCAAACGCGGCAACCGAACAACAAGAGGAACAACATAAAAACACATAAAATGCAAGGAAACGTAACGAATGCAAGAACTAAAACGCGATTTTCTAGATGAATTTATGACCATTGTTGATCAACTCGAAAAAAATAGCCTGCTGCTGCTCCTGATACGTAACAATAAAATTATCGACGCACAATGTACGCGAATTCCTGTGATAGACACGCTGACAAAAAAAACCCGACCAGAACACCAGAAGACAGCCCAATAAAATACGCAAAACCATAAAATGTTGAAAAATACGAAAAACCGATGGAATATATGGAAGTATTTAAATTCGATATCACCAACTCCATGAGTTGCTTATTTCTGGTTTGTGTGTGTGTGCTCGAAATCACAAAATTCAAACGGTCTAAAATGTACGATATATCTTGAGCCAAAACACACTCATTTTCCGTATATTAACGTACCCGAAACGATTATGTTGAGCCAAACGCCAGGTGTAAACTACTTTGATGGCAAATTGCGATTGGTCTTTCGTTGTTGTGTGTGCATCTCATTCTTGTTTCAGTTGGTCCGCACGAAATTGTCTCGAATTGAAATGTTATTCAGACGAAAAACCTTTGTGTGAGATGGCAGAGTAGGCTTCGATTTTTTTTCGTTGTTTTCTTTCGATTTCGAACTTTGACTGTGTGCCGCTCGTGTATGCGAGCGACAAATATCAACGCAAAACATTACTACGCTGTGTCTGTCTCTTTCGATCTCTTGTCGCCCGAAAAAAGAAGTCCATCATCTTTGTTTTCTTTTTTTTTTACTTGAATGGCTTTGAAAGCTTGTGCGCAGCAAAATAAAAATGAAACGAATGAGCATTGGGTATTTTTGTAACGCCGATTTGTGTGTGAGTGTTTTTTTTTCTCTTCCACCGTCTTCCTTGTGATCATTGTGCAGCTGTTCCCCGCAGAAATTCTCTTTATTGCTTTGTATTTATCATGATTACCTTTAGCTAGAGAGTTTGTGCCCTGTTTTGGTAGCACTGGTAAATGCTTTTGATTGTATGTTTTTTTTTTCGTTGCGAGACCAATACCACTTCATATTAGAAATTGTCATAAATGTTGATTTGGCTAGGAAGAAAAAACACACATACAATTCGAATATACAATTGATTTTGACGGTTGTTGTTGTGAAAATGTTGGAATCGACAGTTTTTCGTCGCTTCGATGCCGTAGGTAAAAGTCGTCAGGTAATACAATTGAGACTATGTCCAACTGTGTGCCACTCATGCTCACATTTTGTTATTTTATAAAATGTTGATCCCATTCAGTCCGCTCGGCATCAAAAACATGGATGGTGAGTAGACACCTTTTACACATTATTTTCTGGGCTTGAAATGTCCTGTTTCACTCTCTCTCTCTTCCTGAATGCCACGTGATGCCTGTTTTGTGCTAGAAAGCACGCGTGTCATTGAGAAATTTTGTGATAAATGTTAGTAATAAAAACGCCAGATGAAACTATTCAAGCGATCTTTGTTCAAAACTAATCGATCCAAAGGTAGACAGTCCTTTTTTTGTTCCATCGTTGATTCGTTCTTTTGAATTAGATTTGTGGGCGAATAACGAGTGTGCTCTAGAATAAAATCATTTTAATTAAAAAAAAAATGGCTTCTATTCAAGGATAATCAATGAAAGGGAAAAAAAATCGAAATACACATAAAAAAATGGAGATGAAATATTAACGGTCATGATTTTGGCGGTAAAGGATCTCCATTGATTTGTAATAATCAACTTAATGATCGAATATTCGAATGGGTTTAAGTTAACGTTATGCTAAAAAATGTCATAATAAGATTTTCTGTTGTGCTAATGAGAAATCCGAAAATGTGACATCGGACTAAAAAACAGTGGCAGATGTTAGATCTAAAAACATTTTTCTGATCCACCGACCAGAATCACATGAATAACATCACTTTACTTTTTACATTGTTGCACACGTTGTAACATGTTTTAGACAGTCGAAAGAGCTCGTTTACATTGAACAAAACAAAACGAAAATCCCCTATTTCTTGATTTCTTGTTGAACGCATGGCGGTTATTGCTTGTTTCTTCGTTGTAGATAATCATGCAATGTCTTCAAAAGCAGTAAATCACCGTCGATCGGTTTACCAGCGTATAAAATGGAAACGAACACTACCGACTTATAACAATAAGGCAAACACAATAATAATAATTTCTTGAAAGAGAGCAATGCCAAAAAAAACGAGAATGTAAATCTCACGAAATGAAAAGGGATAATTTTTTTTGTTGTTTCTTTGCTTTGTACGATATGATGCGTTTCTAACATCCGTTTCCACTAATGTAACGAATTCTCAAACAACGGCGCGACGTCATTTACGACATTTGGGAATGGATATGAAGAAGAAAAAAAAACGGTCTAACTAGCACTATTTAGCTATTAGATTTTTCTTTTATGCATTTAAATTAACCTTACTTGAATCACACATTATTTACAACATTATGTGCGTGAACAATTGATTGTATTCAGAGGTATACAGTCCCAAAACAGAAAAAATTGCAACGAATTTTAATAATAGTTGGTTTTTTTCTCGTTTGGCTCGTTCTCAGTTTCAGTTTCACAACTGAAATATTCAAAAAGAAGGAAAATCTTTACAAGAAAAAATATGATCTTTGTGTGTGGCTTATTCTCTTTTTGTTCGTTTAAAGAAATAAATTTTTACCCCTTTAGCATTTCGATTTCAAAGCAAAAAAGGAGAAAATATTTTATTGTTTTTTTTTTTTGGTTTCTTGAATTGCTAAGGATAATATTGTTGCTGAGAATTTGTTGGAAAATATCAATATTTTCATGCAATTAAATTCGTATTTACTGATTGAGTAATTTATACGCAATGCAGTTAACATTTTTACCTGCTTCACAACTAATATGATTGGTTTTAAATTTACTTTTGATAAAAGTGAAAGAATTGTCCAAAGAACTAAATTAAAAGGGCATACGCTCACGTTGAAGAGTATTTATAAAATAAAATTATTACTAAATCCATGTTAGAATGCATTATTATTCTTGCCACTTCATAAATATCTGTACGTTTATTATTCGCATAATTCGTATATAAAAAGAATTTAATATAAATCTGAAAGCGATACAAAGATGTAATGTAAAACCCGTGTTGAGAGTGTCTCATAACAGCACGTATGCGAGTATCGTGAACTAGATATGGTTTCCTGTTGCTAACTCGGGTAATAGGCACATGTCTTGTTTGTACCTGAAACGAGACCATAAGGCGACTGAAATGCTTGGCATTGAATAAGCACCAACTTTTAATGAAAATCAATTAATTTCCATCTCCTTTGCAATCTTTCAGCTAGCAATTTAATCTTCTTCTTTTCTTCATTTTCGATCAAGTACCATGCAAATCATTTGCGAATCACTGAATACGAACAAAAAAATTGGGTTTTATATGGAGACATGCGAGTTTACATATGAATTTAATAACCATATTGCGTCGTATGAGTGAAAGTAAAGCGTAATTTCATATAAAAATATTGAATTTTGGTTGCTAGCTCATAGAACATACATTCTTCCGCCAAACACAATAACGCATTGTATTTGAACCAATTTCGTTGTTGTCTATAAAAAATTCGAATTTGGAGCATTTCAATAAATACACATCTTTTATTGTTCTTCTAAACAAAATACCATTTTTTTTACGTATGGATAATATTTTTTATGAAAAGGATGATCAAATCAGCTAAGATTTTAAACTGCGATTCAAAAGCTGAAGACGAAAAAAAGGTCCTGGGGCGGTTTTATGGATCATCCTTCAATTCATCATCAATACCACCTTAGATTCGAACGATCAGACAAGCATTTCTGATGACAAGGTACAAATAAAAGCAAGTACATGTTAAGGATCAGTTTAGTTACTCGGAGGAAGTTAAAATTCATCGTAAAATTGATGGTTATTACCTGTGTAGTAACAATCGAACGTTGTTTGGAAAATCCCAACGTTCAATGTCAAAAATACCTAGGGGAATTTATCAAAATGAATATTTTGCAAATATCGCAAATATGTGATATCTGCTGAACATTTCGCAAATATTGCAAATATTTGATATCTGCATATGGACGTTTACATGCAAATCTGCAAATATTTGCGAATCATGCGAATCAAATACAACAACAACAACTGTCACTTTCAGTAGGTGCTGAGCAAATATGGCAAATATTGTGTGAATATCGCAAATAAAATAGCATATTTGCATCTCAAATCACTGCAAATCTCGCAAATAATTCTCAAATATCGCAAATATATAATATTTGAAATTTGATAAATTCCCCTAGAAAAATACATATCGTATCTACAAAAAAAGGAGATTGACTAGTTCATTTCAACACAATTCAGATGGCTTATGGTGAATCCGTGTCTATTGTGACACTTTCGTTGTAGGATCAAAGATAGAACAATTGAACACATTGAACACGATTTTGGCACATTGTTTTCGATGGAACGTTCTTAGAACCCCTTTTTTGTCGTTTTACAATCAATTTCAATAGGTGAAATTTGCAAATCCTCAATGAATTTTTCCTATTTTCCCTTTCACACACTCCTCGTGAGTCAACTGCTGTGCTCATCTAATGTTAAGCCGGTATCGAGGTACTTTCTATTGTTTTCATTCACTTTTGTCAGTTTCTGGTATTGAATTGATTACATTTGGTTTTTGTTTGGCAACTTTTACCTTTCTAACAATTTTCGTCGGATTTAATTTGAAATATTCGTTTGGTTTATTTTTGTAACTGACCAAATCTAATTTCATTATTTCGAAATCATTGTATTTAATACCAACTGAGCATTTTTTTGCGCATTGTTGTTTCACGTTTAAACATGAAATTGCCACAAAATTCGCATTGCCAGGGTGAACATTAGGCCAATGAGTAAAATTGTAGACGGCAAATGATAAAATGGTGTTCAATTTTAAAGCTCTAGACAAATATATTCAACGGCACTAGTATCGCTTGGCTCGTCCCTAATCGCATTCAATTATTTGCATAGTGTCTTCGTGTACATTTTTAAACAGTTCATCGTTTGGTTGGTTGGTAGCAACAAATGTTCATTTCTATCACTTTATATGATTCTGAATTTCGTCAAATTTATGTGTGTATAAATAAGATGATGTCATCATCGTTTTCCAAATAATACAATTATTTTGCGTCATTTTCAATGCGTCCTGAACGTTATGTTTCTTCCGTGCGTTTCAGTTGTGTGTGTGTGTGTATGTTTCTAAAATCGCAGCACAATGATAGAATGAGGTAGCAATATTGTTATGTATAGCTATTATTCCACCATAAAACGTAACTGAATCTAAGCGAAATAACGTTCTTGTGTTTGGTCGTATCCAGTTGTTAGTCATCAAAAGGACGGCTTTTATTCGGATTGTTTGCAGACAAGCGTTGGTTGTCTTGTTCACTTCGTTGTATCGCTCCGTCCCCACAATAAAACCAAACATTTCTTTGCAACGCGTGTATTTGTCGGAACCCTAAATTTTTTATACTGCTTACCGTTAAGTGTATATCCTGCACGATCTGTATCGGCGCATGGATATACGCATTGGACAAAACCGAATTATTATTCACTCTCACTCTTACATCGATTCAAATTTTGACATTGACCTTGAATCTCCCGGTTGCTCAATACAAACATTTTTATTTGAATTTTATATACCATTTTCATGTGGCTGTAGATTGTTCAATAAAAGTGCCCTCACAATTTAATTCAATGAGAGCGCCGCGACACTCGAAAATCCCTTGCCTCATGTACAATTTTCAAATTGTACGCATTTCAATTCGGTAGAGATTGTCTGCTTGTGAAGAGAGCCCAAATCAAAACGGTGCTGTGAATTGTAACGATGAAAATGCAAACTGCCGAAAGGAAATGAAACTAAATATGCCACAGCAGCGGCTACTTTATTCTTGGTTTCAAGAAATTGCATGGCAATTATTAGAGAACACAGTTCGAGCAAGCAGTTGAAAACCCCTTCGATTCGAGTCCAGACGATAAATATACGCTATCATCTAAATCGACACATTCATGGCCACCAAATGTAGTTTATCCAGACATTGTGCCATTCAATGTTGACAATATTGGTGGAAGAACGCGAACGTTTACTATGCAAAAAAAAGCACTCTTCATTTCATAGGCGAGATACACTCTCGTTTTCGGTTAAATTTTCAGACAACAGCATTCAGTTGAAGAGGGAATCAACTCAACACAGTAGGATATTTGCATGGTCTAAGTCTCTATCACAGGACATATATCTATATATATTTATGTGCTCTATATTTGATATTTAAAGAAAAAAAAAATTAAACGGAAAACGAAAGGCACACAAAAATAATGCGCAATTTCAAGACAACATATGGCTGGTAGTAGTAGGAAATGCGAAATTGCTTTTAAATTTGTTTATTTCATCACTTAAAATCAACAAAGGTGAGACGGACTGCTGCGTCTGAAAAACGCGTCAGCCCAACTCATTTTCTATGCACGTTTATTTATTTTGCAAGGATTGCCTATATGTCTTTATACAACTATGTGCGGTATTTTGATGAATTGCATTTTATCCCTTCGCTGTAGTAAAGGACTGTATACAAATGGATTCAAAGTATGCAAAAAATATAAAAACCAGCCACATGGAATCATATTAAATTGTTCAATTTCAACTATATTCCAGAACATTTGCAAAAATCTTAATGCATTTGAATATGGAAAGTGAATTTTACATATTGAAAGTGTTCTTCAACCGTTAGCAATCTACAGGGCAATCATTGTGTAATGAATTCATTCGAAACCGAATTTATGATGCAGCTGAAGTGTTAATTTATTATCAATCATATGATGAGATGATAATCTTCAAGCCAATTTTTCCCCCAACCGCTTTTACATTTCATTTCAATTCAATTCAATTAATTTTTGAAATTGTTAATGGCTCGGAAAATTTGTGTATATGCATTTGCTATTTTGAATGTGAAATTAATTTGTTACAAAACCAAAAATTACTGTTTGAAGAGAGTGTCATTGATGTCGATGAGTGTCTAGTGATCCCTTCAGAAGTCATGGAAAACGGATGAAAACGACCGTTTGATTTCATTTTATGTTTATTTGATGATCGTTTTTCATATTTGATTGGTTGTATTTGATCGACGGGAAACTTTGGATTTTTATATTCCGATGTAACTCAAGCCAACCGACCAAATGAACCCCATGGTAAAACTCGGAATATAAACAAAAAGGAAAAAAAACGGAATCATAATTTGGGCCACATACCCATTAAGATGCATGCAAACAAATTTCCCTTGTGTCTGTTGTGACTGAACAATGTTCAGGTAAAGTCATCCACGGTTACAGCAATATTCAAATAAACCAAGAACAATAGAGTAAACCATTTTTTTACTATTTCCAATGTCACATTTATGCACAACCTTTTTTTTCCACCCGATGCATCAATAAAAACGAATTCAATCAGAACTACGAACCTCAATTGCGCATTTATGACAATATGCATTTCATGGAAGATTGTTATTAACTAGTAAACCAAAGTCTATATCATATAAAAAATAAAGCACAGAGAAATGTATCCTTCGTCGAAAGAAAATTTGTTTTCTATTTTTCTTCAAACAAGTAAATCAAATTTAGGCATAGTTTTATTGGATGGGCAATTCCTTATTTGTTTTTCTCAGTAGGAAAACTGTTTATTGCATGTACTTAGGTTTTTGCTGTGATTTGTTGGAACTATTCTTACTTACATAAATGTACAATATATACGACGGTTTTATGACTGTCATAGTAAACGTGGTAGAGATTGCAGTGTTTCAACACATGCACACACACACGCACTCATAAGCGGTGACACAAACCAATGTCTACTTTGATCATTTCGGTTTAAACATATATATTTTCATTCTGCCTCCTTTTATTCGGGTTGCTGTGAAAAAATTCCAACCATCTATTTTTGTAACACAGTACATTCGCAAAGACTTATCGATGCTTTAAAAAATAAAAATCGAGATGAAAAAAAAATTATGAGGCCCCGGCGAGAATCGAACTCACGATCTTCTGTTTACTAGACAGACGCTATGCCACTAAGCCACGGGGCCTGTTGTCGTTTCCTAGCTCCGCAACACACTTGTCCGTTGCAGTGCGTAGCCACAGCTAAATCTCGTCAAACGCTGATATAGCAACATATAGACACGTGTAGATATTATATTTAGGCAAATTTTTATTCAAGATAGAGAAAAACAACAACAATTCAAACATGACATACTAATTATTTGAGGTCGTTTTCAAAACATTTCATGAAATGAAACATCTCTGTTTTAAAATATTAGATAATAAAAACGCATTTATTTAAATACTGGCTTAAATACTTCCCGATTTCATTTTAACAGAAAAATTGAACTACGATTGAAAGAAAAAAAAAATACTGAGAAAAAAAGTTTGGAATTTGGCCTGTCAAGCATCTGAAATGAAATACTATTTCCGCTTGTGTGACATCTTATTGAGTTGAGCTTGCATTTCAGCTATTCGTTTGTTGGCCTGTATTTCATGTTCCTTCATGGCAATTTTCATATTTTCCTTTATTTGCTCAACGGCCGTCTCATATGCCGATTTGATACGCTCACTTTCTCGTTCGATGTGTTTCTCCTTGTCTTCGGAATACTTTTTGTAGTTTGCTGCGGTTTTTTTGGCGGCCGCACATTTTTCTTTGAGATTATCTACAATTGATTTGTGATTTAATTCCATTTGTCGCATTTGATCGTTCAGTTTTTCTTCACGTTCAGCAAATGCAGTTAATTCAGACTTCCACTGATTCATCAATTTGTTAACACTTTCACGTTCGGCTTGAAATTGTTGCCTACATTGATTTTGTTCATTCAATAGCATTTCGATTCGCTTCTGTGCTGCTTGTAGATCGTTTTGTGTGCTTGCCAACAATTTTTTTTGTTTTGTTAACGTTTCAACGTATTCGGATTCTTTTTGCTCGAGAATATTTTTCACCTCAAGCCGTTCCGTCAGAATACACTTCTTTAAGTTGGACACATCTTGTTCACGATCTTTAATGATTGCCTGCAGATGCTCCACTTCGGTGCTGAGCTCTTCAATTTGTTGTTTGTATTGAAGCAATTGTTCTTTGAATTCATTTTCAATTGATTTTGCTTTTAAAGCCATTGCACGGGCCATTTCTTCTCGAATCTTTTTCTTTTCGGCTGATCGATCGATACCATTACTGCTACTTGCACTTTCGGGACGTGGTGACTCCATGGAGAATAAATCTTCAGTTGATGTATGTTTATCGCGAGCTCTATTGGTTTGTGTAATCGTGTCTAGCAATGCTGATTTGGTAGGTGATTGATTTCGCATAAACTCTTCAAATTGTTTAGCTTTGCTCTTTAGCTCATCAAGTAATTGATCATGCTCTTCTTTTAATGCCAGCTTGCCAGTTAAATCGGTTATGATTTGATTATCTTTCTTCAAGGATTTTTTCAACTCATGAATGTCCTTAAGGTAACCCGAACATGCTGTTTGTAGTTGTAAATTTTCCACATCAAGCTGGAATTTGAAAACAAAAATATTCAATTGAATGTACATCCGATCATCACCATTTATAAACTCACCTTTGCCACTTTTGTTGCCAAATCAATGCATTTGAGGCATGAGTTCGAAATATCTTTATGCTCTTTGGATTCGATGTTTGAAATTTCTGAAAGAAGGACAAGAATTAGAACTTTTTTCATGCGACCTCAAATTGAGTTTTGCATATATTCTCACCTTGTTCATGTTTTGCACGTAAATTTTGAATTTGCTGTTCGTGTTCAATTTTCGCTCGTTCCAAGATTTTACTGGTTTCCGTGTACTTCATTTCGGCCATTTGCAAGGATCGCTCTAAGCTTGCAACCAAATTTCGTTGTTCCAAAATCTCCTTACTTAAATCGGATGTTTCTAATTGCCGCAACTTTCGCATCACATCTTCTTTTTCATCGTTAATTTTAATGTACATCTCCTTCAAGCGTGTGCATTCTTGTTGAGCGTCTTTGGCAAGGAATTTCTCTTTTTCACATTGTAAACATGGGCTCAGTTGTTGTCTGCTAATTTGCTGTTGTAATTCAGCAATATCTTTACATGCTTCTCGATACTTTTCTTCAATACTATCTCGTTCATCTTCCAACGCTCGAATCGTCTCATTCAAATGATCACAATTTGAACGGAAATTTTGATTTTCCTGTTCGATTTGATGTAATTTATCTAACAGATCCTCCTTGGCTGGCAGGTCTTCACTGAATGATGGTAATTTATTTTTGCAATCCTCCAGCTCTCTTTCCACATTTTTCAGACGAATTGCAAGACGTTCAGCATTTTCTTTGCTCATAGTTAATTCGATGAGAGCTTGATTTTCATCAGCTTTCATTTGATCAATTTGTCGATTTTTCGTTGAAAGTTCTTGTTTCAATGAGAGAATTTCTTGACGCTTTGCTCGCTGATCGGCCACACATTTATTGAACTCTAGCTTCAATTGGGACAGCCGATCTTCGACTATCATCGGTGTACTGCTTACCGCAAGCCTTGGATGACTCACTGCTTTTCGAATCATTGGCGTTTCTAGAATACCATTTGTAAATCGATTTTCATCGGCCGTTGTACTTTGAATCGCTGTTTCGGTTAGTTGTTCCAATTCGGTTGTTGTTGATTCCAATCTGTGTGACAAAACAAAAATTCAATGTTATGGCTTGATTTAAACTTAAATGGTTGATGATTGGAAAAAGATAGAGCTCTTACCGTAATGTCAAACTATTGATTGTACGTTGCATGTCCTCACATTGTTGTTCCAATGACGCTATCTTACGCATAAGTCGATTATTTTCTTGCGCCAAATCTTCACCCGTTCCTTGTTTCATAATCAATTCTTGACACTGCCGTTGTGTATCGTCCAAACGTTTCGTCAGCTCATTTATGGTATCGGATTTATCATATAGAATTCCTTCTCGTGATTTATGCAACTCGTTATTTTGAATCATTAGCCGCTTGAGTTCACCTTCACGATCCTCCAATTTGGTGCGCATTGTATTTATTTGCTGTTGCATCATATCAACTTGGGCAGCATGCCGATCATTAATCTGTTTAATAATACTGTCCGTATGTTTTTCAGTCGATATATTCCTTTCGACCATATGGTATTTGTGTTGAACATCATTCAAAAGTGATTTGGTGCGTTCCAATTCAGCTAAAATGTCCAAATTTCGTGCATCCAATGACTTTAGTTTGGCATTCAATTCGAGAATCTGTTCATCACGTTCCGATAATTTTTGCTTTGATTCAACAAACAGTTCATGTGTCTGTTGTCGACTCATATTCGATCGCTCTTTTTCCGCTTCTGTAATGGCCAGCCGCTTGTTCATTTCATCGATTTTACTTTGAAATTTAACACGTTCATTGGTAAATTCAGCGGTAATATTGCGAAGCTCTTCATTTTTTGAAGCGAGTATATTTTTTAGTTCACGAACTTCCGTCATTAGTTCAGCATCATGATTATTATTTAAATGTGGTTCATGATTTACACCAAACCCATTAAAATTTGGCATAGCCAAATTGTTTCGTCGATTTGACATATTCGATGCGTTTTTCATGCTCGTTTCATCGTCATCATCTGAATCATCGTCTAAGTCGTCAAATGCATTTTGCAATTCATTTTTCAACTGCAAATGAAATAGGAAAAATGATTAGACGCTAAGTTTTAGATCTCGATCGAGATTTACTTGAATTTTACCTCTTCATTTCGTCGTAAACGATCTTCAATTGCATCTTCCTCTTCAATTCGTTGCTGATCATTATTTAATTTTATGCTTTCAGCACCCTGAAATAAACTCATCCCCGGTGTATCCATTTGTAAATATTTAAAATGATTTTTTTACCACTAAATCAAAATTGAACAGTTTTATTTCATATTTTGCACTTTGGAAGTTTGTTTGTTTTACATGTTTATTGTGTTTTCCATTCAAACAGGTTTCTTTTATTGCTTAGAATATTGCATTAAAAACAAGTGACCTACGCTAATGGCTTGTGTGCGTTGGAATTTGGTTGTAAACAGCCCAAACAATCTATAGCGTTCATTTGAATGTAGATGCTAAACTGTCAAAAGTGCGCGCGTGCATTTTTCAACCGACCGCTAGTGGCGCTGCTTGAGGTTTGGTGAATGTGATTCAAATTTTTCGCTCGTATTCCAATATTATAGAAAATTTATTTGAGAAAAGTATTATTTGATCTGACAATATCCGACTATTTAAACCACACAAATGACTGAACAAAAAGCAATTCCTAATGCAGAACAACGACTAAAGAAGATGAAAACAATTTCCCAAATATACGTTTACAAAACAATTCGATGTGAAAGAATATGAAATATGGGGCGACCTCTTTTGAAAATGTCACAAAAACAATTTGTAAACAATCGAATGGCTTGTGAATAGATAAAAAGGAATAAAAATGCGCTTTCGTTTGAATGTTACACTTGATTTGTTTTATTTTTTTTCCACTTTTTTTGCTCATTTTCATTTGATTTTCAATTTTTTGTTTGATATTCAATCAATATGAAATTTTTTAAAAATGATGACCCCGTACGGAGGGTTATTTTGTTGTGATTGGCTCGTATCATTTCTCTTTTTTTCTCTTTTTGTTTTGCTTGTTTGTTTTTGTTGTTGTTGTTGTTTTTCCTTTTTTTAATTAATTAATCCATCGTTTTTTTGCTGTTCAATCAACGCATGTTTGAGTATGGATACAAGATGCCTGCAGTATGTTATACGGACTGTCCAGTTATACTCATATACGCACTCAGATTCGGACATTTTTCCAGTTTGGTTGAATCGATCTGAAAGTCTTTCGGTACTCTTCGCCAGCTTTGTGTATCGAAGTAATAAAATGTACCTCGTTCCGTTTGACCATGTTTCTCGTAATGCGATATGAGACCGGGTACGCGTGTTATCCACACCTTTTCTTCCGTGTGATATCGCCAATCTCGGCTATGTCTGTAAATAAACAAAGCAACCAAAATGCCATTAGTTTTAATTATTAATTTTTGTTTTTGTATTTAGAAGTGAGTTAAAGTGATGCTTACAATTCAGCTGCGGCAGCTAATTGCATGAATTCGCCCACATTTGTATAGAACAAAAAGAATAGCAGTTCATCTTTATATTTTTTCAATGACAATGTTGACAGTTTATCCCTAATCGATGCGTTCACCAAATACTCCGGTATTACTGGAAATTCTATGTCTTGTGGCCTGAAAATCAAACATTCATCTCACATAAGTAAATTGCTGGCTCACATTGGAGGTGATAACCAAATGATGATTTGTATACATACCGATTAGGTTGGTCTGCGAATGGACCACCAAAACTTGGATACAGATTTTCTTGTGAATTCAAATTCAAACCCAGACCAGTCAGATCCTGTCCCATCGCTAGCGTCACCAGATTTGGATTCGATTCCGCCGCTCGGATGAACGTCAACAAACCAACCATGCCAAATTGATTATTTACCATACTCGCTGGGATGTTTGTGACCATTCCTATGGATGCGAGTGGTTTTTGTGTGTAAAAAATACCAAAGTAAATAAAATTCCAAATTAGATTCGCATAATAAATCAACATCCACTCAATCAATACATTGATGAACGTGGATAAATATTGACGAAATATGTTTGTATGCACTTACCGTCGGGTGATGTTTGAATACCACGTTTAAATGCCTTATCTTGAGCTGATGAATCGTTTTGCATATCACCAGACATATGATGATGCGATTTGCCATCCAAATCTCTTGAGCCATTTGAACAATCAAGACCATCACCAGTATTTCCCAAATTCGAGCCAACACCAATATTATGATTTAAATTCAGTTGCTGTGATGACGACGATGACATCAAATCGTTCAGCTGAGTTCCGGGCAGCGCTGGAAAGTCTTCATTGGACATTTGAAATTCCGTTTGTTCGGCAGTTGGTTGTTTTACCATACCCACTAAATGTCAATGGCATCCCATTTATTAGTGATTTTGTGGGCATTATTAAAATTCACAACTACAACAACAACGACAACAATAAAAAAAGAAGAGATTCTAAATTTACATACCGTATGGTTTACTTCCAGGTGTTTGAATTATGTTCGATTGTGGCATTGAGTCATTCCCTCGGGCATTTGTTAGCGACGGAAATTCAGAGAGATCTAACAGCGGTGGTGTTCCAGTATCATTGTTGCCAAACACAGAATGAAAACTCAAACCAGTATTGCTATTTTGGCCGACATAACCTCTAGACGGCATAAATGAACCCATCGATGTCTGTTGATTTGATTTGCAATATTAGCGATGGTGTTAAGATTAAGTTAAGTTTTAACAATTTTTGATTAGTCTATCGTGTGTGTGATAATTACCATTTGTCCAAGGTTTTGCATTTGCCTTCGGTCATTCATTGTGCGTGGCCCAAACAGATTAGCTCGCGCTTGCTGATTTGTATTGGCCGCATTATTGCCACCGAGCGTCTGATTAAACACACCACCCAATTGTACGGCACTCCGATTGGGCGATAGCTGTGATGGTGGCCCAAAACCAGCATTATTCTGTTGAAACATTCCGGATGTTGGTGTTACATGCCCCGAATTTACTGCACCACCAAATGCCGCCCCAATGCTACCACCTCGATTACTTAATGATGAATTGGCTATACTTCGAGGCGGTTGTTGAAAGTTCAGATTTGCCATTGATACAAATCACGTACATCAATCGAAAACCGATTGGTAAATTCACACAATGAAAAAAAAAAGAAATTTACACAATGCAAACTGCAAATCAAAACGCTTGATACAAAACGCTTGATACAAAACTGTTGCTTATTTTCAAGGCTCGATGTTTTTTTTTTTTAGATGTTTGAAATTATTAGCACAAATTGTTTTCTATTTGTAATCTATTTATATTACAATTTTAAATAAAAAAGTGTAGCGGCCGATTGAATGGAAACTGAGTTTTATTATTCTACACTAACAGCAATCTCTTTTATCGTAAACAACTTCTGTGGAAATGAAAAAGAAAGAGGGAAAAAATGTTTATTAATTATTCATTTGTATCTATCAAAACAGTATTGATTAATTCAATTGTGATGATTGGAATTTTGTCTGTTGGACTATTTGCATTTCGCAATTTGGTTTTTTTTTTTCAGGCGAATGTGTCGCAAACGATCACACACGATTCATATTATCTGAGCGTAAAGTGCGTATAATTTTGTTCCGTCACAACTTTTTGCTTGTGCATCTCTTTCGCTCATCAGCTACCGTCTACAGTCTATCTACATCATTGTTTATACATTTAATTTTAGAATTGTTGTTTTAAATTGCAAATGTTCGTTTTTTGTATTTATAAAACGTGCATTTTTCAATGTTGCATTTTGTTGTTTTTGTTTAGAATGCATAATTTGTGATTGGTCACAGACAAAAAAAAGCCCCAAATTTCATGCGAAACAACGCAATTTTGTCGTAAATTTCCCTTCCGCGAGTTCATCACTAGTTAAATTACATTTTAGTTGGGTTAAATGTAACCTTTTTACAAATTACACTTCATTTTTTGTGTGTTCGAATTGGGTTTTCATTTAGTAAACAAAGAAAATGATTCGAATTGAGAACAGAATAGTAAATATCAAAAACAGAACAAAAAAAAATTGTTGGTCTTTTCTTTTGATTGGTCTCTTTTTTTCTCTTGCTCTCTGGTTGGCTTATAAAGCATACACTCATAGTCACATTCACAACAAACCAAATTTTTTTTTTTCGAGCAATTTCATTGCACACAAACAATATCTATTAAAATTCCAACCAATTTATTAACAAAATAGACAATTTTTTGCTCACCAAAACGATTTTAAATGGGCTGAAAAATGAAATTTTTATGTGTGAATTATTTTTGTCTGACAAAAGAAATCTTTTTTCTTTGCTGAAAACTCTTTCGCTACAAGCACTTTGCGCCATCTACATAAAAAACAACACCGATTCCCATAGCCATATTTCTTTCAGTCGTTCATCTCTCACTCTCTAACCAGTAGGCAAGCATTGCAGGCTACAGTTTGTATGTATATGCCAATGTTTTCGAACATTGTATACGAATGAACGCCATGTATTATGGACAACATTTTTCGATTGTATTGTACGACACTTGTGCAATGGAAATTCGGTTGGCCAGATGCACAGCACTTCTGTTTTTGTTTTTTCGTTTTCATTATTTATTTAAATGATCAGAAACACTTGGTTTTTGTTTTGAATGCACTTTTGTTGCGCGCTCATCGAATTCACAACTTTATATCGAAATTAATTTATTTGGATTGAAAAGAAATAATTTTGTTTAAAACGTCAAATTGTTTTTTTTTTCGAATTTGAAAGCCTCTTTTGAACAATAGAATGGTATCGAATTTGAATTTTTTATGACTTCAAGTTTAAACTAACAAAGAACTTTGATTTTCATCTACAAAAATGTTTTGAGAAAAAAAAAATATGTTTTATTAAATCTCAACAAATATGATCAAAGATTTTTGAATAGTTTCCAAGCTTCATAAATTGAGGTAAATTTCAACATTCGAAGGATGACAAGTGAACCGAATATCGCTACATTTCTTAAATAAAGCGACCTCCCTGATTCGTTAGTATTGATCAGCTGCAAATGCCAGATTTTCGAAATTCGATATCGAAATTTGTTGTTCGAAATGATAGTCATATGACTTATCAAAGTATTTTCTCATTGATATTTTTCCATTTCGATTCAAACAAGAGTATAGACTTGAGAAGTCACATACGAAAAGGTTTTTGTGCATTACAGTGAAACTTCTCTTTCGAATCAATTTGTTCCATTTTTCCTTTTTTTTCGTAAGTTTTCAATCGAAAATTTATGCTCAAACTCTAGATAGATATTTCTATAATTTAAAACATTCAAAAAATTCTATTGAAAATCTATTTATTACGTTTTTTTCTTCGTTGACAAAGGTTTTTCCCGAGGCAAAGAAAAAAAAATACTCCGTCAAAATGGCACTCAGCGATGCTGATGTTCAAAAACAAGTGAGTAAATTAAGTAATTTTCATAAATTAAAATCGTCTAATGTTGCCGTACAGCGTTTGGTAAAACGCCAAAATTGTTGAATTCAACACGAAAATCATTGGTGTTTCGGATTTTTACACATATTGTATACAGCGGACATATGATGTGAGCGAGGTCACAAGATTCCATTATTTTTCAATTCCTATGACTGTTTCGATATGTCATGTGAATGCAATGCAATATTTGATTTTTTTTTTTTTATTTAATTGACGAGCAATTTTTGCATTTTCTATTTCAATGATTCGAGTGATTTTGTCAATCGATTTGCTCTTTAGGGAATAATCGATTTTTTTCGTTTAAAAACGTCGTATCAACATCATTAATGGCCAAAGCCTAGTATCTTAATGGAGGTGTATATGTGTCACATGATCTAGATTTGATTGAAAATGACATATGATTTTATTACATTTAACGCTTTATCAGACTATTAATGGCGATAAAATATCTCATTATTGCAAAAAAAAATTCAAATTGAGTTTTTCTTTGTGATGCTGCAAAAATTATACGCAAATAAAATGTTAATGCTGATTTTTTTTTAGATCAAACATATGATGGCTTTCATCGAACAAGAAGCCAACGAAAAAGCCGAAGAAATTGATGCAAAGGCTGAAGAAGAATTTAACATCGAAAAAGGACGTTTAGTTCAACAGCAACGTCTCAAAATCATGGAGTACTATGAAAAGAAGGAAAAGCAAGTGGAACTGCAAAAGAAAATTCAATCATCGAATATGTTGAACCAAGCTCGTCTCAAGGTGTGATAAATAAATTGATGTATAAATCCTAATACTCGTGACAATTATGGTGCGAGTGTGTGTGTATGAGTGGATGAAGTAGTGTGTGATTCACATATTATTTGCATTTGATAAATAGGTGCTGAAAGTTCGTGAAGATCATGTCCGTAGTGTATTGGACGAAGCTCGTCGTCGATTGGGCGAAGTAACCAAAGACCCAGCCAAGTATTCAGATGTACTATTGAAATTGATTGTACAAGGTTTGTTCCAAATTATGGAACCAAAGGCAACTATTAAATGTCGTCAAGCTGATGTCGGTTTGATTGAAAAACTTTTACCAACCGCACTCAGTAACTATAAAGAAAAATCCGGCAAAGAAATTGCCATCACATTGGATAAGGAAAGCTTCCTGCCAACCGATACTTGCGGTGGTGTTGAATTGTTTGCATTGAATGGCCGTCTTCGGGTAATTTAACTTCCAATTATTTTTATTCCATTCATTTAGCAATTTAATTCAAAGAAACGAATTCATGATTAACGCATCGGTTTATTTTTTGTATTTTTCAGATCCCAAACACGCTTGAGGCACGTTTGGAATTGATTTCACAGCAATTGGTACCAGAAATTCGTACTGCTTTATTCGGTCGTAATCCAAACCGTAAATTCACCGATTAAAATGTTATTTGCTGTTCACAGTACATTCATTTTGTTCGTTTGTTATTTTGTTTATTTGCGCATTAATTCTTCTTTTCGTTCAAATTTCTTTTCTTGTTATTTTTTTTTTTTTTTGAAAAACAAATTGTGACATATTCTTTGAGCTTTGAAAAAAAAAAGTATATAAAAACAGCAACAATTTGAATAGATGATAAATTTCTTTTTTGTTCCCGCTAAAAGGTATACACTCATGAAAATAGTTCTAATAAATCGAAAATATCACATTCCTCCGATGTAGAAACGGCACAATTCACACAAACACAATTCAATTGGCTTCATACACGAATGAATAAATTTTTAGTGAAATTTCGATCACATACAAATTACTAACATTCTTTTTTCCAAAATTCAAAAAAAAACAAACAAAAAACAAAACCTAAACAGCAATCCAATCATCCTAAAACTGTATGCAAAATAAAGTTAGTGATTAGCATTTTCCTTCACAATTATCCGTTTTGTTCTGAAAACCAAAACGTTGACACGTTGAGTTAAAGAGTTAAACAGTTAGGAAGAGAATTTCAAATTGTGAACAGAAAAATTGGTAGCATTCTGCTGCACAAAAAAAAACCCAATAAGATAAATAAAAATAATTATATGAATATATATTTGAGAGATAAAAAAAACCAACAAACAAACAAATGATAAAATAGAATTATATAATGAATGTTTCAAAGTATCTACCTAGTTGAATATTATAAACATGAAAAAAAATATGGCCATATACGGCCACAAAACACTATAATTATCAATCATTATTATTGGGCTACCAAAACGAAAAAACAAAACAAAACATAGTTTACTGTAAAATCTTTGTGTGCATAACTTACATTCGTATTTAAATTAACTAACCGAATTTCATTTTTGATTTTCCGTTTGAGTGTAATATGATTCATATTCATTCAAATTGGGATCAATATTCAGTTTATAGTTTCTTGCATTTTTGTGTTTTTTTTTTCGTTCTTTTTATCCATCGTTTCAAGTTTTATTAATGGCCAACATTAGGTGGTTTCGACAGCATGTTATGCGATTTGCACATCGAAAACATTGAACAAATGCAATCTAATTCAATGAATTCAACAGTGGCTTTTGACAAGTTTACATCGAAGCTAATTGAACTGATTTTTATTGCTTGTCAGCATCATTTTGCTTTTCATTTCACCAAATTGGCTTCTAAGCAATATTCGTTTGAGATAATAAAAAGGCAGATTTCCAAAATGATCAACGGACGAATGTTTGCATCCAATTCGCTGCATTGTCAAGCAAAAGTCAAGCGATGAATTTGACTTCAATTGGTCTTTTGTATGGACAAGCAAAAAAAAATAAAAGAAAAACAAAAGTTATTTTTTATTCTTTGTAACAAAATGTTCGCTGTTCTCCATTTGGTTCATCGAAAACAGCAACAAATATCATCCCCTGACAATTTTAACGATCAACAAGACAAAAAAAACAAAAAAAATCATTTAAAAAAAACTGTCCATTCAAGTACAAATTTAAATCTTGAAAAAAGTTCTGTTGAAAATGAAGTGTTCATCATCGATTTTGGGCCAATCAAATATGTTGTTCGACGAACATCGTAACCACCTTTTGATCAGTATTCGTTCTATTGATTATCTCAATGTTTTATTGTATTTTTGTAAATATTTCTCCTCCCTCACAAAAAAAAAACTGAAGTAACATTTTATTGGGCCAAATAATATTTAATCTTTGGTGTGAAACAACAACAACCACAAAAGTAATACATAATTTCCTTTTTCTCTTGATCGTCCTCGTAATTATGTAAATTTTTAAAATTCACTAAATTTCAATGAATTTGCATTAAATGTGGAATAAATTTTGGAATAGAGATTGTAATTGCGTTAAAAAACAAAACATTAATGTGTTTATTTTGTGGTCAAGATATGTGAAAAACAATAAGAACTTGCAATGGCTTTCTGCAGCTTATTAGCAAACATTTTTCTTTTGTTTCTTTTCAATGAAGTTTCAATTTGCCTTGTTAGACTTTTAGTTTCTCAAATTTAATGTGCTAAATTTGCAGATAGCTTTATATTAAATTAAAAACAACGAATATAAAGTTCATTTATTTAACATGAATTACATGTGAAGAGCCTTCCTGAGACTCTACTGAAATTCGTGAACAAACAGCAAACAACAAAATAGCAACAAAAAAAAAACAACAACAGCAATTTAATTTTCATTTATTTCTTTTATTCTCTTTTATTTTCAAACAAATTATAACCGTTATATGTAAATATGTGTGAATTTATTAGAAAGTCCATAATAAAAACAATCTTTAAGAAACAACAATTGAACTTATTTTGATTCGTCCGTTAAATTTAAAATCGACAAAAATTACGTGTACATTTTTCCAATGTTGACCAGTTGTTGAACTATTTCTCGATTTGTTACATTAAAGCAATTGTTCTTAATGTCTGTTTTGATGAAAGTCGTATCCGATTGATGCGATGGAATACTTTCAATTGATTTTATTTTTGCGGACGAATGAAACTCTTTACATCCACTTGTTTGAAGAATGTGTTCAGCGTTTTTGGTTGTGACACCGCAACCTGGAATCAGTATCAAATTATAACCTTTTTCGGTAATGTACTTGTTCATCTCAGTTAGAATATCAATGCCATTTTCGGCTGTTTCCGCCAAACCACTTGATAAAATACGACTGAATCCACACTCAGCAATTTTATCAATGTTTTGGAATTTATGGGTTGGAATTGTCATATCAAATGCACGATGAAATGTGACAGGTAAGCCACGAGCCATCCCAACTACTTGTCGACATTTGGCCACATCAATGTCACGATCGGCGGTTAAAGCCCCAAATACAAAACCATCCACTCCACCATCGATTAGTAGCTCAATGTCAATTTTAATGATTTCCATATCCACGTCAGTGTGCTGGTATGAAATCCTACCATGCGGCCGAAGCATAGCAAATACTTTTACGGTTGGAAACTATAAAAACAATTAAAGAATTTGCAGAAGGAGATAAGATTGATGAAAGGTATTGGGTTCTGCTAAATGACAGTTTAGTGGCTGAAAATATTGGTCACTATGGTTTGAGGTGTTTAAAAAACATTACAATGAAAATGCCTAAATAAATATTAAAAGTGTTACATGGGACTTCACAGTTTTCAGTAGTCCAACCGATGGAGTAAGACCACCTTCACTTAACGCTGAACATAGCTCAATTCGAACTGCACCTGAGTGTGGAAATATACTTTATCAAATTATAGAGACTATCCAAATAATCATTTTGATAAAACTCTTCTATCTCTTATAAATACCTCCTTCAACTGCCGCCTTAACCGATTCAAATGAATCAACACAAACTTCTAACATTTTGGGCTCTTTAATTTACAAAAAAAAACTATTCACTCGATCAAATGTTTGTTTAACAATCTAAAAGTGGTGTTATCATGAAAACCGGCCGATTGTCGTTTGTCGTAACGCAACGAATCAGCGAATGAACGTTGAACACTGAACAGTCGAAACGTTTCGGTTCGGTACGTCAAACGCAAGTCGCATCGATGGAACGCAATCCATTCGTATACATAAACGACCGATATAATGTGAATGACAATGTGTGCGTATGTCAAATGCATTGAATAAATTCAAAAATTGACACACAAAATCCGACCGAATATTCAACACATTAAATCGTTTGTGTCAGATTAAATGATTATTGCAAAGCTAGAAAAAAATAGACGTTCATATAGTTTGTGCATTCAGTGAATTCGATTCGTTTTCATTAAACTTAGTACATTGTAATTGTTTTCGAATTTTTGTGTAGCGTTTGAATAGAGAGAAAAAAAGAAATATACGAGACGTCAAAAATTTATCGCAAATTAAATCGTTTTATCCGTAAAATTTGTTTTGAGAAACACATCGCACACCACTATGTTTCTAGTGGCAATTACTGGTGGAATAGCGAGCGGAAAAAGTGCCGTAACGAAAATGTAATTGAATAAACTTTCATTTTTAATTTATTCCATTAAAAGAATTAGAGTAGCGGAAATCCAACCATATTTTTTTCTTCGTACAGAACAATCATGAGAATGAGACTTGAAAAAAAAAAATTACATTTGATTTTATGCTTCTTTTCTCGTTAGTTTCAAAGACAATGACATTCCAGTGATTGATGCCGATCTAATTGCTAGGCAAGGTAACTAAATCTAGTTCATTTGCGCTTTCAATGATTTTAATATTGTATTTGGTTATGTAATCCGTAAACATGGTTTTTGGTCTTATTGTATCTAAATTTTTTGTTGTTTTTGGAACGGTTTTATTTGAAGTGGTCGATATTAACACGCCTGCATACCTACAAATCAAAGCAGAGTTTGGTGAGTACGGTTTTTAGATTCTAAAAGTGAATTTTCATTCATTAATTCGGTGAATATAAGGTTTTTAACTGTACAAATTCGAATTGTAGGTGAAGATATTTTGCTACCAAATGGAGAAATCGATCGAATCGCTCTGGGTCAATTGGTGTTCAATGATGTCGAAAAGCGTCGAATGCTCAATTTTATCACACATCCACCGATACATCGAACGATTTATAAACAAATTATCAAGTATTTTTTGCTTGGCCGTAATTTTGTAGTCCTCGATTTGCCGCTGCTGTTCGAAACTGGACGATTTTTGCCATACATTCACAAAATCATCACAGTGACTTGGTAAACAAACGCAACAAACACAAAATAGTATATTTAGGCATTTGTATTCTATTTAGATTTTATGGAGTTTTCTCTATTGACATTGTTTCGTCGAACCAGTGGTCGAATTTCACTCATTTTGTCAAATGGCCGCTAATTAATGTAAATTAAAATTTCAATTACAGTGAAGAGGATATTCAGTTATCACGTCTCATGGATCGAAACGGTTTGTCCGAAGCTGAAGCCAAAAAACGAATTGCTGCTCAAATGCCATTAGAGAAAAAATGTGAATTATCACATTTTGTGATTGAAAATTCGAGTAGCTTAAGTGATACGGAAGAGCAAACTCTGAAAATTTTGGACGTACTGTTAGAGAGTAACCACCATTGGCGTATTCGTGGATACATTTTAGCTACGGCAGCCGTTTTTCTGTCAGGTGTAGCCTGGTTGCTAAACCAAAAATATAAATTTTTCTCCGAATAAGATGGCAAAACAGTGTTTCAAACGGGTTCCATCACTTCCAGGGGGAAAACCTAATTTAACTCGCCCAAATTGAATACCATTAAGTTATTTAATGATTCCAAATAATAACGACACACGTTTTCGTAATTAAAAACCAAAAAAAAAACAATCGAATAAGGTGTAAGGAATTGATAAGAGCTGAGAAACAAAACAAAAAAAAATCCAGTGAAGGAATTAAATGAAAACGCCATAAACATTTTATATTGTTGTGTTTTAATATCGAATTGCATTTTCCAAAAATAGAATCCGACTGATGAAGTCCGATGTAAGTAATGATTTTTTTTTTTTCAAACTAAATATATGCAAAACCGTAAATTAAGCTGCGCACGCACATCACATCGGGCACGACAAACACACATTCATTTGTAGCACTGCAGCCGACTATTTAGCATAACACACATACAATAGCAATAAATCAGCCATCTTGGACCGAATGTTATTGTGTGGTATTTTTGAACTGTCAACGGACATTTAACTTTTGTCTTATTTGCTGTTTGATGCTTGACTGCACAAACAGTGATTTTGTTTTTGTTTATTCATTTAATGATAATGTAATCACATGAAGGACGCTTGTTTTGTTTATATACAATGTAATTTCAATTGTAATCAAAATACGTTTTTAAATGGAAATTGTAAACTTGTTTTTAGTGTTTGTGTGTGAAGAAATTATTGTGAAAAAGTGTGAAACCAACAACAACAAAAAAATTCAATATATTCAAATAAATGGTAACATTCTTTAAGCATCTGTAAGTGGTTTTTTGTCACAACAGCAGCACCAAGAAACAAGTTTCTTAGTAGCACCTTCTTCGTGTGTATGTGAAGCGGAATGATGACGGAACGGTGAAAACGGTGAAAAGAAACCAAACGATAGAAAGGCGAATATATATAAAAAAAAACACACACAAATTGACTCATAAAACAGAACAAAACGAATAAAACCAAACCGATTTTATATCGAGAAAGAAAGAGAAAGCAAGAGACAAAACAACGAAACGAAATTGTGGAACAAGAACGGTTTGCGCTTCAGTGCGAACGAAAAGAAAACGGCAAGAAGAGAAAGACAAGTAACTGAACTGCAAAACAATAATAATATAACATTTGATCTGTGAATATCCACATACATGTATGAAATACCTGGAATGCGGACAGGAATGTACTTAAAACAGAATCAATGATATAGCCGATTGAACAGATTGAATGCGTGTATGTAACAGCACACCAGCACTAGCACCACCACCTCAAGCACACGCGCTCTTCATACATACTACAAAATATTATATTTTCTCATGAATCCGTAATGCCAACGTTTTGTAATGTGAACATGGAAAATCTCTCGATGGCATTGTGTTAAATGAAGAAATTTTTTTTGTGTGTGTGGTAAACATTGTGATTGTATGATGATTCACCAGAATAATCTCGATATAATTTGCAATTTAACATGTAATTGTGGTAATGTTTTCACACAGTGATTTTACAACATATCAATCGGGTGTCAAATATTGAAGTTTTGCGAGAGAAAAAAAAAACAAATTCCATACGAAATAAAATGCATCACAGTCGTCGACGAAAAAAACAACGGCCCAGCTATGGTAAGCGTCTTGTCGATGTGTACCGATCGGTGAACGGTTTTGGTTTTACTATATCAGGTCAACAGCCATGCATTTTATCGTGTATAGTGCCAAATTCACCAGCCGATACAGCTGGCTTACGTACGGGTGATTTTCTCATTTCGGTCAATGGAATGAATGTGTCAAAATTACCACACGAAGTGGTTGTTCAATTGATCAATGACTCAGTCGGAACGATTCGTTTGGCTATTGCAGAAAATTATTTCTCCGATAGTTCAGACGATGATACAAATTTTGCATGGCAAAATGAAAATGCAAAAACTACACACGAAGGACGATCAAGACGACCAAAATATCCACATCATAAGGTAAAATTGGTGCGAACACAGCAACACACACGTCGAAAATCGGATATTGAAGTAACATCGACCGTTGCTGGAGCACCATATCAAAATGTTATTGGTACCGCTGATCATCCGGATAGCATTTCAGCATACAATATTATTCATTCGGCACATGCGAGCAACGATCGAGATATTAAAAATGTTAGTGCAATGGTTTCATCGCTGAAAAATGACAACAATTGTGACGACACCAATTTACTACAGCTCGAGTATCGAACGGTTGTCGGTTATTTGGGTACCATTGAAATGCCAAAACAAATTGTATCCACATCCAAATTTCAAACGGTACGCAGTTGCATACGAAAATTGCGTCAAGAAAAACGAACACCAACCGTGGTGCTGATGCAAATTTTACCAAATTGCTTGAAATTATACAATTCGGACAATGTGCTGTTGGCCAAATATCCAGCGGCGCGGCTAAGTTATGTTAGCAGTAATAATAGTGGTGCAATGGGTGGAGCATCAAATTGTGATGGTGATATGCGTTTCTTTGGTTTGGTCACAACATCTACGTACAATGATGGCAAAGTACGTGAATGGAGCGCGAATAATGCATGCGCAGCAAATAATGAACCTGAAGTTATTGCTTCGAATAGTTGTCATGTTTTTGTAATTGATTTAAAGCTAATTGATCACGCTGAACATTTTACGGTAAGTTTTAATTCATTTCCCTTCATTTAATTTGTCTGATCTTTTGATTGAAATGATGAACAAATGCACCATTTTTGTTTTTGCAGCAAGCTGAACAATTTTCCATCGTTTGCACACGAGACCCAGTTACAAATTGTTGCCTGGAATTTCCAAGTACATCTGAGTATGTAGTTAATTTGATTCGCATTATGTACGCATTGAATTCCGATCAACCATCACAGCAGCCGATGGAAGTGGAGAATCGTCGTTCGGTCCAGAGAGTGGCCGAGTTAAATGCACGTCCACAGCAATTACGCAATCAAAATAACAATGCAAATGGTAGACAGAATTCACCACAGCCAAGTAATCACAGTGAAATTACAACTGCATCAAGTAATTCAGACTCGGGCATTGGTTTTCACAATGATTTTACGAATGTTTCCGATCGCATTGTGGTTGTTGACTTTCCAACTGCCAATGGACAACTAAATCAACAACGCATCGCACCACGATTACCAGGCAATGTACAGCAAATGAGCCGTTTCAGTGAACGTCCTGTTCCATTTGGTGCCGAATCGGTGCGAAACATCCGGTCAACAATTAGCCATCAAGCAATTAACGAAATGCCAAAACCAGTAATATTTCATGCAAAATCCAGATCACTTGATTACACATTGTGCGATGAAAATCATTTGCCGGGTCCAAGTCGAAAATCACTGCCCAGCGCTGCCGTTCATTTGATTCGAGCCATGCCAGATCGGTGTCCGCCATCAATCAAACCACCACTGCAAGAAAATTGTGCCTCATTACCCAATTCACCGGTCAAATACGAACAATATGAAACCATTTTTGGTACCGATTCAGAGAAAACCATCTCTGATCAGGCAACCAACCATGATGACTTGTTGCAATCGGATGGTGATGAAGTTCGCGAATGTCGTAATAATTTAGCTATTTTAACGGCACGATCATGCGATGACCTTATGATGAGTGCTCGAGCTCATTATTTTCCTAAGACGCGTCAAGTCCAACAATTGCTTGCCTCATTTGATGATGTTTCACAGCTAGGTGAAGCACCACCACCTCCACTCCCATATCGATCAAAAGCAAATCGTAAACCAAATGACGATGATAACGGGGATTATGTATTCTTGGCACCACAAGCACCACCACTCACAAAAAAATCCAAAAAGAAAAAACCATCAACACCGGGCGATAAATCATGTGGTGTTAAAAGTACCATCGATGAAATTCTATCGTATAAACTGAGCCCAAAGGTATTTGGCGTTGCAAAACCGAATCATGACAGTAACAAAGAGAATAAAGCCAAGAGGCGACTTTCAATTGAACCAAAAGCGGATTCGGATAGAAAAGTGTGCTCGATTAAGAACCGAGATTTTAGTGTTTGGGGTAGTTTACAGGATTTGGAAATGCTCAATCGTTTGGATATCGGAAATTCGGCCGATCAACGAATTTCGCGACGTGACTTTTTGGAGCCTGCATATAGTGAGCCAGATTTACTTGTGAGTAGTCAAATGCTTTTTCCACCAAAAATTCATATTTCTCATAGTTATTCGTAGAAATTTTATTTATCAATGAACACAAATTTGCGTTTGACGTCAAACATTCGGTTCGACAGTATGGAGTGATATTCAACGACGTAGTTCCCTTTATCTTTTGATATTATGTTTCCGCTGTTGCCCTATTTAAAATTTATTTCCCACAGAAAATAGTGCACTTTTTTCACAATTCATAGACTATTCTGATTGAAACATGCTTTAAACAGTCACAATAATGAATATGCAAATGATGAAACATCGAATAAACCGTTATTTTACTGTTTACTTTAATGAATCAGGACACTAGGGAGTCATTTTGAACGTCACCATTTAAAAAAGAAAAACATATGCTCGAATTTTTGCCAAAATGTGATAAACTAGGTTGTAAATATTGCTCTCTTTATACGTCACACCAACATGAATCAACGTAATAACTTATCGTAGCTTATTAGCAAGAGAAAAAAAAGACAAATTTGCTGCGTTTGTCGGGCAACAAAGCATTGAACAAAATTTTAATAGCTGTAATAAAAATTGATTGCTCAGACGAGTCTGGGTAAGTAGTGCGCGATAAGGTTTTGGAAAGCCATATTCGCTGCATTGAAACATATCATAGTATAGTCACATCGAAGAAAACCACACCAACGATTTCAGTTATAAAAAATTGTTTATGAAAATCACACTGAACTTTGTATCGTTCTCTATTCAGAGAGAAACAATAAAATTTTCAAAGGGCCGCTATTGATATTGACAAATTGAACCAATTTTAGTATTAGAACAATGAAAATAAAATGAATCTTTGTTCAAATGGTTTCATGTGTTGTGTTGATGTATCAGATGCAGACAATTTTAAATTGTTGGAATTAAAACGTGTAAGTCTATTTCAAGTGTATTATCCGTGTTTAAATATCTATATACGTTTTGTCAAGTAAGAAGCTTATTTATTAGCCTTGAGTCGCAATTATCCCTTTTCTTTGGCATTGAATTGTTTAAATGGAATTTCAAAAAGTACTTCTGCAGACAATTGAGTTCATTTACTTTGAAAGTGCCCAAGGCCAATAATGACCGCTAAGTAACGTACCACAAATAAAAAGAGCGCCAATATAAGCATCTGCAGCATTCAATTAGCGATCATGTTCAATAATCTTGATTTGCATTTTGAATTCCGTTTACAATATGCTTGGCATTTAATTGTTTGTAATGAATCATAAATTTATATTAATAAGGCTTCAACGGTCAAAACTATTTATATAAAATTGCGTTTGCGGTATTGACGAGTATTGATGGAACAGATGGCGCGTATAGCTCATGATTTCAAATGATGTGCCTTCTTTTGTTAGGAATTTATAACAATCAATATGACCGCAAAAATGAATTGGAGTGCTCTTGAATTCGCGGTTTTGCGATAAGCGTTTGGTATCTTTCAGTAAATACCTAATTAGTACTCAATACTCTATTTATAGATCGCTATTCAGTTGACTGCAGCCATGGCGCTTGTTTTGAGCTATGCTCAATAACAGAAACACAAATATGAGTGACATTTGATCACGTAGCATTAGACCCTAACATTCGTATGCACAATGCACATACAGCACTTGCAATGCAGACGCATTTCTCGGTCTAACATATGCCATACCATACACCATTCAATTTATTAATTGTAACGAACTTTTTTGTCATTTTTCTTCTTGTTTCGTTCACGTTATTGTTTTTTTTTTGTTGTTGTTAATTTTCTTTTTCAAATACATTCGTTTTCCTTAATTTCGTTTTCGATCTTTTCATTCGTAACGGACATTTTCAATGCATACCAATGCATTTGTTCCAGACATACCAGTGCATAGTTTGGTCTGTGTGCATTAATCCACCTGTATTTGCACCGGCACTGCATTCGACTGCGACACACTTGACCGCACATGCACATATTATGCACCACCACCTTATTTAAATTACATTTTGTTCATAAAACATCAGTTGTTGGCATTTTCACCTTTTTCCTTTTTTTTTACGATTATGTTTTTTTTTCTTTCATTTTGAGCAATTTTATGTGTGTGTGCGTGTGTTCATTTCTTCCCTTTATTTAAACGGCATGTTTGTGTGTCATCTTTTAAGCATCAGTATCGTCAATAAAACGATCAGTGTCGATTGAAACGTCCAACGTTGCACATCAATACTAACTAAAATTGTTAACAGTCAAGTGATAGTCAGTGGCATTTTGTGTAGTGATAAATGTTTAGTTTCACTGATTGCAACCAAAAGTAAAAGGCACTGAAACAGCAAAAAGAGTGAAATCTCAAAAACAAAATCATTGAAACAAATAACAAATTTAAAAAGAAAAAAGTGACTGAGGAATTAGTTTACTTAGAAATTGGTAAAAAAATACCCAACAAAAGTTAAATATAAAGTCCAAAAACAAACTTTATTGCTATTTATTCATATCGACAAATCAACACACTGCAAAATATTGCGGTGAATCATAACTTTTTTGCGGCAAGTGATTGTGTATCACTCAAGTGTACACTGGGCGTTTTAAAAGAAACTAACAAACAGACACTTCGTTCGCATCGTTAAGCGTTGTGGTTCATTTGAAAGGCAATAAGCTTCGATAGTGGTGATATTGACTCAGTTATATGTGATACATATTTCAAAGTAGTGGAAAATATTTTGTTGGGGATCTTGCAATGATCATTGATCGTGCTGTTCTGAAATTCGCACAATCATAAAAACATTTAGTTCACGTTATTGAAATAAAATCCTTCAATTAAGATAATTCAACAAACAATCTGTCAATCATTCGATTCGCGATACATTTTTTTTTTTCATTGAATATTTTCGAACTTGTGTGCAAATGTTCTTGAAATGTTTGTGTAAAACCTTTTGGGATGGTTTTAAAAATAAGTGCAAAAATGACGTCATAACGAAAATATCAACGTAGATGAGCTGGGTTTGATTACAACGTATAATGCAATATCAAATGGATGGAACATTAGATCCACGTCCAAAACGTGGTCCAGATGTGAAAATTATTATTCAATCGTTAAAACTATTATCTGCAATGGAGCATGGCACAGATGTGTCTCGGCCTATTGCCTGCAATCCGGCTAAAATGTTTAAATCCAGTATTCAGCATGCCAATGATTCGGGATCAATGGATACAAGTCTCGAATATAAAACGCTGTTTACCAACGAAAATAAAAGTAAATTAACACACCGCCAACCAATTCCATATGTCAATGAATTGCGTGAAATTCTAAATGGCAACAAAAATAAATCTATTAAGCGAAATAGTGTGGGGCAAACAATCAATGGAATTGAAACGCCAACAAAGCTACCATTTACAAATCGAAAAAATTTACCGGAAATACCAGCCGAGTCGAAACCAACTGAAAAATCTGACTCAAAAACGCCCCAATTTTGTGAGAAACACATTGACTTGTTGCCATTAAGTAAAAAAATGCCAGCCAGTTCAACACCATACCGACCAAAGCATGACAACGAAATGAATAATAATTGTAAAGGTGCATTGAATCTAATGACACCCTCGGCAGATGTTCGTTTTATTGATGCGGACGAAGAAGCAACAACTGGTGAACTCAACGGAACGTTAGTCAAGTGTTTTTCATTGACACGAGCCTCATGCCGACGAATGGCATCATTTCGACGTACATTACGCAAGCAAAGCAGCAATTCGGAAATTTTAAGTCCAAGCAGTCCACAATTTGAACGTGGCTCTTTTTTCACATCATCATTTAATGTACCTGCAAATCGTTCATCGATCGTTTCGACCGACGAAATATCACCGTTACGACGACAAGAAAATATTAAAATAAAAAATTCAAAGCTGCTGAATTTTTTTCGATCAACAAAAATAAATGCGGACAATTCGACATTGCAACGTGAAAGTGATTTATCGCAAACATGCAATAATTTATCACGTTTGCTGGAAAAATCTGATCAACATTTCGATGATTTGGGTTGTACACCACTTTTAACAAAAGATAATGTTGATTTGCATGCAAATCATTTTGATGAAATTGGTGATTGTGATAAAACCATTGGCTGGGGTAACAAATTTGAATTCTCATTTATCTGTGAACCATCAACCTCTGACATTGGCGAAGAAGATGAATTGGAATATTTTCCTAGCACAAATTGCCGCAAGAAATTACCAAATGTTCCATTTTTAAAATTGTCACCACCATCTAGGGATTCGGGTGACAGTGAACAATTGAAACGAGACAATACAAACAATTCAAATATAAATTCGTCGCCATTTCGACGTTCAATTAGTGATCCCGCATTGATAAGATTGGCTACGATACATGACAAAACCAATACCGATCCATTTTGTGCATCCGACACCAACGACCCATTTGATCCGTTTCAATGTGCAACAGCAAACACTGTAAGTGGTTTCAATAGATACTTGTATAATTTTGAGTGTATAACCCATTGAGTCTCATCATATTTCAACTGAAATTGGTTCAACTGTCAATAAATAGAGGCTTTTTGTTAATTTCCTTCCTTTGCTTTGTTGACATAAGATTTGTATTGCGTTGTTGCCGATAAAGCATTGTCAATTGTACAACATTCAAATGCGAGATAGAAATAGTAAAAAGGAAATAACATCCAATTCAATGTGAAAAATTTCTTTCATTACAGCATCAAATTCCAAAAATTCAGATATTCTAAATATATAATGATTTTGTTAGCTACATCAAACCAATGGGTCTTTGGAATAGAAATCAAATGTCATCATTAGATTTCATTCATCTATGTTTATTTGGAAAATGGCATCTGTTTCTCGTTGAAATTTGAATAGATTGATTTTGCTTTGAATTTGATGCTCATATTTTCTCTTTTATTCGTAAAACAAATAACGAACGTTTTTCTTTATTTTTTGAAATTTTCACTGAACCTGCAAAAATCATTTTTTTAGTAAAATGGTTCAATATTTCTATGATTACAAAAATTTGTGTTTTTGTGAATGGGTTTTTTTCGTCAATTTTATTTGAATCAAACATTTTAAAACAAATCAAACAATTAACCATAATTCACATTCGTTACAATTCCTAGGTGAAAAAGTCATCAAAAAACAAGAGCGACAACCGTAATTTCAATTTCGATTTTATTTATTGTCGGAACTGGTCAAACAAGCCATAAAAATGCAATGTTTATATGAAAATACAAAACAAAAAATCATACGTGCGTACGAAAAATGGCCCATTCCAAACTGGAAGTGAATTCGAAAGCTACATTTAATTGAGCAACAAATAATACCTAGTTGGCTAAAATAGTTATCATCATCTTATGTGGCCATTAATTTGCATGTCTTGACGCAGAAAAAAAAAGACTCATTTGCATACGCATTTTTGTGAATGGGAACCTCATCGCCTTAGCTAGTGTGTGTGTGTGTGTGTGTGTGTAGTGTTGATCGTGAGAATGCGAATGTATAACGTGGGCAACATTAAATATTCGATGAAAGCAAGTCAACGTTTATGACACATTTGCTGTGTGTGTCGCAGCAGCAACACAAATGACATGTTTGTATGAGGGTCAAACGCAACACAAATGGAGATTTAAAAGTGAAAATAGCATTAATAATACAGGCAATTGTTTTGCTTTTTGCTTTGCTTCATTGGTTGATTCGCTTTAAACACGCATGCGAAATGCGTTGTGGTTGTATGTGTTGAAGAGCTGAACGTGTATGTGAGAATCGGCTTAAAATTGCGATCTTGATTCACACACATCAACGATTTTGTTTCGTTTGTTCGCAAGAAACTGAACATGTTGCGCTGGAATGCTGCATGTGTGAAACCGTACAATGCGGTTTATTCCCTATCGAAAACGGCAATTTTATTTATATATATAGATTCGCTGTAATTTCGCTGTTGAACCAGCTCAATTGTAACCGACATTCACAAAATCACACATACAATAAAAATTGATCATACAAAGAAGCAATAGAAAAATCGCGCAGCGTCACAAATGGACTGGAAGCGTGAAAGAGAAAAATCAACGAAATTTACCGACTGTATATGTGAGAGTGTGAGTGTGTGTTTGGTTTTGAGACTGTTTGAAATGCTGCTTTGAGGGGCCATACTGAGACACCAATAAAACGAATTCAGTTTAGTTTCAATGCTAGAGCGTGCACAGTCGCAAATCACGTTCTTTTTATAAATAAAACTCGCTTTTTTGTATTGTTAGTTCTGTTTATTGGTCGTTTTTGTTTTCGGTTGTACGGGAAATAAATGATAAACTATGAATCAATGACTAACTGCAAACTAAGTGACTTAATAATAACCAAAGTGAATTCCCATCTAATGTAATTGACTGTTCTAGTTCTACTAAATGGGTAATTTTAATGGGAGCCGTTAACCCAAAACCAAAGCCGTTACGCTTTGCTCTATACCAGATATCAATATAATTGTTCAACATTCAACTGATTTCATTTAAGTTGATGCTTTGCTGTAATAAACTGTCGAAATCCCAATTGAAGTAAAAGTATTCATCGGAAATGGATAGAGGAAAAAAAATAAAAAACACAAAACATAAAACAAAAAACAGCAGCGAAATATTGCACTTAAATTAGAGACACACACAAAGTGATGAGAAAAGCCGTTTTCGAAAGTTTAATAACCATACATAATTAAGTGCAATTGTGAGAAACGTTTTGAACATGCATCGCATGTGCCTCTCAGCAGATAATATGCAGCTTCTGGTTGATGTATGCACAAAACGTCATGGTCCTTCGACGCGACTAATTCTTGTTGTTGATTTTGCTCGTTTCGTTTTTTTTTGTGTTTGTAAATCAAAATATGAACCAATTTCACAGTGTGAAATGTCTACGGTTCGGTTGCATTTTGGTGGATTTGTGTTTTTGGTTTATATATGGCGTTTCACCAATTTTCATTATTTAATTTGGTTAATTTTGCAATAATCGAATGTTAATTTTGGCTCATAAAAGGCAGGAGTTAATCAACAGCATGTGGATCGCAAAAAAAATAAAAGCACACAACTCGCGACTAGCTACTGTATGCACTGTGCTATAGGGTGCTGTACTGCTGCTCAACCAATTCACGCAACTTCACACTAATTGCATTGCGCTCATGTGTTGCCCATTGTATGTTGAGCACGTTGAGCACGCACAAGTGAATTTATTTGCAATAAATCGATCCATTGTTTTCGGATTTGGTTGGAAACGTTTGTTGGCTCGTGATCGCTGTTTCGCCATTTCTGTTTTACATCAACGGCAATGTTTTGTATTTTTCTTCAATCAAAATGGAATTCCATTTCTCGCAAGTGAAAATAAACTGAGCTAAATGCTGATGCAATACTTTGAGAGGTGCAGCGTTTAAACAAAAATATCGATATATTTTTGCAATGGTTTTTTTTTTCTCTTGTATTTATGAAATCGACAAGGTTTTGTTTACGCTGGTGGAAAAAACAAAAACACACACACAATATTTTGTTATGATTATGCGAACGATTGAATGAATCGAACGACAAAGAGGCCGATTGCAGACAATTATGCAAATGTGTTTTCTATGAATTGCGGAAAAAAAATGCACAAATTAGCGATTTGCAAGCAAATTTCATTGTTTTTGCAATGCACGAGAGCGAAGAAAGAAAAAAAAACACTCATTGAGAAATCTGTTTGATCGAAGAAAGTATGGGTTATAAAATAAGATGAACTCCACTTTAAATTGATATAAATAAACTCGATATTTATACAAATCGATGTTGTTTACGCCTCAAGACACCAAAACATTGTACGAAAAACGATTCATAAAAGGTTGCGAAAAGTTCAACCTTATTAATTGGAAATTGCATTTTTGGAATTTTCCCCATTTGTTGTTGTTGTTGTTGTTTTTGTTGTTAAAGACCTGAAATCAATACGCATTTTTTTTGGTGAAAAATGATCGATTCGCGTCTCTTTTGAGAATGAGAGAGAGTTCCGCCTGAAAGAAGAACGACTCGATGACTATAATTAACTGCGTTCTATATGTAGCGCATCCAAAACTGAGGCAAAACAATCATTCATTCAAAGCGAAGGCGATGAACCACGTAGTACACAAAACATTGTGGGTCTTTTCTCGAAGCCATGGGAATAAAGTACACGCCATATCAAATGAAATGCTCTTGAAAATATCGTCGAGTCGAATTCACTACGTATTGTTTTTGAGTTGCGCACAAATATTCAAGTGGATTTTGTTGTTTTTTTTTTTTTGAAATTTGACGGTATTTATACGATCGGCAACAGTGTGCATGTTGTTTGTTGCTTTCTGGCAATACAACTGTAGATTGTTTCGGGCGAAGAAGGAAATACAAGTAGAAAATAGCAGTTGAACGGCCGCTTTGCATTGTGATTAAGTAGAACGAATTTATTTAGTGGCTGGCATAATCTTGTTCTTTTTTTTCCATCATTATTTATAATTTATCTAGTGAATTTTCGAAATCGTATGAGAACTGCGCCTCAAATTCATATGGGAGCGGTTGCATTCATTCTTTGGAACCAATCAATATGAAACCAAATGTTTTAAGCACAGTTTTTTTAATGAACTTGATTTGAGCTGTTTATTGTTCAGTTCTCAGAGAAAGTGCAAATTCGTTAAGAATTTGAGACATCGTTTGATAATTTGATTTAATTAAAAACATCAATACTTTTTTTGCATTTCATTTCAACGAAACTTTGTTGATCGGAACTGTTTTTTTTTTCTTTTCAAAACAAAGTGTTAATTCGCATGGTTTTTTCTTGCTGGATCATATTCAAGATCAAATTATTACTTTAGCAATTGAAATTAGATAGTCTTTTCCGTTTTCAGTTATTCAATTTAAACGATTTTCCTCGATCTAACTGGAAATTATTAATATCAAATGGCCTCTTAATAAAAAAAAATGCTCCATTTACAACTTCTGCATTTGGTGTGTAGAAAATTCCATTTATAAATTCTATAATAACCATGACATGAGCTAATTTCAGATGCGCACATTGGCATTGTAGCCACCCAGACCTAATACACAATACTATTCAATAACAACGTCAATTGAATTCAAAAAGTGCACATTAAGTGTGCCGTACACGCCTTCATGAACATTATTCTCGTTTGATTCACGATCTGATTTACTTGGACATTTTATTTGGAATTTTTTTTTTTTAAAAGAGGAGAAAACATCGTCTTTTATTTTCTGAATTTGTCTGACAATCTCAAAAACTTTGTGTGTCTGTTTCGCTCAATTTTGTCGCCGGCTAGTTTCTGTTAAACAACATAATTTGTTCGTATTTAATTAAATTGTAAGACGAACGAATGAAAGACGAAAGAAAAGTACAAAAACAAAACAAAAACAAAGTAAAAAAATAAACATTGACGTTCAATGTGTGCAAAAAAATGCGAAAAATCGTATAAATGAATGCAATGGTAGACGTGATAGAATGAAGGCGACAGCATTCAACAGCGAATCAACTTAAATGATCAAACAAATGTGCGCATTTATATTTCAACTGAAGCTGGTCGATTATGTTCAACTGCAGTCATAAAAAAAAACATTGCAATGAATGGGCTAGAAATGAATGTGTGTTGTGTCGTCAATTTATTTTGGTCTTGTTTTGATCATGTTGATCCATGTTGATGTTGTGTTTCAACATCCAAAGAGTTATGTGTGTGTGTGTGTGTGTGTGTGTGTGTGTGTGTGTTTATGCCAAACACAACCCAAACACTTGCGAGTTATCGCACACATTTGGCCCCAAAAATCTTCCATCAATTATCTGATCCATAAATCACTGCTTAAGTCAAACATTAAAGATGCTTTAAATGGAACCATATCATTACTCGCTACAATCGATCAAACTGTTGAATACCATGCAAAACTCAAATTACATCGCCAAATGCATTGGGCCAAACGTTAAAAGAAAATACAAAACGAATAAGTAAAAAAGAAAAACGAAATAAACACGGAATAGCCAAAGTTGTCATGAAACACCATAATGGACCATGCAACCAATTTCCATGTGCCACAAAAGAATGTGGTTTGCATTTAGACATCAAATTATATCAGCAACAAACATCAAATGTGTACAGATAAATTTCATGAAATACTACAGTTTTAGTATGAATGCGGGCTGTATAAACATTGCAACCACAAAAACAGTGGCTCTTGTTCAGAGAAATGTAAACAATTGACATTGAGATATGGAAAAAAAAGTTATGTTTTTAAAATAAATGTAACATCTAAAGTCTTCCATGCAACAAAATCTGACTGATTAAACTCGGGACTTTGAGCAACTGGCTTATCAAATAGATTCCTAGCAAATGACGAAGGGGACCCAAGCCACATTGATCACAAATTATTTAGTGAATTCTATTGACTTGTAAATCATTGTGTTCTACATTTCAAATTTCATACTATGCAAATGTGATCAAAACAACAGAAATGTTGATTTACATTTAAATTCCTGTTTAGGTGAATAACCGAATTATCATTTCGGGTGTACAATTGAAGTATGTGTCTGGTGATAAATGTTCAAAAACAAAAAATTACTTTCTCTCTGTTTTCTATCATTCTGATTCATTGAATTGAGTTCAACAATAACAACGAACAATAATACTCATAAAGTTGTCATTGCGTTTATCGCAAACAACCTTAAGCGTTATATTCGATAACGAATCCGGCATTTGTCTTTCAATGAAGAGTGAAATATTTTGGACAATATTTTACATATTTCAATGTTTGTCTTCATTCATTTCAAAAATATTATCGTTTTCTATGCATAACATTTTCTTCATACTGAAAACAAGACAATCAACACCAAAGTTAATTTTCATCTTAATTGTTAAATAAAGCATTTGCGACAGACTAAGATGAACAGTTTTTTTTTCAAATTTACAGTTATAACACTGGTTAAGTAAAAAAAGTATTTTGTCAAACTTAGCTTAAACTCATTAAAAAAAAAAAAAAACATAAATATATTTGAGAATTACTTTATCTCTGTGACGCTTACAGTCTGTAAGTTACAGATAAAGGTTATACCGTTCTTATCGCTCATTGCATTGAACACTTAAGCAAGCAGTGGTAATCCGAACAACCGACAATACGTATGCATCACAATGCATTGGCATAAAAAAAATATATATGTAAATTTATCGTCGAAAGAACAAAACAGCAGAGGTCTGTGTTTTGACTGTGTTTTTTATGTTCTCCTTCTATACACGTTTTTCTTTTTCTACTTTTCGTGGTAACTATCTGCGGTCTCTTTTACTCCACCTCAATTATCCATTGCATTTGACTGAGAACCAACAGCTCAGTGGTATGTGAGCTAAAAACAGAACATAAACCACATTTCGGCTAATAACAAACAGGGGGAACACAGTCGCATAGCATTTTTGTGAGTGTATCGTGCATATGTTGAACAGTGCACATTGAACTCTGGTATAGTGCAGATCGTTTGTATGAAGTTAAAGTTCGTTCAATGAAACATTGAAGAGTTAACAATTTGTGTTTATGTTTAAATATATTTGCAGCTTAAAAAAAATTGCGTGAGAATCAAATGCGTTTGAAAATCATAGACCAAATCAAATAATGAAACAAACAAAAAAACAAACAAGTGTAACAATGAGAGAATATCAAATGTGAATTGTGTATGACTGAAATGAAACTGAAATTTGTCGGTCAATCAAAACAAGAGTAAACGAATGGATTGTTTTTTTTTATTGGAATATATAAACTGCGGATGTCATACTGTGTGTAACAAGAGCCTCATATTTATGTATGGTTTTTATGTGTGATAAATGAGAGTGCACGCAAAATAAAGGAATGCCCAGCAATGAATAGTTATAAAATCGTTAATAGACCCGTACGCTAATCGTGTGAACTGAAACGAAAAATCACATCACATTCGTTAATAAACGTTTAAATCAACGATGCCATTTTAACAAATGGACCAATTTTACTTAATACTTAAACGCTCGCTTGAATCAAAATCAATTTAAATGTTGAAAACATTGCTTACGCCATTCGCCCAACCATCAACGCAAAAGCAATCCGCTGCAATGATGGTCACATCGCATGATATCAATTTTGTTATGGGTTTTATCAAAGAGGAGGAAATGTTTTCATCGCCAAATGCATCGATAACAACATTACCACCAACCACAATGCAAATGGCTAATGTAAGCAAAACATTGAATTTTTTAACTTGGCTCCGGAATGACAATGTTTGATCAATGAATGACAGGAAATAGGAAAATAGATAAATAAATAGATTTAGATGACAGATCTTCTGTTGCCAACATCTCACAGCACACGCATTAATATGTAAATTGGAAAATAGGTGTAAAATTTTTCACCGAAAATTTGTCTTTGAATTAAAAAAAAAAAAAAATATAAATAAGTCAGAAATTTGTGTGAAAAAAAGATGAAAAATCAACCGTTTTTGTGGGAGAGATACAGTATCAATTGAAACAAATCATCAAGCTCCGAATATGGAATAGAAATTTATTTTAGAAATTTAACTTTTTATAACAAATAACACATAGTTTTCGACTAACAATAACAATAACTGTAAGCCCACACACATTCACACGGCATGAATACATCGTAAAAAGAACTATTGCCTACTCTTGGTTTGATGATTGGTTCCAAATTGGAACTTCCAATTTGCCATCGGATATCAATTAGCAAGATTTGCTACACATGAACAAATGATAACTGACAACGCCACACCAAGAGCTGTGGAATCCGAATAAAGAACGAGTTCATTAGAGCTATGCAAATGACCGGAACATTACATTGAATGACCCATTCAAATATTCCAAGTAGTGTTTGGTTTGATTAAAAATCATAAACTCACAACGCTAACGGTATGCAGTACCGATACCGCATAAAACTGTCAGTTAGCATGAACTTGTCCAATAAATTGACCCCCATGATTCGTGTTCAACTTAATAAAAGCAGCCAACTCAATGGCAAATAAAAATGTCGGTTTAATTATCGATTGAATGCGTAGTTATCAACGGCTAACCATTTCATTTTTTTTTTGTTTTTTGTTTTTTGCTGTATTAAATTGAATTTTATTCGAATGTGTCTTTTTCAATCTGGTTTGTTATTTGCGCATATGCTATCTCCTACGCACAATCAGACGATTAGGTGGCCAATTTTTCCACTGCTTCCAGTTCTAAAAACGCCTTCAGAACAACAAAAACTGTCATAATCGACTAACAACCATTTATGATTTCTATTTCTTATGCGCTTATTTCTACAGTTTTTGTTTTTGCATACATTGAATTTGCTCGTTAAATTTTATGATCTGACATGCGTTACCAGTTTCCCTGAGTGTTTAGTTTTTAAAATGGATAAATTATCAGCTGTGGGAATGGAGACAAACGACATGAATATTTTACTCAGTTTTTGCTGTTGTTGTTGTTGCTTGTGAAGTGTTTCCATCGTGGTTCTATTTCAATTCAAGCGTGAATCGAAATGAACGGCTTCGGTGATCCTAACAGATGAACACCTGCTGTGCGAATAAGAATTATTGTGGTGCTCAACACTTAGTATGCATCGATGACAGGCCACAAGACAGAGAGAGAGAGAGAAAGAGAAAGAGCATGAGGCTTATCGGTACTTGGAATTGGAATATACAAACGTTCGCATTGGTATTTGCAGTTCAATTTGACCGTACTGCAAATCGTTTAGCATTCACAAAAACACAAAACGCATGCCGTTTATAATAATGAGTACAATGCACGCACAACCGAAGACGCCAACACTCGTCGGTGAACGTGTACAGTACTCACTGTGTGCTCTGTAATTTGCCTTAAGCAAACAATAGTCTCTCATGCGTTTTGGTTATTATGCAAAATTGATTTTATTTTTCTTCTATTTAATTTGATTACGTGCGGTGAATCCAAAACGAGAAATTTATTGAATCGAACATATTTTTCTGTTCACACTTTCTACGGCTGCATGAATGGGAGCTAAATAAAAGCAGCTAATAAAAGTGTTTCGATTTTTTTCTTTCTTTCTTCTTTCAATTTCGAAATCGACATCGAAACGCTTGAGAATCACGTTTGTTATTCGATTTGGATGAGGAAATTATGAGTTTAGTGTGCAATTGTAACTGTCACATTTTCAGTTTGAACAAACTACGACGTCGAAAGGTTATTTCAATAATAATTGTATCTATTTTGGTTTTTGCGTGACATGAAAATATGTCGAGGTTGTTTCAAGACAAACGTTTAAAAAATGGATGACTTTGAACTTATTGAGTTTTGCATGACTATAAAAAGACATTTACTGGTTTACTCGTGTGCTTTTTTTTTATGTTCCAAGTTTACTGCAAATAAGGGCAATCCATTTATCACAATTGATCACTAAATTGACATACGAGCTTCAAATTACGATCAACGCTATCGTGATATATTAAAATTTCGGCGGTTAAATCAATTCGAAGAAATATAGCTTAATTAATAATTTTATTCATGAGGTTGTCATCTCTTTGTCTTCTTCGATATTTTTCGCATGAATTCTTTTCAAATTGACATCTAACATGATGACAATAATATTTAAAAAAAAGTTGGCATTAATTTTGCCCAAAAGAATAAATAGCTTGATAGAATATGCAAATGAAAATAAATCGCTAATAAAAATTAAAAATTGTTAGTAACTTCATTCATTTCAAAACGGAGTATTTTTTTGTATGGAATAATTTTGAGCTATTATTTGTGATTATTTATTATCACATACTCACATTGAAACCAACCCAAAATCCCAGATCATAATCTTGTGATGAATGTGTGAAAAGCAAAAGACAAAAAACTTTGTTAACTTTTCCATTCTTTTGTTATTTTATTTCTAGACACGGACATTGCCAAATAATCATTCATCACCATTCCGGCGCTGGGGTCAATCATCGTTTCGGTCGCGTTCTAACGATCTTGCACCAACTAGTTTAACGAATCGTCGACCATCATCATTAGTTGCCTCCGAAAATGATGTTTTTTCAAAGGTATGAAAATTTTGCCACAAAATGGCCGTTAAATTCCGCTGAACTCTGGTTAAACGACTTTTTTTGTGTGTGTGTTGGTTTATGTTAAATTGTGATTTGTTTATTCTTTTGGTTAAAACCATAGTCGGCAGATAATGATGACGATATATGCTCATTAAAAAGTAAAGGTAGCGATGCGACGAGTACGGCAAACGTAGCATCAACAAAGGTGACCGTTGACAGTGAGCCCACAAGCCATGGCGTTCAAGTTTGGGGAAATTCATTTGAGAAATTACTCGAAGATGCAGCTGGTCTTCACACATTCGCCGAATTTCTAAAAAAAGAATTCTCAGCGGAAAATATTTACTTTTGGACAGCATGTGAACGGTATCGTAAAATCAATGATCACATCGAACGAACAAAAGAAGCGAATGGCATTTATTCAAAGCATTTGGCCACTGGAGCGTCTGAGCCAGTTAATGTTGATTCAATGGCACGAACATTGGCACAGGAAAGACTCAACTATGCTGAACCGGATCTTTTTTTGCAGGTAAATATTGTTTTGCTCAACAACAACAAAAAATAAGCGGTCCCTTTGATGTATAATATTCATGTGAATGCCGGACTAAAACAATTTGTTTGCTGGTTTTTTTTGTGACGTAGGCGCAAAAGCAAATTTTCAACTTAATGAAGTTCGACAGTTACCAGCGATTCATAAGATCCGATCTGTACAAATCATGTTTGGTGGCTGAGCAACAGAAAAAACCATTACCATATCCAGGCCATCAGCTTGATCCAAGCCTGCGTACAATAGTTGAAATTTATGATAAGGCACCAGCACCGGTGGCATCATCAAAACTTAAAAAATCACTTAGCAATGCCGAAGATCGCCGTCGAAAATCACTTTTACCATGGCATCGAAAGACACGCTGCAAATCAAAGGATCGCAATGAAGAATTTTTACGCAATGAAACACAAAAGAATGGCGCCAATTCACAAATGACCGTAAATATCAATCAGTCACAAAATGATATTCACAGTTCACGAAGTTCGTTGTCAAGTTTTGATGCAGCAATTTCATCGAGACCAAATGGGGCCGTTTCACCAGTTGGTTCAGGTGATGATTCTCCACCACGCAGCTCATTGTGTCGTGTTATATTAAGCGACGGGGCTACAACGATCGTGCAAACGAGACACCATGAAAGCATTCGCACTCTTATTGATCGTTTGTTGGAAAAAAGGGGCATTTTTTATGAGGCTTATGAAGGATTTGTGGCCGGGACTAATAAACCAATCGACTTAAATGTTGCTAGCACATCGGTGGCTGGCAAAGAAGTATTAATCGAACAGCGTGTTGTATTCAAACTGGATTTACCCAACAAAAAGATCATTTCGGTGAAAAGTAAGCCATGCAAACTATTGAGTGAGGTGCTCAAACCAATCTTACAAAAATACAACTATCAACTGGATATGGTTACGGTAAGCAGATTTAAACAATTTCACTCTAGCTCAATGTAGATGTTTTTTTAGTGATAATGATTAACCAATCCATTGTTTCATCATATTTCCGTAGGTTTACACAAAAACACACACGGAACCAATGCCAATCAATGCTCCAGTTACGTCTGCCGATGGTCTACGTTTGCTTGTCGTACTCAATGACGACGGTGAGTGAATACATTTTTCGAAAACAAAACAAAAAAAAACACAAACACACACAAATCATTATCGCGTCCATTCTATTGTATATATCCATCCTATGAAATGCAGATACTACTGAATTATTTATAAATGAAAAAGAAACCAAGAAAAGTAACATAGAGAAATATAGAAGAATGTTAATCCCTGCAAAAGTCTACTGTATCACAACGTAGGTTATTAGTTTTTTTTTGTTTAAATTCGTTACATTTACTGAAACGCAATAAATATTTGGAAAACTAAAATGTTTGGTGCTTTTTTTTTAAAAAAAAACAAATTAACTCAAAATTAATTTCATATTTCGTGGCGGGTTTTTTTCCTTGGGCTCTTTAATTTTTACAGTTTTATTTTTTATGGTTTTAGGTTTATTTTCTTAGAGGATTTTACCACAAATCATTTAACATAATAAAATCATTTCAATGAGATCGATCAGACAGAGTCGATCCATTGCTCTGATAAAGTGGTGAAAGTCTTGGATTGATCAAAACTCTAATATAATCACATATCGTTCAATTAATCTGTTTAATTTAGTCATTTGATCTACAATTCATATTTTGTAATTCGTTGAAATTTCACTTTCAAAATCGTAAACGTCCATTACATTTCGACATCGTCTAAGTGATAGTTTTTATGTGGGTCGAGTACTAAATTTAATTGTAAATGCCATCATCATCGATGACAGCATTGAGTTTCATTTATCATTTTCCGCTTACAGTTCAAGTGTCAACGCAGGAAACGACGCTTAATGAAATTACCAATAAAGTATTCAATGAACTTATGCAGAAAAAGACTGATTTGCAGTCAAAACATTTGGATATTAATCAAGGTTCATCAATACAAGCCAATCAACATCAACCGTATTTACCGAGTCAACAAGAAGATGTGAGCGGTCGATCGGATGATTGGTGTTCAGAGAGTAGCTCAGGGAATTTTGGGCAATTGAGGCAGCCCATCTTTAAAGGTCGTCCGTTATCTTCGGCTAACAAACAAAGAAAATTCTCTATAACACCATCATCATCAAATGTTTCCATATTGACATCAATCAGTTCAAAAGACAATAGCATTTCGTCAAAGACTTTAACAGAGGGTGGCTCACCTCTTCCCCACAATGGAATCTCAAATGATGAAGCGAGTAAAAAACCGTTAATTGCAAAATGGAAAACGGGCGCACGGTTGCAAAATACATCAGCACCTTCAGCAGATGGCAAAGGTACAATTTACATTTGAACTTTTTGTTTTCCCTTGTGAAAATCGAACGATTGAACAAACAGGCTGCCAAATGGCTAAATTGGGACAAAAAACGACTCAAAGTCGGCCAGAAAACCACTAGCAATCGATTGGCAATCAATTGAAATCGTCTAAAGTACATAAATATCGTTTTCAGACGTCCCAAATCAAACGACTCTAGTCGTCCAAGAGTCGGTTGACTGGGAGTCCTTTTTTTTCACAAGGGTCATAAATTCAACTAATAACAAAATGATTCTTAGAATTAGAAAAAAAAATGATCTCACCACGGCCGAAAATGATCTCACCTAATCCATTCATACTTATCCATAACTATAGATCTTCTGGAGGATTTAAAGCGTGCTCAACGATTTCGTTTGGAAGATCAACGTGGAACTGAGATCAACTTTGAGTTACCCGATTTCCTGAAAGACAATAACACAAATAAATGGAAAAATATGAAAATCGCCACACATGATGCTAACAATTCGAAACATGTTCATGATGTTGACATGCAGAAAAAGACCGGAAAAGCACCACAACCAGCACCCAGATTGTATATCAATCGAAGCACTTCAACTGAAAATAGTTCATTCTCCGAAGCAATAAATGAAAATGGAGAAAAGAGTCAAGGGGCATACAGTTCATATAGTCAAGGTATGAATGGCTTTATTGAAAGACTCGTTTAATTTTTGTCGAAATTTTTTCGAAAACACTTGATTAATAACATTCCAATTTCAATTTCTCAATAACTATGTTAAGGATCTGAAAACAGTGACACATCACCTCAGAAATACTCGAATGGAACTTTACCCCCGCCATTGCCACCAAAGCCAAAAGTTAAGCCCACTTGTTGGGCCGGCAACAGTAACTGGCAGCCTAACGATACAAAAGCAGATGCAAAAGATAAACAAAGCCTTTTGGCACTCGGCGTGCGAAATATTAAAGCGCCAATAGCGGATCGTATCAATATGTTAAGTGCAACATTGACAGATAAAAAGATGCCACCGCCTCGTACGATTTACTTTGATCGCATGAACAGTAGTTTTGTATGAACAAATGAAAATAAAAGAAATATGCTCTTCGCGTGTACTACGTCTAAATGAATGCATCAAATGAAACAGAATGATGAATGCATCAAATGTTCGACGATGTTGTGATGAGGCTCGTGCTTTTTAGCTCGTTTCAATTTCGAGGCAATCGATTTTGTTCGGCAAACTGTATTCTTCATAGAAGTCATCATCTTTTTGCCATTGTGAAATGAAATTAAATATTATATTTTTACACATGATTTTTATTAATTTATTACAAAAACCAGCGTCTATTTGAGACAAATGTAAAAGAATAGTTATAAAAACAACATGAAAATGAATAAAATTTAGAGTTTTCATTGTGATTTTAACATTCACTTTTTATTACTTATGATAAACATTGTTATAATGGATTAAAAACAAATATTTCAATGGACTACGCAATTGCTACGGGTGGTTGTTTTGGTGGACCACTTTTATCTTCATTTTCTTCATTCTCAACTTGAACAGCTTCAATGGCTTGTTCTTGTTCCTCTGTGTTGCTTGTTTCTTCAATTTCATCGGTCTTTTCAACAAATCGGTAAGTTGTTTTTGATGGTTGTTTCGGTTCAGCCCATGGTGGAATGATTTTTTCATGGATACGCCATTCACCGTACAAATTGGAAATATTCTTTTCGAAAACAACATATTCAAGAACGTCTTTTGCCAGGATTTCACTTCCATGCATCAAACGTCCGAAACGATCGTAGATTGCTAGTGATTGTTGTGTATGCATTCGAACCGTCACTTGTGCGAAAATATTTTCCTTTGCAATGAGATGCGTTTGACGAGCATGAACAACACGCGGTGGTTCAATTGATCCAAGGAATTTCCATCGAATTGTCCTATTTTTGGTATTGAAATTTATCTCCGGATACAAACGTTCCGTAACGTATTCACGAAGTAACATTTTATCATCAGACATAAGCGCTTCATGGGTTCGAACATAAATATCCTGTGCTGTTTCGGCAAATTCACTTGGTGAAAAGTCTTCTTCGTATTGTCGAATCTTGCGTATGGCCAACATTGATTTGGATTTTTTCTCAAGGAATTCATACGTTTGCTTAGCACCACCGGCTGTAAATTTGGACAATTTACCATCACCTTCTGGTGGAACATACGGTTCGAAAATGGCACTTGTCTGTCGGTAAAAGGACGTTTAGTTCATTCAAACATTATTATAGAGTGTCATTTGCAATGAGGAAACAGAAATACTCACCGAAGATATTAAGATGGGTCGCTCTTGCCATGGTCTTGCCGGCATAACACCCTTCTGCTTCATACGTCGATTTTTCTCTTCCTGAGAAATTTCATGCTCTTTCTCATGGTAATTTGGCAAATCAATTTTAATCACTTTCTTTGTACGCAGCCATTTGAATTTAGGATTCCAATGTTTACTGTGATTTCGATTCGGTTGTTGATTGTACGGTATATTCATGCATTGATACAAGACTCCACTTTGACCCTATTGATAGAATGAATCAAAGCAATGGTAATGGATTAATCAAGAGACTCAGCTGAATATGTTTAAAATCAAGAAAAAAAAGTTATTAAATTCGATGTGAGCGATGGTTGTCAACATAACCTAGAAGCCCAACTTTAATCGACCTCTCGATTTTATGTGACATAGAAATTATAAGAAGTCCTTGGAGGACAGCCGTGAAAAGCTTGTCAATTAGTAGTATTTAATCCATAATACTAACCTTTATACTCGTGGAAGCTCGAGTAAACAGAGAAATTGCAGCCATCTCCCAGAGTTGTGGTCACTTTATATTTAAATGGATTGGTTGACATTCAAATCAAATATTGATTTTGACATTTGATTAACTACCGGTAAGGTAATGGTTTAGAGTAATTCTATTTTCAGTGTCTTTGCAATAATTCAAAGTTAAACAAGAGGTTAAGTGTTGTTTATTTTATAAAATTTTATATATTCAGCGGTAAAAAATATATTTTCATCTAAGTTAAAGCACAAATTGAAGACCATTCAAACAGAATACTATTAAATGTTACCATATTCAAAATGAACTTTGCGGTTGTTGAGCTAAAAATGTCAAACCGCATGCCATGGCCAACACAGCAGCCACACTAAATCGGTTCATTTTATAATCCACAATGGAGTCATGTTCATTTGCGTTATCATTTACATATTCATTGCGAGCAAAGCACGACGTGTGTATGTGAATTGTGCGAAATAAAGAAAAATAAAAAAAAACTAACAAAGAAGTCTAGACACATATTTTGTGGAGCCGAACCAATTTTTGTATATTTTTCTGTAAGTTAAGACGATCAATTATAAAAAAAAATTCGTTGTTTTTTTTTATCTCAATAGAAATTCAAGTGAAGTTTTCATCATTTGCTTTCCGCATGTTTTTGATTTAATGCGTTTTTCTTTCTTTCATCTTTTGTTCGATTTCGTTCAATGAAAATGTTGATTTAAGCGCGGAAATTTTCAAGCTATTCTTATTAAAATCCAATATCATTTTACTCAAATACAAAATGTCTGCGACGAAAAACAAAATCATTTTGATAAAATTTTGGAATTTTTCATTTTAAAAAAAATGTGTGTGTTCAAGAGTTATTTTGTAGACTCACAATAGACGTCCATCTTTCTTTTTTTTCACAATCGTCTTTCATTATTCACATTTAATGCGCGTTTATCATTTTGGGGTCGCCATTGTTATGAGCATAAATGACTTGAATTTTTCAATAGAATATCAATTGTTTGAAATTTTCATATTTAATTTATAAAACAGAAAGAAAAAAAAAACAAACAATTTATTATTCCCGTGTGCATGTTGCAATTGTTTGAGTTTAAACGTTTTAAATGCACACAAAATTCAACGTGACGCATACCACCAATACAAACGCCATCGATTGGCTTTTACCTTGTGCTCTTGTTCCACATTTGAAATTCAATCCACAAAAACCACATTCTATGTATATCTATGTACATCACACGCGCACACACACACACATGCGCTCACACTCACTGCGAGTGTGGATGTTTTATATATGAAATTGTGAACACCTACGGCATTGACATCGGGACGAATCGAACAAGAAAGAAAAAGCATTTCATCGAACATCATACATCAAGTTTTCTTTTTCTCGTGTGTAAATTTATTACAATTTTGACTTTTTGTGTTTTTTTTTCATATTTTTTTTTATATCAAATTGAATCTATTTTTAATTTGATTATTTTGTTTTTTTCTTCGTTTTTGTTTTTCATTGTGTTAATTTTCATCAATCGAATAGTGCGTGACTTTTACACAACCACCAAATAACCAGAGTGTGCGTGCTATTAACAAACAGTATATTGGAGTTTTTATTTACGTTTAGTTTAATTTGGGACAAAAGTAAAAAAGTAAGAAAAACCATTTTTATTTTTCTGTTCAGATTTCCTTAATTTATTTATTTTTTCCGTCTTGTTTGTTTGTTGATTTCGCTTTTAGAAATTGTTTGAATGTGCACATGCATTTGAGATAATGAAAAAGGTCATTTGATTGCCTCTAATTGAATTACAAATCAAGCGACTTGTTTGCCTTATAGCTTTTCCGCATACAAAATATGGGAAAAACAACAACAACAACCAAAAATTACGCATTTAAATTGAGAAAGCGTGTTCCTTGTAACGATTGCTCAAGTGTATTCAATCACAATGAGGTCAACATGAGTAAACTTTAAATAAATCCGTCAATGTTGCTGTAGCCAACGTTATAATTTAATTTCAATGGTCAATTTTTCCCGAAATATAATTAAATTTTTTCAAAAGACAAATGATCACCTCATAATGATCCGTCTCATCCATTCCCATCGCATGTCTTTAATGAATACGAATTAGGTTATGTTCATTTAAATGACACGCATTTTTTTCGAATGTTCTTCTGTGGAATGGAACACCGAAAAAAGTTCAAAGTGAAAAAGAGCGTTGCCTTGAAATCGGTTTTCTTCTAGCGCTTTCTTAATTGCTTTGTATGTGGTTGAGGAACGGTTTTGCGATGTACAACGAATCTTTATTCACCCATTTTTTCGTCAATTGGCCAATTCCGTGCTTAATTGTCTGTCAATTTCTTGGTATTGGTGGATTCATACATCGTCTAACATCTGAAGCGTTTGAATGTCGTTCACATACATACGGTTCATAATGAAATCTTTTGAGACGACCACAACGACGGCTGATGACGCACAATGCGTTCAACTTGTTGCGACTGTGTGCGTTTCATTTCGTCGGTTTTCATGTTTGACTCTCATTCCATTCGGCGAATCATATTTTTTCTTCTTCTTCTTCCTTTTTCTTCTTACGTGTGTTGTGTCATTAGCAAACGAACCGGTTCACAATTCCACACCGATTGAAAATGCGGTGCGGCGACATTCAGTGCTACTTCATACCACATCGACCGATCGCAACACATTCATTTCCAAATAGTTTTTGATGAGCTGTCGGTGTGCTCATTTCTTTCCATTTTTTTCACATTCTTTCACATAGTTTTCGTTTTTGTCTTTTCTCATTTAAAAAGTAACTGTAAAAACTCGAAATAGTTTTAGTGAAACAAAAAGATTCCACGAATCTTTGTTTCATTTAATTTTAGTGAATTTGTGATCAATTTTTTTTTAAATTTAATTTATTTGATTAGGTGGGATTTCTAGATCCCAAAAGGTAATTTTTTTTTCATTTGAAATCAATTCGGTGTAATAAAAAATTGTTGCGTTGCCAAAGTCAATGTGAACCTCTTTAGAATTTGATTGACGTGATACTCGTGTTTTTTTAGGTTATAAAAATTCCAATTTGCTATCGTCGCAATTTTTTTTGTTCATTCATCAAGTTTTTTATTTGTGCCATTTTTTTAAAAGTTTATTTATTCATTTTATTTTCGTTGTTTTTTTTTCTCATTTTGTATTGACCTTTTTTGTTCGTGTATGTTTTTGAAGTGAATTTCATTTGATTGAATATGAAGCGCAACGACACGTTTTTTTTAGTGAAATCTTGGAAATAACGTTTAATTGTAAATTTTACCGTTTCTTTTTATTTCAGCAATTTATTGTATGAGTCAGAAAATCGAAAGACCAGTACTATCAGGTCAACGCATCAAGACCAGAAAAAGAGGTTAGTGTGTGTTTTTCTTTGTGTCTTTAATTTCGTTTGTGTTGTTGTACATTGTATTCAATGCAATACAATTTTACAAGTACACCTTGTCCACCTTTCCTTTTTTCACATTTTTAACATGTGTAAATTTCATTTAATTGTTGCAAATATAAATTGAATTCATTTCACTAACAATTTAAATTTCACTTTTTGTATGTCAAAATTGAATTGCGTCTAGATGAAAAAGAGAAATACGACCCCACGGGATTCCGTGATGCGGTCATTGCTGGTCTTGAAAAGAATGGCAATGATTTAGAATCAATATCGAAGTATTTGGACATTGCTGGTAATAAATTGGATTACCGTCGTTACGGCGAGGTGTTGTTTGATATTTTGATTGCTGGAGGTCTACTCGTTCCCGGTGGCTCAATATCGCAAGATGGCGAGAAACCAAGCACGGAACATTGCATCTTCCGTGCATCCGAAGATATGGAATCGATGCGCAATTATGAGCAGGTGTTCATCAAGCTCATGCGCCGATATAAGTATCTCGAGAAAATGTTCGAAGAGGAAATGAAAAAAGTGTTGATCTTCATCAAGGGTTTTACTCCAAGTGAACGTACCAAATTGGCGCGTATGACTGCATTATGGATTGGTGAGTTGAAATATATCATTTTAAATGCTGTTCAATGATAAAAAAATTGTTTTGTTTGCATCGATATCCTCGGTCATTGTTTCATTAATCCAGACTTAGTTAAGCATTTCCGCAGTTTTTGTTAAGAACTGTGGATCATCTTAGGTCTGGATAGATTAGCTACTATGAAAACTATACTGACAGTATTTTGAACTTTGAATATGAATATTGTTACAAAGTTTTCAACATTATTAATTCAAAAACCCGGTTTTATGATAATTATTTTGTTCTAAAATGAGAAATTCTGTTTATCAAGAAAATCGATTGATTGAAAAAAAAAACTTAAACTTTTCGAAATAAATGTTTACATTCTATTTCGAATGTGATTCTTCATCCAGTTTTTGCCTAATAATTCTGGAATCACTTAGGAATTATTACTTCCCATGAACTGGAGAGATAAAATAGACATTCAACAGGCCATAATCACGTTTTGCTATAGGATTATGGCTAGAAATAATCTTACACGTTCAATATTCCGTTTGGTTTGAAAAAAATAACATTATTATAACGCTTTTAACCGGAGCCAGTTTTTTTTATGATAGCTTAAGCAATAGAAAAATTGCTAAGTAATTTTAAGTGTTTAACTTTGACCAAGGAATAAAAATGCATTCTGAAGATGATTTGTCATCCAGTTTTTGCCTGATAATTCCGGAATCGTTTAGGAATTATTACTTCCCATGAACTGGAGAGAAAAAAATAGACATTCAACAGGCCGTTATCACTATTCACTATGGGATTATGGCTAGAAAATAATCTAACATCTTTCTTTTTACATGATAAATTTTGTTATCTGTTTGTTGAAATACACCAACTTTAACGCTGTTTATTTATTTAATTGCAGGTAATGGGTCAGTTCCGCCAACCGTTTTACTGTCCCTGATCAATGAGCATCTGATCAAGGATGAAATCGCTCTCGACTTTCTGTTGGAAGTGTGCTCAACAATTAAGCAGGAGAAGGGACTGTCTTCATTAGTCCAATACCTTAAAAAGGGCAACGTTGAGAGCAAGTAAGTGTCACCTTCTATCCTACCTAAATTGGATTTGATGTTTTTGTTTTTGTGTATGCACTGCATTAGAACTGATTTCATGGATATTTTTCTACCAAAAATCGGTGTCGGAAATGTGCTATAGCAATCTCCATGAATTTTTATTACTTGCCCGATTAATTTCGAATGTGCCACCAATTTCGATTGGTTCAAATTCAAATAATTAGTTGGTCTTTCAAGAAATCCAACATTTAAGTTCATTTCAAGATGTATAATCATTTAGAGCATCTACAAGGTAAACTAACTTTGATTGATTTTTTTTCTCATTTTAATAGGCTTATGGACTTTTTCCCGCCGAAAAAGCAAACAGAGGAATACTTAAAATCAGTGTTCATTGAAAAGGGCTTGGCAGAAGTGGTGAAACTCCATAAGGCACAAGCCAGCTATGAAGCTAAGCGGGAATTGCAACAGGTAATTTATTGTTATTAGCGTTATCGTTTACTAGAGCCTTCAAATTGTGCAGCACTTAGGAAAGAATTTCATTTGGCGTATTTTGCTGAAGAAATTCTTTGGAAATTCATATTTCGATTTCCAGGTGCTAGACTAAATTAAATCTTTTGCTTGCATTTGGTTCCACTCAATGGAATCCAATGTCAATAAAGAATTTTACAAAGATATTTTTTAACAGATAGACTCTTTTTAACCACCTTCTTTAATGACCCCAAAATTTGGATACAATTTGACTGAATGTGTTATTATTTCTCTGCTAACAGCTTCTCAAGGATGACATCAGAGATAACAAAACGCACAAAGAAATTATCGCCGACATTCGTGAATTGGCACAAAAAACTAATATTGCCGATCATGAAGTTATCGGTTTGATTTGGACAACATTAATGTCAATGGGCGAATGGAACAAAAAAGAGGAATTGGTAACTGATCAAGCTGTTAAGCACTTGAAGCAGTATACTCAGTTGTTCACAGCATTTGCAACCACAGCTAAAGCTGAACTGTCGCTCATTCTTAAGGTGCAAGAGTTTTGTTATGAGAACATGAATTTCATGAAAGCGTTCCAGAAGATCATCATTTTGTTCTATCAAGGTAAGATGTAAATTCCAATTCATATGTTGATTTATTCATTCGACGGCAATAGAACTGTAAAGTAGTTTAACGGATTTTCACCATTAAATTACCAACAAATTTGCTAGATTAATGTCACGTAATCGATCTGGAGGCATTCCGCATATTTATATGGTCGGTCGTCTCCTATACTATTATGTTACAAAAATCCTATTTCTCCATCAGTCTTCTTCTTCTTCTTTTCGACATGGAATTTAGTCCAAACTTTTTGAATGTAACAAAATGTAATATTTGTCTAATTCAATTGCAATTTGTATTTACAGCTGGAATTGTATCAGAGGAAGCCATTTTAAAATGGTTCAAGGATGGACACTCGCAAAAGGGAAAGATGCACTTCTTGGAGCAAATGAAAAAGTTCATCGAATGGCTTCAAAATGCTGAAGAAGAATCTGAATCTGAGGAGGAAGACTAGAGTGATTTAGCTTCCCATTAAATAAAACATCCACCACCCGAGCAAAATCGAATGCAAAAAAACAACAACAAATAACACTGAAGATAAAAGAAAAAATTCATCAAACAAATTAAACAACAACCATTAATCCATACCAGCAAAAACTTAATTCTAAACAAAATAAAAGATCCAAAAAAAAACAAGTAATGATAAAATAAATATTAAATAAAAAATCAGTCGAATTTTCAATTGCAAGATGCAAGTTGACAAACTTCCATTCAAACAACTATCAACAGGTCATAAAAGTCCACAGACAGAATAAAATACAAAATACAGCACTTTTTTTTTGGTGAGACCATTTTTCGATCAAATACAACACACACAAATGACCATATTTATTGTATATGGTTTTACGTGTATAGCTTCATCTGTACATTCAAAAATGACATTAATTTAACGAGAACCGTTAGCATGCGGATTTGATGCAACAACAAACATATTGTTCAATGTTCATGTAGATTTCTCTTCATTTCCAACTGATAAAAGAAAACAAATCAACAAAACAAAACACATCTCCGATTTTTATCGTTTTCATTTTGTATTTAACATTATAAATCAAACAATTGCATAAACTCATTGTACGTATTGTGAATATTATTTAAATGGTGTATAACTGGTAAATCATTTTGGATGCATATTGGACAGCGCATGCAATAAATGTTCAAATCAACAGAAAAAAAACAAACAAACAAACAGACAAATCCATCTCTTTTATTTCATAATCAACGTTCACCATTCCAATTGAACGCATGGAACTGTGTTTTTTTTAAGGGAAGAGTCATAAGGTAAGTTTCTGCTATTTGGATGCAGCTTTAAACTGCGGTCGAGTGGAAGAACATCTCTGGTTTCTCAACCCTTTGACAAACACATGTCTCACACTGCGTGCAAATATTGTTGGTTGATGTTTCCTTTATCGATATTTTCAGCAATTTACTGTCACATTCGTAACAAGCTATGAATAAACCATGTATTTCGATTTTCGAAGGAGAGACTTAACACTCTTACTCGTACATCGAGTGCAACGCAATTTCTTCGATGTATTCAATTTTTACATGTACAGATGTGACTGTGAAAATCGTTTCATTTGAAGAGCAATCGTCCTAATGCGTAAATAAAGTTGAGTCATTTTGAATCATATGAAATACGAGGGCCCATGAATGTGCGCTGTGGAGTTGAGTTTTTGTGTTTATTTGTATCCTGCATACCGAGATGAGTCACTCCATGGAGTGTTTGCAAAGATTTATGCATTTTCTATCAGAATATTTGCAAACAAGGAACAGCGATTCATTCAACTTGGACATGAATTTTTGTGTATGCATTAGTGTAAAGGCGGTACTTGTAAATGTTCAAATAATAACCATCAATTTCAGTTGAGCCAAAAGATGTTTTCTTTTTTTATGTTCATGATTATTATTAAGGCCTAGAAACTTGGAAAACAGAAATCTCTTGATTCAGTTTTTTTGATCAAACATGCAAAATTTGTTGCAAATGTTGCACATATTATTTCTTAAAGGAACCAGAAATGAATGAAAGTGGACAAATTGACTACTTCATTTGTAATATCAGTTTATATTTTACTCAGATGCACATAAGTCGTGGAAATGTTATATGTGTAAGAAATCGCATGAATAAGATAAACGCAACGATGCGATTAATGTTTAAAAAGATCATTTTATTTCGTGCTAAAATCAAATATTCATATTTCACTATCGGATTCATATTCACTCCAGTCGAGACTATCCAAGTTCTTGCTTTGAAGATAAACATCAAATTGCTCTGGAATGCCCATAAAACGGCGACACTTTGCTCTGAACTGTTTCCACGTCCACTGGTCGTAGTTCTTTTTATCCATAACCATTGCTTTATAGTTCAATTTGTACTTATCCATCATATAGGTGAGATGAGCAACGACACCCTTTGGCAATCTAAATCAGAGAATTGAAATGCAAAGCAAAAAAATGTATGAACTAATGTGTTATCAGTTTCATTTTCTTGGTTGTATCAATAAATGGACGTTTGATTGTACAAACCTAAAATTTGATTCACGTAGGGCATTTGCATCAGCCTCCATTGCTTCCATAACAAAACCTTTTGAACGTTTAACTGGCTGTGGCTCAGATGTGTTGTCCTCTTCAACGAAACCATGCATTTTTTTAATCAATTTGGCTCGTTCATCTTTAGCATTCGGAATTTTGATGACTTTATTCGGATCCCAGCCCAATCCAATGTCTTTCAAATTCGATGTTATCGTTTTGCGATCTTCCCACACATTTTTTATTTCTGGACTATAAAAATTAAGGAAATTATATTTTGTTTTCATTCAATTCGAATGGTTTTGAACGAGTAATATTCAAAGAAATATAAAACAGCACCCAAAATGAATGACTTGAATTGGTTTCACTTACCATTTGATTTGACCGGTGCTCAATTTCTTTTTGTTAAGTCGCTTTCGGTTAATGTTGTAACGGAATTTTTTTGCTTTTCGTAATTTACGAAGTCGTGGCATTTTTACAGAAACTAAATTGTTTTAGTATTAACGTAACTAAAACCTAAGGTCGAAATTTTGTGAATTTAAAATGTCTCTTTGTGATTGCTGAAAACAACGTGCTATTGTAAACAGCTACTAAAATGCCATGCTGAAATGTCAAATTGTCACATGTAGTCAATGGTGAATGGTGTACTTTAAAACCATAACCGTTAAGTCCTGTACTTTACATCGCGCGCACAGTTAAATAGCATTTGAATTTTATGTTAGAAGAAAAAGTATTTATTTTCAACAAGCTCAAGTTGCATATGAATGAAGAAGTTTTGGATAGTTTTTGTCATTAACACTCTCAAATGGTCTGAAAATGACCCTGTCGACGCATTAGCAAAATATAATTCGTTAGAAAATTTCTCATAATTCGATAGCATTTGATCTGAAATATAAAGTAATGACAATGAAAACACCTAGAAGGGAATTCTTGTTTGGGTGTGAACTGTGGAACTCCTGACGATTCAGACTTTATCGAAGAGCGTATATTTTCAAAAAAGGGGGTGAAAAGTTAATGAAACAACAAAAACCATCAAAATAAAAAATCATTTGAGTTTAATTAAAAGACAATAAGCTCGCATTTATTTCCAGAATTCATTCGAGTTTATCGTTTCAGTATTCAAAAAGATTAAATAATTAAAATACTTTTACTGGCAATTATCATGATAGGAAGAGTTAACGAGTAAACTGAAGACTTATGCACAAAAGATGGTAAAAGAAGCAAAAAGACTGAAGCTAATACACTGATGGATTAAAGTGTTTGTTTAAAAAAAAAATGACCTTAACTACTACGTTTGCTAGTCGATTAAATGCACTTTTTGTTCCATGAAAATGTAGTAAGTAGAAAATGTAGGCGGAATTTAAGGCAAAATCGGCATTTAGTGGCAGACTTCAATGACATATATTAGACACATCCGTATTCATACCAGATGTGCTCATCACCTTTCTTTTTATCTTTGCTATTTCCATTACTTGTGTTATCATTTAAGACTGAATTGTTTGGTGAATGTTGATTATTTGATCCGATCACTTTTGGATCACCAATCACATTTGAGATGCGATTGTACATTAAAAATGTGGACGGACTTTGGTCATGCGATGACGTTGAATGATTATTATTATTACTGTTAATGCTCGTATTATTATTGCTAATCGTTGTGTTATTTCGATTGTTTGCTCCCAATTCGGAGTCGGATTGTGCACTTGTATCGGGTAATTTGGAGTTTTCATCAACCAAATAAACAGTTCGACGACTTCCAGCTGCACCCAAGGTCAAACTGCTACCAGTTACATCAGGTGCTTCAAGTCTCCTTCAAAGAGAACATTAACATTTATTATGGTATTTGATTGAATATTGAATTCAAATTGATTCTTACCCTGGCAAAGTATTTCGTGATGTTCGCACCAAATCCTCTCGAACCAGGGGTTGATAGCTGTTTGCTGGCGATGAAACTCGATTAGTCTGTGTTTCGGTGTGATGATCGTTGGCTTTGCGTTGTATGGTTATGTGTGTCTCCTTCTTCAATAGATGTGTATCAGATGCCGTCGATTGCGGCTCATCTCCACTGTTATCTGACTCATTGCCACCTGAATCGAACCCACCAATGGTGAACTGCGATTGTGTCAATCGGGATTCATCCAACCATGATCGCCGATTCTGTACAAAATTAAATCAATTACAGTTTTATGGAGAATTTACACAAAAATCTAAGTTCTGACAAACTTACGCTTTTTGTGGGCACTTTGTTCATTAGGTCTGTTCCTGCCTTTTTGACACGTCGCAGCACACCACTTCCAAATGGTTTTCTAGAATAACAAAATACACCGATCAATCACATTTTCAAAGTATTATCACAAAAATGTTCATCAGCATTACTTCTTTTGGTTACTTTCTATCTTGCGATAGAATTCCATAATTTTCTCCTCTAGTTTTTCTTTTTGCCGATGCAAATTGTTCACTTTATCGGTGAATATTTTTTCTTCATCATGATAATGTTGTTTGTCATCCAGCGAATGACCTAGCAGCTCATGGTATTGAGTGAGGAGCTGTGATACATGATCCATTAAGGCTCGCCTGTCAATATCCAGATTTGCATTCATCTGTAGCAACATTTCACATCGGTTGGCTTCTTTTGTTAGTTCAATTTCTAGTGCTTTCGCTTGATCAACTCGGATACTCAGTTCACCGTTCAATTCAGTGTTTTGAAGATTGAGTTTGGCATTTTCAGCTCGTAGTATTTTATATTGTTCCTGTTGAAATTAAAAAAAAAAAAGAATGAAAAAAGCTCCGCAAATAGCAAATAGCATTACGATAGGTGCATATGAACCATGACACATACCTGAATGCTCTTATACTCGTTGGTGATTCGTTCGTTCCTTGAATACACAGTACGGAAATCATCTCTCAGTCTGGAATGTTCTGGCCGTAAAATGACATATGCATCATTCTCCTCTTTCATCGTTAGCAATTTGCCTTCCAATTCGCTAATTTGTTGTTTGAAATTTTGCTCTTGTTCAAGGAAATTGCGATTATCATTGCGTACATCACGAAGGGATTCTTTAAGTTTTTTGTGTTCTTTATTCAACGATTCATATTCACTAGTGAGCTGTTCGTGTAACGCTTGCATTTGTGTTTGATCAGCCAATAATGATTTGTGCTGTAATTCAATTCCTTCCATTTGTTTGGCAAGTGCATCTTTTTCAGAGGCTAACTGTGAATTGGCCAATTGTAAAGCAACGTGCTGTGTATTCAGTGATGTCACCTGTGAACTCAGCGTTGAAATGTCCACCTGAAGTTTAATCAATTCCTGATTGAGTGCATCGTTGGTTGTTTGCAAATCAACATTTGCCGTTGCCAATTGATCGCATTGCGCTTTCCATTCAGCTGAAACAGATGATAAAACTTCTTCGGTGTGATGCACCAAATCGGCTTCACGTTCGGTAGCCGCCACATCGATATTCTTTTCACAAAGAATGCATGCCGCGTTACCGTCACGACCGACTATATCACGCAACACCTTCCAATTGTCTGTATGGTTCATCACCTTTTCAATAACATTTTCCACACTCAAATCAACCATTTCGTCCTCATTCGTTGGCCAATTGATATTCAATTTTTCGAGATCTTTTTGAATTTTCGAAATGAGCACATTTTTCGTTATCAAATCATTTTGCAGTGTGGAAAGCGTTTCATCTTTCATTTTAACCTGTGTTATGTATTCATTATTTTTACTTTCGAGATCCGGCATTTTGGCGCATTCATTTTGAGCAGTCACAAGTTGCTTGCGCAACGTATCAATTTCATTTGTTTGGAGCAACAATTGAGCACTGTTTTCGTCTAGCTGCACCTCTTTTGTCTATGGAATCGAAAATATATTACCGTTAAAAAATATGAACGATTGCAATTGATTTCAAATCAAGATTGGTGTTAAAGTATGCTTACCTCTAATGTGGCCTTGAACTTATTCAAATCCTTCATCAAATTGGCATTCTCCTTTTCCAAAGCGCTGATCTTCTCCTTCAAATCCAATGTTTCTATTTCAAATCGATCACATGCCTCTGCTTTTGGTAATAACGATTCCAGTTCTTTTTTCTTTGTATCAAGAAAACGTTCCAAATCATCAGCACGACGCTGGATGCTCACACTTAAATTGTGTATTCTTTGTTTCTCTTTTGTTAATGTTTCCACTTGTTTTTCCAGTGCAACCAATTTTAGTCGATCTAATTCTTTATCTTGCATTTGACGTTCGGTGGCCTCTTGCCGATTATCGATAGCATCTTGTAATTTCTTATTTTCTTCAAGTGCATTTTTGAACATCTCTTCCAGCTCTTGATTTTGTTGGGTGAATCGATTACAATTCTCTTGCATTTGATCCAATTTGAGAGTCAACATTTTCTTCTCTTTTTCCAATTCGAGGATTTTGTTGGCCGTTTCTTGGAAATTTGTCTCACGCATCGCATCCAACGCTTGTTGCAATCGACGATTTTCTAATTCCAGTTTAATGGCTCGTGTCTGTGCAATAATAAATCGACATTTCAATAAGATCGCGGTACTTAATTTAAAAAAAAAAAAAAAAAAAAACAAAACAAACAAAAAGAAGCTAATTTCACATTCAACTCACTTGTGCATTGTTGGTCAATTGCTCTGACAAACTGTTATCGCCAACCATAGCATCGTTATCACGGTTTTCACCCTTCAGTTTTTCTACATCCGACAATTTATTCAATGATTTCATGGCCAATTGTAGTTGTGTATTCTCATCTAACAATTCCTGTAATTTTTCTCGATCGGCGTCACGCTCCAGAGCCATATCATTCAGTTTTTGTTTATATTTGATAATCTCAGACTCCAAAGTCATCGACTGTTCGAAACGTTTTCGTGATTGGGTCAACTGTTCCTCTAACATTTCCCTAGTGAAATTGATAAAAAGAATGTGTTCAAGCCCAAAACCAAACATGGTAAAAGTTCAACGATAAATGAGAGTGATAAGAATTTACTTTGTCTTCTGTAGCATGCGATTATCCTCTCGCAGCTCCTCAGCACGTATTTTAAAGAAATCGGCATCACTCAGTTTTTCTCGCATTCGTTGAATTTCCAACTCAAGCTGATCAGCACGATCAGCACGTTCGCGAAGAACATCAACTTCATCACGATAGGCAGACGCCCGACAGGATTCAGCATACCATTCTTGCGTCTATTTTGAAGAATCGACACAAATACATCGATAAATATTAATCTAATATTTGTGTGTCAAGTGTTTACACTCACCTCACGACGTAGTTTTTCATATTGACTATTTTTGTGCTCGAGTTCTTCTTTTGCTTGTAGGTAGGAATCGGTTTTTTCATCTCTATAATTATTTGAACGTAATCATTCTCAGCTGTTCATTAAAATCAGGTAATAATTTATATAGTCTATGAACTTACAGGTCTTGTCGTAATTTTCTCAACTTTGACTTAAGATCGGCAAGTTCAACAGCCAAATGATTTTGGTCGCTATTTATCGCAGCCGTTTGATTTACAGGGGTTTCAGATGTTGAAAATTTTACATCACCTGAGCTCGTTGTTACTTGTGCCATCCAATCAGTCTGGTACTTGTCACGCTCACGAGCAATTCGAACAACAAGATCAATCAAGTGATCAACGTTAAGGTTGTTACTATAAACAAAAAAAAACGAATTTATGCCAAATGATGAATGAAAAAAAAGAACGTTAAATTATAATATGATATGAGCTGAATGAAAGCCAAAGAGGCCAGTGTTGTTCCAAGATAATTTATCTAGATAAGGTAACAAGATAAGATAAAATAAGATATGATCTTTTATCTCATCTAGATAACGGATTTTTTTGGCTAATTTATCTTAATCTTATCTAGATAGCTGTATTTTTCGACTATCTTATCTGCAATTTTCAGATAATTTTGAAATTTTGTTCAACATTTGTTCAAAATGTTCGAAAAGACATCAAGAATGAAAATTTGTGAAAATGTGAATTCGAATGTTTATGAACAAACCCAATAAAATCTTCATCGTTGATTGGTATTGTGCTCTGACTCGACTTTTAATTCAAAAGTTTATTTTGCATTTTTGTTTTGATAAAATGTTTGACGTAAAATTGAAATAAAATTATGCAGCCCAAAAATTCCATCTCCATTTTATATGGAAAAACCATATTTTTTTCTCGAGGTTGATGGCTGGGTGTGAAAATCAATCATCAGCAATATTAGCTCGAAAAATCACATTGTAGGCTGTATATGTTTTGGTCTTATTCAAGTTAGTTTTGGTTAAATGCAGAACTCAACAAACTATTCAAATAATCAATTCTTTCAAGGAAAGTCAATTTTGTTGTATGGATGCCCGAATACTTGTTTGACTCTATTTTTTCGGAAATAAAAATAATATGCTTCTTGGAATTTTTTAGCTACATGCCATAGTTTCATGGGGATAGACACGGTCCTATTCTATGCTAGTTTGGCTATTGTTTTCGATAATTTTGCTAATTTCGCTAATTTCGCTAATGTAAATAATATGTCTCTAATATTGACTCCTTCTGAATGAGGCGCACGCGCACATTCCGAGAATGCAACACACAGAAGCGAAGGTTCCAGTGCATATTTCGTTGTTTATGGCGATGTTAATATCGCTAATTTTGCTATTTTTCTCTAGTTTTCTGTCATAAATACTATTTTTCTATCGGTGTCTTTCCCCATGCATAGTTTTCTCAAAAAATCAATTTTATTTCAAAAAAACAGGTGCAGTAACTACGAAGAGCACAATTGTATTCTCCAGAGGGCGTATTTGTGCATATATTCTCCATGGGAGGAATATTTATGAAATGTGTGTAAACCTTGTTTCCCCATGGAGGAATATTTATGAAATGTCAATATATTTTGACTGATGTTAAAATCGATTCAGCAACAGTGTTTAGAATGTGCATTATTCACCCAAGAGGAATAAATTCTCCCGATATACCTCCAAGGAGAAAAAATGCATAAACTAGCCCTCGAAGAATAAAATGATACCCTTTGTATTTACCGAGTGGCCGAATACTTTTTTTACTGACTGTAATTGATTTCCTTATGAACGACACTTTTGAAAGTGAATTGCGAAAATTACACCAAAGTGATTGAAAATCATAATCCAATTTTGTTATTATTCAAATAAAAAAAAAGTAAATTTTCGATCTTCAGCCCAATCAACGACCAACTCATTTCGGTTCAAATACAAGCTAGAGCTTGTATTTAAAAAAAAAATTCACAATGATTTCTTACCGTCGTTCGGTATCCAATGTATCCATATTAAGAACGAGTGTTTGTGAGTCCGTTACGCTTTTAATAATGTCAACTATGGCATGTTGTGTATCAACGTCGAGCTCTTTGATACGAGCTATGAAAAACTGCTTGTTAGGGCATTGAACCGCAGCGCCAAGTAGCAATGTGAATAATAATTTCATTTGTTCCAGTCCAGCTTTGGATTCTTTTAGCAAAAAAAAAGAAGCAAAAAAGCAAAAAAAAAGCAAAAAATAAAATAAAAACAAATGAAACTTTATGAAGTTCTACTTAAAACCCATAATGATAGTTTTACAAGTTTTTACCTGGTGCATGACCCAAAATCATGCAGTCCGGAACGACGAGTATCGTCTGACCCAGTTCTTCTTCGTACAGTGCTCGCATATTACGAATTACATTATCGAAATTTTTGGCTCGTGCAATTGGTATAGCCGTTTCATCCAAATCCGTTATGGGTTGCGGATAAAATTGGGGCTCTGGATCGATGTTTCGCCATACAGCATGAAATATTGACGCATCGAATAATGATTGGAAGCCATTTAACAGTTCGGGTCGTGGTAAACATGATTCCAGCTGAATTAAAATGCAATTTGATTGGTTTAGCAACAAATTTGAGACTTGATCATATTTCGCATAGGTCAAACACATGCATTTGGAGTAAGTGCAAATTTTGTATTGCACATAATATCAAACTTTTAAATGAGTTCCGGTTTTTCTCATCGCTAAGGGTTACGCAACAATTACAAGTAAAGCTTTAGATGCATAGTGTGCTTTGTTTGGCCATTAGTCTCAATACAATTGGGTCAAATAAGCGATTTTCATAGGTTTTTTTTTCTCTTCGTTGTTACAAACTTCGTAAGCCAATCTCAACTTTAATTCACAGTCTTAGCAAACATTGTTTGGCACTCAAAATTTTCTTTTTAAAATCAAAGCAGCTTTGAAGCAATCAAAGTATTCGGTAAAAGTTTCTATCACTCGTAAACATTAATTCAATGTAGAATTGATCGGCAACACTCTTCGCTTCAAAGTGAAAAATATCAATTGATTATATTCAGAATCATCGCCCATTTGAACGACACACAACACACACAATTTGTATATTGGTTGTTGAATAGGTAAAAAAAAACGCAAATTGAATTCTCAAGGTATTGAATTTCAATGAAAATCAATATTGATTATCGTGTTCAATGATTCTGTTACTTTTTTTTATATATATGTCTCTCTTTCTCTCTCTCTATTATTTCAATAGCTCAATATTTTAGGCTGATCGCAATGAATTTCCAATTTGTAATGCCAAAAACATTATTCTCAAAGTCATTTGATGTTTTTCGACAACCAAGTAAAATCTATTCACGCATCGGACCAAATGCATCATGGTGTACAAAACCAATGCCAATACGTACACCATCGAATGAAGATGAATTGAAAGCGTTCTTTGTGAGTTTTGGCTATTCATTAGAAATTGGTAATAAATATCGGCGCATTTTCATGGATCAACCACATTCGCTGAGTGAAACGGAGAAACATGAAACATCACATCGACTCTACTGTGGACACATTCCCAGTGATGTCACTGAACGTGAACTGTTCGAAGCAATCAAATCACATGCAAATCCACTTGAAATTTGCCTTATGATGGATCCATCGGCACAGAAAAATCGCGGTTTTGCATTTATTAAACTGGCTAATGAAAATGACCAAAAATGTGTGCTGGACAACATCAATGGTTTTGAAATACGACCAGATCGATATTTGAAATTGAGCATTTACAAACCGAATCTTTCCTTGTATGTGGCAAACATTCCGAAATCAATTGGTGCCGATCAGCTGCGTGACGAATTCGGTAAACATTTAAATGGTATTGCAAATGTGGTTGTCTATCGTCCGTTCAGCAATTGCCGTATTGGTGATCAAAATCGTGGTTTTTGTTTCCTTGAGTTTGAATCGCATGACATGGCACGGATCGCCAAACGGAAAATGGAACAAGAACCGAAGCGCATATTTCCCAATGCCGTTTTTGTCGATTGGGCGGATTCCGTTGAAACGCCATCAGATGAAATCATGCAAAATGTACGTGTGCTGTATGTCAAGAATATTCATGAATCGGTGACTGAAATGCAGCTCGAGCAAGTGTTCAGTCCATTTGGGGACATTCAGCGCGTGAAGCGAATAAAAAATTTCGCTTTTATTCATTTCCTTAATCGGTGTGACGCATTAAATGCAATGAAATCGTTACAGAATTTGGAATTGTGTGGTGAACATCTATCGATATCATTGTCATATCCACCGCTTGATAAAAAGAAAAAAGAAGAAGTGTTGCGGCTACGACAGGAACGGATTATGCGTGAAACACCAATTCGCATTCGTTATTAAACTGTTTAGATTTAAACCCGCTACGACAAATTAAGCAAACAAACAAAAACCCAATATAAACATTTCATTATACGTACCCATGTAATTAATGCTCCGTTGAGGAATTCATCAATTTCATTAGCTGTAGCGTTGGCCGTCATGACACCACTTTTAAACGTTCAAATACACAAACACAAATTTACCACCAAACCAATTTAAATGGAAAAAAAATATATATATTTGAATTTTGATTTTAGTTTCGTTGTTTATTTTAATTTTGCACAGCACATGACGAATCACAACATTTTCGAATTTGAATTCTCAACGTTTATTTTTTGTCTATTTTAAAAATGACGCGAAAACTGTAAAAACACACATCACATATTGAACTATTTATCGACAATTAGCACTTGCAAATGCTGAAAATGAAAGACAAAAAAAAAGAAAGAAATTAATTGAGTGTAAACAATTTGACGATCTGAACGTCTTATGTTGTGTGTGATGAATGCCTAGAATGTCTTTGGAATGGAATAAAATTTCATGGAATTGTCTTGTCAACGGAAATTCGATCAATCCAAAGACAAAACGAATTAACTATAGAACTGAATGAGCTGATGCACAACGAAGACCCACTAACAATCGACGAATGTAAAAAATATACGGCGAATCGAGAGCGTGGCCAAAGTGAAGCGAGCGCGAGCCCACAAACCACGTACCAGCGACACAAAAATATTCACATTGCTAAATGCATATATGCATAATTTCTACATGTGTAACATAATCGCAGTTCAAGCAATGCGATTCTCTGCTGTTGCTGCATTGAAAGAAAAAGTATCGACCGTTTATGGTACACTGCACGGACTCAAAGAAGTTGTATATTTGACGCTTCGTAAACTACATCGTAATACGTGCTTGTCGGTTTTTTTCTTCTCTTCTTTCGTCTCTCTTATTGTTGTTGTTGTTTAGTTTTTTGGTTCACTTGGTGCCTAGGCCTATTGCCTCTATATTCTTTGAAATCTGTGCATTTTCCAGTGATTTTGCTTGTCGTCTACTTTTTTTTTTGTTCATTCTCATTTTGTATATGCTACACATTTCTCTCATTCCGCTTTAATGTATATGTGAATTTGTGCATTGCACCGAATGTTGTTGTTGGTGCATGTAGGGAAAAAAAACGAAGCCAGATTTAATGTAAAAATATCCGTGGCGGCTGAAAGCACATGTGGTGAGTGGACCGAACGACAGATTGACAATAACCGCAATATGTAATATAACTATAGCCCGTGTACCACGCACATATTTGTTTCGGTGCAAATGCTTTGTGTTTGTTTCATAGAGAGCCAGAAACTGGCTTCATATTCCTTGTTTATTTGTTTCTTCGTCTTTTTCTATGGTCACTTCCTCTTGCATTCATTGAATGCTCTCGACCACTTGCATCTTTTCAACTTGAAAGAGACTTGATTTGCACATATCAAAACGTTCAACCAAATGCTAGAATGAAAATATATTGAAAACATTTCAATCGCTCAAAGGCACTTTCTGTTTACAATTTTTTTTTGTGGTGTCGTCGACGACTATTCCACAATTGGAATACAAATGAAATATTCAGTAACAGTTCAATTTCAATAATTCCCACACAAATTTGATATTATAAATTTATTATTCTCCTTGTTAAAATCATTTCAAATGCTTCGATGTATAAGGTAGCGTTGATTGACGACAGCACCTGTCGTATTATGATGTAAATTGTCGGTCGACAGCTAGAAACATCTCACAATTGCTTTGGCAATGAAATTTATAAACAATTCAAATTACTAAAATTGTTTTGGCTTCTCACGCAAATTGAAATGTTACTTCTGTACTTGTTTTTTTTTTTCCTCTCCGATTGAAGGAGAGAGAAATAAGTACACGGATTCAATTTCTTTCACTTTTGTTATGAACACATCAATACACAATATTTGTTTGTTTTTTTTTTCTACACAGGTGCATGCATTTGTTTTTACATTTACAAAATATTCAAAAATCCAATAGATTTTGATGGTTTTTGACTAAACAACAATATCGATATAAAAACGTCCACATAAAAGCAGACTTGACTTGATGTAAAACTTACACGAAATACACAAAATTTGCATTCACTAAACACAAAAGATGTTGTGTATGTGTATGGTTCGTTTGGACGTGTTTTTTTTTGTGTGTTGTATTTTTTGCACAGTAAACGGTGAAGAGAACGCTCTCGGGCTCTGCTATTGTGTATATTGTTTTGTTGTCGAATTAAAACTGCTTTCTATTCTTCTGACTCTGTTTAGCATTCACGCGTCTCAACGCACAACACATTTGTCCAACGAACATTTATGTCTCGTCGGTTTGTCGTTTGCTACACACCGAACGGTGCCCATGTATGAGTGAATGCGGTGTGTGTGTGTGTGTGTGTGTGTGTGTGAGTGTGTGACTCAATTTTTATTTGTTGTTTACTTCATGTTTCAAGTCGTTTCAAGCACACTGTCTGTCTACGGATGATCCAATACCACTGTGATGATCTTAAGAAATGTAAAACGATACCTTTGCACAAATAACATTTAACACGGTTCGCTGACTGTGGCCAGTGTATTTGTGCACAATATAAATTGAATTGGAAATGTAATATGCGGTAAATACGCGGTACACTCGTTTGGGACATCATGTAACATTTCATCAGGTAAGTGCGAAGCGACCGTAAAATGTGACCAATGTGTGTTGAGTGTTGTGTGGGTGTTACAATGTTACATTTTATTCTGAATGAACATGTTCAATTTGTTTTAATTGAAAATTTACTCACATTTTTCAATCATTTATATTTGTCTAATAATTTTTGGCAAAATTTATTTACAATTTGCAACATATTTTAAATTCATAAGAATAATTTTTTTTTATGATTTTCAAATCAATTTATTAAACATGCGAATATTTGTATAAATTGAAACATGGCGCGATTTTCAAGCGATGGAATCCGTCAAACAGTTTGTCCCAAACTTATTGTCACAATCAATTTGTGACTCACAGTGCTGCGATGACATTTCAATTTGAATTTCTTAAATACGCGCAATATATCTCTTATAAAGAAGAAATTTTTTTTTCCATACATATGTGCAGAGTAATGTAAAAAGTCAATGTAGGTTAGAATTTTTTGACAATGGCCACTGACGGGATTTCACCTGCACTCGCAAGTAAATATTGAATTTTTTATCGATTTAACACAAAAATTAATCACAAAAATGTGAACAATTGTGAATTTATGGTTTAAAGTTTATATAAAACTAGGTTTTAGGTAGAAATTATTTGCACACGTTTAGCCCAATTAGAAAATAGCACAGATACTGTCTGCTTAGATTTTGCGACAAAGAAACATGCATCTGTGTGAAACATACGTTGCGTCTTTATTTCATAGAAAAATGTTTGTTTTTTCTTTCGATAAATGTGAAATTATTCATTTTTACTGATAAAATATTCATTAGCAATGGTTTACAGTGCAAATCATTTTTAACATGCTACCACATCACATTGCCTTTTCCATTGTCAATTTCAGCAATTTTCACATAGTTTGATTGTAGTTATAAGTATACATGTCTGATCATGTTATAATATAAGTATGCAACATACAATGTTTTATGCATGAAACAAAGCAGGCCCTTTTTATTAGCAAGTGATAAACATTTGATAAGCGGCAATTACATTAGTTTTCGTAATTTTGTAATAAAAAAGTCGAATGAAGCGTTTCCCAATTGGAATCGTTAGTTTTTTTTCTCGTTATAATCGAAACCAAACACTTAACCTGTTTTCCATTTTTTTTTCAGTTCGTTCCAGCGTCGGCGTGGAACTATGGCACGCAACCGATGCAAACAATGTTTATACAACGAATGACAAGTTTGCTCGAGATGAGAGTAAATTCTGTCGCGCCATTGAATTCAGTCCTGATGGACGATATTTGGCATGGGCCAATGGTAGCAAGTAAGTCAACACTTAAATAGCATAATACGGCGTTTTTCTTGTTGAATTTTTCTGACATTGAATTTTGTATTTTGTTCAATCGCTTTATTAAAGAGTTCAAATTGCATCTGTCAATGATTGGACTGTAATCTGTTCATTGCCCCGTCCAAAAGCATTCGCCATCAAATTCTCGCCTAAAGGAACGTATATAGCAACGCTTGAACACTATTCAACGCCCAAAGATGGATCAGAACCGCAACCAAATTTCTGTGTGTATGAAATAAGTACCGGTGAGGCGGTGTTTGCGATCATTAATAAAAATTTTCCCGACGACTGGATGCCCGGATGGTCTAGCGATGAAACTCTGTTTGCGCTAATGGTCGGCGGTGAAGCCTATTTCTACGAAACAAATGGTCCGAATGGGTTTCTAAAGTCAGCAAATCGAATTGGTGGTAGTCGAGGTGGTGAACTATCGATTGCGGGTGGCGGTAGTAATCCACAAATTGCTTTGTATGTTCCTGGTGTCAAAGGTCAGCCATCAAGTTGCAAAATATTTCGATATCCAGCACTTGATGCAAATCAAATTGTTGCATCAAAAAGCTTCTATCAAGCAGATCGTGTTGAAATGATGTGGAATAAACGTGCCTCAGGTGAGTCAAAACTCGAACGAAAAAAAACCAACAATTTAATTTTAAAGCCATGAGAGAACATGAAGTTAAAACACCACGAATCGACCAATTTTTCATTTAATTGTAGCCATGATTTTAATGACAAGCACTGAAGTCGACTCAACCGGTGCATCGTACTACGGTAAACAAACGCTGTATTTTATGAGCACAAAAGGGGATTCTTGCTCAGTTCCGTTGACAAAAGAAGGTCCCATTCATGCAGTCCAGTGGAATCCAAAAGGTCACGAATTTTGTGTAGTCTATGGATATATGCCATCGAAAGCGACTTTCTTTAATCTTAAATGTGACCCCGTGTTCGAAGTAAAGGAAGCGGCAAGAAACAGCATTTACTACAATCCCTTCGGTAATATTGTACTTTTGGCTGGATTTGGTAATTTACGTGGTAGCGTTGAGGTATGGGATGCTAATGAAAAAAAAATGATTACAACATTCCAAGCTCCCGATTCAACACTGGTAAGTTGGACATTTGTTCATTTGTTTTTTGGGTTAATTTTGTTCATCGGAAAACTAAATATGTCTTAATTAAATGCGTATTTATAGTTGGAATGGGGACCAGATGGTGAAAAATTCGTAACAGCAACGACAGCACCACGCTTGCGTATCGGCAACGGCTTTAAGGTATGGCATTATTCGGGTGCATTGCTGCACGAAACTGTTTGGCCAACCGGTCAGGAATTGTTGCAGGTGATTTGGCAAAAATACGAAGAAGATACATTCAAAGAGAAGCCAATATCCAATGTCAAAGTGCAAGGAATTCAACCGAGTCAACCGCAAAGCAGCAAAGCGGTTTATGTGCCGCCAAATATTCGAAGTGGTGGTGCTGCTGCTGCTGCATTTGGTTCATCATCCAGGGCAAGCAATCAACCATCCGTTGAACGTGGTCCCATTCCAGGCTTGCCAATTGGCTACAAAGTTAGCCAAGGCCAGAGAAAGAAAGATCGTAATGCCAAACGAAAAGAAACGGAAAATACCACCACACAGTATGCCAATTCGAATACAAATGCAGTTTCGAATGCAAATGAAGCAGGTAATGCAACTCAGGCACAAAACCAATCGACCCCAATGTCCAGTAATAATAAACGTCCCCAACGTCGAACTCCACGTCCATCAAACAATCAAAATCAAACGAATGGTAACGGTTCAAATAATCACAATAACACCGAATCAAACACAAATACCAGTGTCAATGCCAGTGTGTCCGGTGAACAACCAAATTCAGAATCAGCTGATGCACAGCAAAACCGACGGGAACGACGAAACCGAAATCGACAACGTAAACCGGATGGTGGACCAGGTGGACCAGGTACATCTAATGATCCTGAGAAAGACAAACGAATTCGTACCGTTCAGCAAAAATTAAAGGACATTGCCAAATTGAAGAATCGACGAGATAACGGTGAAAATCTGGAAGTTAATCAACTGTCCAAAATCAATTCGGAAAGTGACCTCATCAGGGAGCTAAACGCTCTCAAAGTTGAATCGTAAACTAAAAAAAACTAATTTGTTTGAAATTGCATGAAGGAATCAAGCTCAAAGCATAAATTTTTGTATAAAGCCATCACTTCGCCTTATTTTGTTGTTTTGGATGTGAATCTTGTAGCTTTTACCTGATTTCAATTTCATATTACGATTAGCTGCCGATTGTTTTTTTCATTTTTTTTTTTTTTGGATCATGTAAAATTGTACCGTTCCATTTTGTTACGTTAGTTGGCTAAATTATCAGGATCTATCATTTCAAAAATACGATATAACGTGCAAATCGAAAGAATATGAATGCCAAAAATAAAATCATTTGGATTGAGAGAAAACAAATGCGTCAAACTGTTTTCTTTTTTCTTGGATAAATATATTTTGATACATTTTCTAAAACTAAATGTTTAGGTTGATTGTATTAATCCCATTTTGAGCGTCGTTTTGTGAATACTTCGGTACCATCGGCCTGAAGAGCTGCATAATAACCTTGACTTTCGTATTTAGATCGCATATATGTGATATATCCTAAGGCTGTGGCAAAACATACGCCACCAATTGCCATGATAACGAGATTCTGTAATGAGTAAATTTTGTCATATTGTTGTTAGTTACTTCATAAACCAGGGTTAAATGCATTTAACAAAGCCATTGGCTTTGAGATAATAAAAAAACACTTACTGGTTTCGCATATAGTTCAAAGTTAACAGCACGAAACAGTGTTGTGCTTCGCATTGACCGGATTCCCTCACCAGGCTGATATTGTTGTGGCTGTGGTTTTTCTGGCGCTGGTCCCTTGTCACTCATGTTTCCTCTAACTGTTTATCCTATCACAATTTTAATAAAAAAAAAACTATACAACATTTGATGCGAATCTAGTTGTTGTTTTCAGTATTATGTCATGTGTTTCGGACTGACATTTCAACTTTAGACATACACATAACCTGTAAAACGATTGAAATCGAATTGTCAAATTTAAAAAGTTAAAGTAAATATGAAAAAGACTTTATTTGAAGAAATGGTGATACATATTTGATATATGAAAAGAGACATTCAAATTCAGAATTTCATTGAGTGGATTAACTCAACGCATTTATTTTATGTCCTGAGACCTTATGAATATCAAAATTTTAGTTGGTAGCAATAGCTTCAACGAAACCGCAGCATTTAACTGGATCAAAAAGGAACACATTCATATGTGGTGCTTCTTTTTGTGAAACGGCTTTGATCACTTCCTGTGATAATTCACCACCGACAATTGCCGCAACTGGTGACACTTGACCGAATACATGAACAAATGCATTGTCTGGTACCAATCCTTTGCCGATTTCGTCTCGAATGGCCAGCAATTTCTGTAGATCTTCTTGACGAGTATTTGGGTGTGGATCACGATTGTTAGTATCACGGAATTTTTGTAGTATTTTTGTCACAACGTATGATGGACCAGTACGCTTGAACTTGCGAGCAAAGAATGGAGCCGTATAATCAAACTCAACGACATCTTGAAATGGTGGAAATGCAATTGTACGTTTAATGTTTGTTCGAATGGTTTCCGATTTCGGCTTTTCATTTGGTTTCGATACCGGTTTATGCTTAACAATCTCTCTGCAATAAAAACAACAAAAATCAAACAATTTTATTACTAACAAATCTTTGATATCACATCAATAATGCGGAAACTTACTCGGCAAATTCATGCTCCTGAAGATCGGTAAATGCAAAACCATTCATACCCCAAACATCGCCAGCAAAGAATTTGATACCTTTCAAGCGACAAATATTATTAACGCGAATCAAAATCGGTGTTGGCACTTCAATCAGCACAACAACATCGAAACGATGAAAATATTCGTCGGGTTTTTCGGCCACACTGTCTTTGTCCACGATGATTTCGACCATTGGATTTAGAGCTTGTGCTCGAAACAAAGAAGCCTCGGCACGATTCAAACCAATGCTTTCGTGCGGTGCAAAAAATTGCGAACAAAAATCAAGCTCAGTCACTTGTTTGTCATCGAGCAACGTCACAGATTTAACACCCGAAAGAATAATGTTCTTAGCCACTTCAGCACCAAGTCCATTTAAGCCGCAAATTAAAATGCGTGCCGTTCGAATGCGTTTTTGTGATTCCAAACCCCATAGACGTATTTGACGATCGTATAATTCGGCTTCGTCTTCGGTCAATTCAATGCCATTATTTTCAACCATTTTTTCAATGTAATGTTTTCAATTAATTCCCGTTGTTTCAGTTTGAGAAAATGTTACTTCAATGACTACTTTAAACAAGTGATGAAATTGAAGAACGCCGACTAACACATAAACACAACCAATAAACGCCGTCTATACCGATTTGATGTGCAAGTCACAAAAAAATGACACATTTGACAGTTATTGGGACACAGGCAGAACTTTTTCGAAAAGTATTTGTTTACGGCTTTCAAATAAAATGCGGTGACCATAACAATCAAACTAACAAACTTAATCAATTTAAATACAGTATCTGATATTTGAAAGAGAAGAGAGATTAAAAATTATTGATACATTTTAAGTGATTTATTGGATAAAGCCATGTCTCAATCACAACCAGATGAAAAACCGGATGAAAAAGGAGCATCACCGAAAAATCAAAGCCATGAATCGACAAGTCAGTATCAAATTCGACCGAGCATCGGAAAATCATTTCCAATAGCTGGAATACGTGAAATTATCAGTAAAGTTCTGTTTGAAGTTTTTGATGGTGAGTTGTTTACCATTCCATTTGAATCAAAATTTTATCATTATATCAGATTTGATGAATTTTTAATGACATTTTAAATTAATTCTCATCAGGAAAAGAGTATACGAGCAATGAAGTAGCCGCTTGGTGTCGACAAATTGTCAACGAAATCAATCGACGCATAAAAGACTTAGAAATTCCACGCTACAAACATATCGTTCAAATTATGTTGGCTGAACAAACTGGGGCTGGATGTCGATATATAGCGCGTTGCCATTGGGATGCTAGTTGTGATAGCAAAGTATCCGAACAATACAAATCGGAAACCATTATTTGCATAGTTACAGTTTTTGGTGTTTATCAATATTAAAAAAAAAACAAAATCATCATTAGGTTTATCTCATTTATGGAACAAATCGTTTAATTTAAAAAACGGCTTCAAATGCCTTTTTGTATGTTACAGTCGCATTAGCTACATTGGTATAATTGTTTTTCATTAGGTTGTCAAATGTTTTCGGTAAATTTTAATCGAATTTCGGCATAAATTATATTGGCACTTTGAAATGTTGACCCTGAACCATAATCGATTTGCCTTGGACTTTATTGTCGGGCAGTGTGGAAAATACAAACTGAAATAAACAATTGAAACCGATTAGAAAAGATGTATTTATTTATGCATGTAACAGCATGTGTATTGATATAAACGGTACTCACACGTGGTGTTTTCTGTCGTGTATTCATGTGTCCAATGCAAAATGCCTGTGTCGTATGGCTCCATAGGAGTTCACCATCGCCCGAATCTGAATCGTACACAATCGTTAAGGCACCACCATAAATTTCATCTAAATGCCTTAAAAATGGTGACTCCAGAAAGTCATTTTTAAATGTTTTATGCAGTGATAAAATCGAACACGGATCATTCCTTAAATTCGAAACAATTTCACGGGCCAACAGTGTTCGCATCAAATATTCACCATTGCCTGTTGTGCACGTTGCAAATGATTTGTCTTTATCTTTGGATGCCCAACATCCAGCACCATAGCATGCGGCTTGTCCAATTCGGCCTGATATTTTGAGTATAAGTCCACCTGAGCTGCAACCAGCCGCACAATTACCTAATGAATCAACAACAACAGCACCAACCGTATCCAATGGTGTAACTTTAACATCAAATGTATTTTCATATTGTTCAATTTTCCGTCGAAAATGGTCATAAGTTTTTTGTGCTTTGGCTGAAATTAGTTCATTTTCATTTACAATCGATAAATTCATTTCTTTGGCATAATTTTCGGCACCATCACCCGATAAAATCATTGGTGGTATCCGATCCATTGACAATAATTTCGATTGTCGTTCACATAGCATGCGTGCTAATCGAATTGGATTTTTTACCCTCGAGAGATTTGTACATGCACCAAATTGTCGTGTTGAACCGTCCATAATTGATGCTTCACATTCAATTTTACCATCCCATGTCAAATTTGAACCGTAGCCAGCATTTGTGTAGCCACAATTTTCCAATGCCACAATTGCCGCTTCGCATGCTTCGAGTGCCGAACCGCCAGACTTTAAAATTGATGTACCAATTTGACATGATTCTTTGCAAATTTTTTTATACTTGGTTTCATTTACACAATTTCCAGCGCCTGAAAACCATTTCAGAGTCATTTCAATTTAATTATGTTCAAAATAAAAGCAAATATTTCACGCATATTTTACCTGTATGAACCGCCACAAAGCCATCCATAATCGGTTCACGTGGCCCAATATCAAAACCAATGAATTCCACCAAATCTCGCCAATTCTTTTTCCCTCGTTTTGTTTTGTTTATGTTCGTACAATTGAGTTGGTATTGGATGACAAAAAGAAAAATAATATTCAAGTTTGACAGTCAAACACGATAAACAATGCAAATTGTTTTAACACACAGAAACCCATTTGTCATTGGACGCACGCAATTTGAACAATCGGCATGAGTCGTTGCCGTTTTGCGCATTTGTGACAAACACAAATTCAGTAGAGGAGAAGAAAAAAAAGTTTGGTTATTTTCGACTGCAATAGTAGTACATATAACACTATTATATTGGCATTCACGACTTTTCGTCATTAAGAATAATTCATTTTAGTCCGCTTTTGTACCGTATCGCCGTATTTTACTGCAAAAGTCGGATTTAAAATTGGTTTGATAAATAGAATAAAATCGTAGATATAGACGAGAAAATACGTGATTTGCGTTACGCTATCTACTGTAGGAAATTTGAAAAAAAAAACACACGTCGAATAGAATGGATAAAATCGGTTCTGTCGCTATTTTAGATGCTGGAGCACAGTATGGAAAGGTGAACTGTGAATTGAATTTTTATTGAATTTTCTTTGTTGTTGTTGCATTTTTCACAATGACATTTCCCATTTTTCATAAATGCGTTTCGTTTTTAGTTGTTGTTGTTGTTTCGTTTTTGAAAAAACCATGCATTTCATTTTTCTTCTTCTTCGTTTGCATCATTTTAATTAATAAGGTGATTGACAGAAGAGTTCGTGAGCTAAATATATTATCGGATTTGTTGCCGCTTGATACAGAAGCAACTAAATTGGGTGACTACAAAGCAATCATTATTTCTGGTGGTCCGAACAGTGTCAATGATGATGGTGCTCCGCAATACGATGCTGAAATTTTTAAACTTGGCATACCAATTTTGGGTTCGTAACAATCGATTGTTCAATTTTCACTGCACATGCGATGGTTCAATGTGCATACAATTCTAATTGAATTTGTGACAATTTTTTTTTTTAGGAATATGCTATGGTATGCAAATCATTGCCAAAGAGTTTGGCGGTGAAGTGCGAAAGAAGGAAGTGCGCGAAGATGGTCCAACTGAAGTTGAGGTTGACACAAAGTGTCCACTCTTTGAGTAAGTAAATGCACATATACGGCTTTTTTGTGCGTGTGTGTGTAAAAAACGTGCTTGAAACGAGAGGTTCAAGAAGGGGTTCAATATAAAGTTTCGTATTGTTGACCCTGATACAAACCTCTTAGATTAAATATATACAGAAGCTCGAGAACAACTTGATATTCATTAAAGTTGTTTAAAATATCAAGCTACATCGTTGGCTTTACATTTCTACTTAGATGTTTAAACTCTTATCAGCATTTGTGACCCCAGCCAAGCTCACTTAATCAGTTACATATTTAACTTTTTGCGATTTTTTCGCATTATTTGTTGTGCAAAGGCATCATAGTTTCTAATTGATTTCGATTTTAATCATTTTATTGTTTTTTTTTTTTTTTAATTTTATTTCGTGTGTGCCAACAGAAACTTAGATAAACAACAGCAAGTGTTGCTAACACATGGTGATAGTATCACTGATGCTGGTAGCCGGTTGAAATTGAGCGCTATTTCGGCGAGTCAAGTGATTGCTGGCATTTGGAATGAGGAATTTCGTGTATATGGGGTTCAGTTCCATCCAGAGGTAAACAAAATCTCCGTCTCCTGTTCATCATTATATTGAACTATGTATTATGTATTCCTATCCATCCCATAATAATATTAAATTCATTGACTCTCTATTCAGGTTGATATCACCACACATGGTCAGCAAATGCTGCACAACTTTCTTATCCGAATTTGTGGATTGGTACCAAACTATACGATGGAATGCCGCAAAGAGAGCTGTATAAAATACATTCGTGAGGTAGTCGGAACAAGCAAAGTATTGGTGCTGGTCAGTGGTGGTGTCGATTCAACCGTTTGTGCCGCATTGCTAACAACAGCACTAAATCCGAATCAAATTCATGCGGTTCACATCGACAACGGTAAGTGTCAAATCATGTAGATTTATGTTATTTCAAATTGAGAAAGAAAATTCGCTAAATGTTTTGGAATATGTTTTTTGCAGGATTTTTGCGAAAAGATGAAAGCAAAGAGGTTAAAGAGTCTTTAAATCGAGTGGGCTTAGAAATTATTGTTAAAAATAGCTTTTATAAGTTCTTCAAAGCAACAACAACCGTTCGAAAAGCAAATTCCGCTTACAACACGGAAACACCGATGCTATGTTTTGCCATTAATCCAGAAGAGAAACGCAAAATTATTGGTGACACATTTTTAAAAATTGCCAACGAAACAATGCGAGAATTGAATTTGGATCCGAAAGATGTATTTTTGGCACAGGGCACATTGCGACCGGATCTAATTGAGTCAGCATCCGAATTGGTTAGCAAAAATGCGGACACAATTAAAACACATCACAATGATACGGAACTTGTTCGTCAGCTACGTGCTGCCGGTCGTGTGGTTGAACCCCTCAAAGACTTTCACAAAGATGAAGTACGTAAGCTGGGCCGTGATCTAGGCTTACCGGATACTTTGGTTGATCGTCATCCGTTTCCAGGACCCGGATTGGCCATCCGAATTTTATGCGCATCAGAGCCATACATGGAAAAAGATTTTGCAGAAACTCAGGTAAAACGGGCACAAATGTGGTTTTGTTGCACTACCGTTGTTAATGCACTAACGAACTTTTTTCGTTGTTAAATATAGGTCATTGCTCGTGTAATCGTCGAATTTTATTCCAAATCACAAAAAAATCATGCATTACTTAATCGTGTTACAAACGCAACCACGCCAATTGAACAAGCAACTTTAGAGGAAATTTCAAAGAAAATGAAAATTACTGCTACTTTATTGCCAATCCGAAGTGTTGGGGTTCAAGGTACGTGACACTTCCGCAACATTACGAAATTACATTTCGATCAATTTGACAGTGAATAACATTTGTGATTGAACTCTTTCATTTGAACAGGTGACTCAAGATCCTACAGCTACGTTTTGGGTTTGTCAACAGAAGAGGAACCAGATTGGAAAGATTTATTGTTCTTAGCCAAGTTGATTCCTCGCATTCTGCATAACATTAATCGTGTCTGTTACATCTTTGGTGGTCCAGTTCAGTTTCCGATCAGCGATATAACTGAAACGAAAATTAGCCGGTATACATTGGCCCAGCTTCGACAAGCCGATCATTTGGCTAATTCGGTAAGAAATGTTTTTTTTTGCCTTGTGAAATGCAAATAAAATCAACTAAAATTAACATTTCTATTGAAAATATCACTTTTAGATTTTACTCCAAAGTGGTTACATGTCAAAAATTTCACAAATGCCTGTGGTATTGATACCAATTCATTTTGACCGTGATCCAGTCAATCGAATTCCATCATGTTCACGTTCAATTGTGTTAAGACCATTCGATACCAACGACTTCATGACTGGAGTTCCAATTGTTCCAGACTCATCGAAACTGCCACAACTGGTAACATTATTTGAATCCAAATCAAAATGTTTGTTTGATCAACAATAATTTAATTCATTTTGGAATTTCCGTTTTTCATATTAAGGTCATAGATAAAATGGTTCGATCGATTTCCGGAATTGATGGTATTACACGTGTTTTATATGATTTGACCTCAAAACCGCCCGGCACAACCGAATGGGAATAAAATGTGAAACAGTTTCTTTTTTTTTCTTTTGTTATTTAATATGAAAACGAAAATGCATTTTTTTTTCTCAATTGAAAATAAGTTGATATTTGAACTTATTAAGATAATAAATATACAGTTGCTGATGAATTTGGCCATGGCGTGAATAGAAATATATATGGACATGAATAAAGAAAATTAAAAGAAAGAAAACAAATGATGTAAAACAACAGAATCGATGATGACGATCAAAAAATGTATCATTCAAATTTGCAAGAGAAATGGAAAACACAAAGCAAAACAAAAAAAACTCCACTACTGTTGTCGACCCAGTTTTCTCAATTAATCTGAAGCTAATTAATAAACATTATTTTATTACCACAATTGTTTTTTAATTTATATGAAATGGTCCCATTTTATATTGTCACAAAATTAACAACCAAAAAACAATAAAAGTTAGAGATTAGAAATCTCTGCATTGACATGTCAACAATATAGTTTTTTTTTTCAACAATTTACTAGAAATCCGAAACCATTGAAAACGTTAGGGCCAAGATCAAGGACAAGGAATGAATATTCTACCAGATCAACAACATTTGGTCTTCGCCGGAAAGCAGCTCGAAGATAGTCGCACTTTGAGCGACTACAACATTTAAAGGGCATTTCACCAGATTACCACGAAGCGATTCCACTATTCGGAGGTTTTTCTGTATTTCGAATTTTACGTTTTCAGTGGATAGCCTGTCTCAAAGCAATTTTATATCAATTTGCATTTCGGCATCTCCAAATACATTTTTTCTTCTGTGGGGTCGATTTTTCACGACTTTTGCCCTTTTAATGTTGAATGGTTAAGAAATTCCCATTACATTTCTCAACATAAGCCGAAAAATCGACATGCACCTAGTCTATTTTTATTTTCAAATGTGGTTTCCAATACGAGGTTTCTAATATGAGTAATAAGTTGAATAAAGCAACAATTTCATTTTCGTTTACATCTGAGTCTTTTATTGTGACCGTCCAAAGTACATTAACGATTTTCTTTTGAATGAATCAATTTACTCTAAATTGAATTTACGTTAGGTAATTGTCCAGTTCAAAAAAAAATGATGCGGACTGAATCTGACTCTAACGTCATCCGTAATTTATCCTTAAGAGCTACCTGCAACGAGAACGATGATTATAATTTAAAATTATGAAACACAAGAATACGTAATAAAAACATAAAAGCGAACAAAAAGTCGCTAGATTTACAATATCAAGCAAACTAATACTTGTTATGCATCAAATGTAAAATACAATTGACTTACTTATTTACACGTTAGACAATAGATTATGGCTGAAGAGCAGCTTTACTTTTCCAGTGGTGCATAATTCAGCAACTTCTCGATAAGATCCACATGACCCAATAACATTCGTCGACAGCAGTATCGTTTTAGCCCAAGCGCATCGAGAGCATCACCTTCCGTGTATTCGGCTTGAAGCAAACCCAAATAGGCTTCCCATTTGTTGCCAATTACTTTACCACAAGTGAAACAACGAACTGGAATGATCATTTTTGCGATCGGTACTCACTTTTCACTGAATGGAATAAATGAAATCAATCGAATTGTTGGTCAAATATTTGGAATGAACGACCAAATGTTGCTTGTTTGTGAACTCGAGGTAATTACCGCTTGAAATGAAAATGCGTTCATCTCATCTGTCAAACGTGTGTCTCCACATGGAATAATTCTATATACATTTGACACTTCGAATTCTATTACCAGATGTAAATATTCTAAAAAGAGAAAAAGAACGTTTAAATTTGTATCAATGATGAAATTAATTTCACATTTTTGTGTTTATTTTATGCGGAAATGAAACAACTATTCAATTGTTTATTTAAAATCTACAACACAATATATTGGTGTAATAAATATTGCAAGCTTTGCGATATTTACATTCAAAAAATGTGTCACATGTTTGATTGAACTGTTGTTTGTAAGTTTATTGGCCTAAATACTGTTGACAAAGTCAAAACATTTGTGAATTTAAATCAAAGCAGGAAATATGTGAAAACGATTTAAATTCACGTGGCTGAAGCGGTTGAATATCAGTTTCGATTGTGTTTTCGAAGTAAAACACAGCAGTAATTTCCATCGTCTTCTGAGTGAATTCCGAAGGAACACAACGATCAATTATGAAATCGATAGCTGCTGTGCTGTATTTCTGCTGCCTGTTTGGTGCCGCTCTGATGGCAACTACACCAGTTAAAGAGGTCAAAGGTTTACCAGATTGGAATGGTTTGAAGTCATTGCTGCCATCTCCAATTGATCCGCTTAAACTGAATCCAGTGAATCAAACATGGTGCACATGTGGCGTATTCTTCAGTGGCCAGTTCAAAAAGGGATCCAGCGAACCACCAAAAGGTCAACCAGTATTGATGCATGAACAAGACAGCCAATATCCCTGCACACCAATGGGCACCAAACAATGCTCTAACAAGTGTTTAGAAGTTGTAAGTTGAGCTTTCAAATTGTGTTTGTGTTTGTGCTTGTGATATTACTAATTTATTTGCACATTTTCAGATTGCCAAGCATTTACCAAACTCACCAGTCATTCTGTGTGGAAGCATTGATCGTGATGTATACAGAGAACGTGCCTATTTATTCATTCAAGACTGCAAAGGAACATGGGTGAACACCAATTTAAGTGCTGGCCGTGAATTTTGCTGCAAAGAAGGGTCACCATACAAATGTCCAAATAGTCTTCTTTAAGATTCAGTATTTTTTGTTTTGTTAATTAAGCCAAATAAAATAAATGTAGTTTCGCAATAATTGAACACTTCTATTTGTCTTGTAATTTATTTCATCCCGTTCGTTATTTTATTGTTTGATTCAATTCGTTTTCTCTTCAATAAATTCGTTCAAATTTACCGCACAAGTGTTTGGTATTACTTTGTAGAATGTCAATTCTAATGACATTTTTCATAACCTCAATTGGGCTTTTGTTTTCGAAATGAATTGTTCGCTCATGTTTACTATTTTTATGAACGATATTTAGTGTTAGAAATTATGCAAGGTCTCCACCGAGTATTCATTCAAAGTACAAAAAATGTGAATAATGTACGACATTTTTGCTATAAGCCTGTTAAACGACCGACACTGAATGCACCGGCTAAAAGTCAGTTTGCAGCTAAAACCAATGCTGAACGGGATCTTTCGCTTTCCAAGGTACTGAAAACACGAATCTCGGCAGCCGGCCCAATTTCTGTGGCCGAATACATGAAACATGTTTTGACCAATCCAAGCAGTGGCTATTATATGCTGAAGGATGTGTTCGGAGAAAAAGGTGATTTCATAACATCGCCAGAAATCAGCCAAATATTCGCTGAGGTAAGCCAGATATTACATCTTTTCTATACTTGTTTTAACTATTTCTGGCATTTAAACAGCTCGTTGGGGTTTGGTGCTTATCGGAATGGCAAAAGTGTGGATCACCTGGCCCATTGCAAATAGTCGAACTGGGCCCTGGAAGAGGAACCTTATCACAGGATATTCTTCGGGTTTTTGCACAATTTGGTTTGTCCGATACGTTTTCACTGCATCTAGTCGAAGTCAGTCCACATTTGAGTGAACTGCAGGCTAAACGTCTTTGCTGTCAACACAGAGAAACCAAAAAAGAAGAATTGGATTCGGTTCCATATTATCGAAGTGGTGAATCTGTGTCAGGAGTTCAAGTGTATTGGTATCGTGAGCTCAGCCAAGTACCAAAATCCTTTTCAATATATTTGGCTCATGAATTTTTCGATGCTTTGCCCGTACACAAGTTTCAAAATGTAGATAACAATTGGCGAGAAGTTTTAGTTGACGTTGATATGGAAAAAGAGGACCAATTTCAGTTTGTTACTTCGAATTCAGTAACACCAATGTTGGGCATATTTTTAACACGTCCATGGATCAATAAAGATAGTCTCCCCAATCACATCGAATATTCAGCTGAAACAGAACGAAATATTGATGACGTGGCCAATCGGATAGAGGAGTTTGGAGGATTCAGTTTGATAATGGACTATGGTCATACTGGTGAACGAGATGATACATTCAGAGTAAGTGTGCATACTGTATACTCTAGAAATGTCTGAAAATGTCCTATTTGTCCTTAATCGTGTTGATTTATTCTAGGCTTTCAAAAATCACAAACTTCATGATCCATTATTGCAGCCAGGCTCAGCCGATTTAACGGCTGATGTAAATTTTGCACACATAAAAGCAATTGCCGAACAAAATGAACGAGTAATTACGGTTGGACCAGTTGAGCAAGGTGACTTTTTGCATCGAATGGGTGGTGAAACGCGTCTTGCAAAACTAATGGAAAAAGCAGCATCACCGGAAGATGCGGATTCTTTGAAATCTGGTTATAATATGCTAACGGATTCAGCAAAAATGGGTTCAAGATTCAAATTTTTCGCAATGTTCCCAAAAGTACTGGAAAATCATTTGAAAAAGTTTCCAGTGAGTGGTTTTACATCAAATTAACCAACTGAAATTGTAAAAGATCATCGTGAGGACACAAATGTACCACATGCTGCTTCTTCTTTTTCGAAACTGCTCCATACATTTTGTACCGAATGCCGGCGCCATATTGAAAAATGTCAATATGAAACTATAGTGAATATTTAGTTCATTAGTTGTGGCGCTGTCTGTCACTGACTATCCATCATCACTGTATATTTGTATGGGAATGTCCTAACGATGTAAAAGATCAATAAAAAAAACTCATTATTATCACCATACATATGCGTAGATGTCATTTTTATGATAGATGATTGACATTTAAACATTTTAGAGCATTTGAACATGCCAAAGTTTCAAAACATGTAAAAACTGTGAATCAGACTACGATGAGGAATTTTATGAAGCTGATGAATAATTTCAATTCATTTTCATGTTCAGGGCACATAAAACAAATAAATAAATCAATCATAAACTTTGCATATCTGGTGTGTTTGTACAATAGCCCTACGTATTCGTAAGAACTTGCAAAAATCACATGGACTCGCAGTCGATTTTCGAAGATGAATCCCCCTAGCAATACCATGTGATATTTGTGGGAAGATACTCAATAGCAAAAATGCACTTAAAAAACATCATGTTTTACTGCATAGTCCAAGTGGAACGATTGTTTGCAAACGTTGCATCAAAATATTCAATACCATCGAAGACCGTGAAAAACACCAATCTGCGTGTAATCGCAGACGATTCAGAGTTTATCATAAATATCGCGAAAATATGCGAGCGAGTCCGGATGTCAGCGATGAAAAAAAATTCAAATGTGAAACGTGCAAGCAACTCTTTATGAATCATCACTTTCAAATCATCGATGTGATACGAAGCATATATCATTGACATGTCATATTTGTGGAAAAATATTACGTGGCACATTTACACTCAACAGACACCTGGGATTAGTTCACGGTCTTGATGGACTATTTTTCTGCACTCTGTGTATAGCAGCTGAGGAGCGAGATCATCATAAGGTGGAATGTTCTCAAAAAAGAAAGAAAACGAAGAATCGAAATGCAAAAGCACTAAAATTGTAATTTAAATGTGAATTATATTTCACAAAATCAATTTTAGGTATGAATATTGAATATTTTTATTATTTTAAGATCTGGAATCACAACATTTTGCATCAAAATATGACCAAATAAAACAGCTAGTTCCATAAATTATATTAATATCGATGTTAAGATTAATATAAATTAAATATTTAACACGAAATTGTGGATTTATCTACTGTTTTCATTATTGCCATCTCAAAAACAATTTGAAAGGCAGGTTTCAAGTTCCACACTTGAATTATTATCATATAAATCGCCGTTAAATCTTGTAATTCGATGCATCGAGTTCGGAAATTCACATTTTTTCATATTTAAATAAACAATTCAAATAGAAATCATACCAATCTGTCTAATATAATTTTCGAATTCGAATTTTGGACGATTTGTCAAATGAGTGCGATTGATGTGTGGCGCTGCAATCGGTGAGATATTTGTTTTTGTTTTTCATATTGCGTAGATCTATCGAGAACATCGGCAGCAATATAGCATAAGAAGAAGAAGAAATCCGAGTAGTCACAATCTAAAAAAAAGAAGATACATATATATATTCAAGAAACAAATACAAATTGAATTGTTGATTGATTTGTAACTGTAATAAATTTGGGTGAGTAATTCTTAAAAATATTTATGATTGGAATAGGTATCAATTCTTTAAAATATATGAAGAATTTTCTAAAATTGGTTAACAAACACACCTAAAACATGCCGGCGAAACACTACTAAGGTTTATCTAATTAGATGTGTTTCTGTTTATTATTTAAAAGTAATATCGAATAAAAATGGCTTGTCCGATTGGTGCTGATGAGATCAATAAGCTCAAGCTTTTCATTGGATTTTGCTCCGAAAATCCATCAATATTAAATTTGCCACAGTTGGAATTCTTCAAAACGTTTGTTGAAAAACTTGGTGGAAAAGTTCCAGCCGGACAACATGATTTCACGTTCCCTGGGGCCGAGCCAAAGTGAGTTTCAAATTTTAAATGATAGGCCATAAATCAATCTAGGGATAATTTAAAATCAATATAAATAATCTGTTCGTTTTTTTTTTCTTGGATCATCAAAGAAAAAGTGAAGAAAAAAAATCGGAACCGGAGCCAACGCCAGAGCCAACAGTAGAAAGTGATCCGGAGTCGGATGTTGATATCGACAATGAAGGTTGTGTCGAACCAGACAATGATCCACCACAACCGATGGGTGATGCTGCGAAAGAGCCAACGGATGATGAACGTGAACAGGCTAGCTCATTGCGTGGTGATGCAGCCAGCCATTTTAGTGAACAACGGTATGCCGAGGCCATCGCCAATTATGAAAAAGCAATTCAATTGAATCCAACAAATGCATTATTCTATGCGAAACGTGGCCAATGCTATCTCAAGATAAGCAAACCAAATGCTTGTATTCGTGATTGTAATCGTGCATTAGAATTGAATTGCGATTCTGCAGCAGCATACAAATATCGTGGCCGTGCTTATCGCCTGCTTGGTGATTGGGAAGCAGCCGCTAAAGATTTACGTCAAGCGTGCAATATCGATTTCGATGAAGAAGCTGATGAATGGTTACGTGATGTTCAACCACGTGCACAAAAATTGGAGGCTCATAAAATTAAGCAAGAACGTAAAAAGGCTGAAAAAGCTGATCGTGATCGATTGGAACGAGTGCGACGCGCTCAAGAGGCAAATAAAAAAGCCGCCGAAGAACAGAAGCGTCAAGAGCAACAAGCACCTGGCGATGCTGATGATGATGATGATGGTGATTTCAATCAACATGATTTGCTTAATGCATTCAAAGACCCAGAAGTGGCAGCTGCTTTCCAAGATAGTAAGTTGAGATTTTGAATATTACAGAATTCATTTCATTTCCACATTTTGATTAAAATTATTTTGTATTGCTTAAAATCCACATTTTCAGTCATGTCAAATCCAGCAAATGTAGTCAAGTATCAATCGAATCCGAAAATCATGAAAATTATCGCAAAAGTTGGTTCAGCTATGGGAAATAAAATGCCAAATGCATCCGCTGCTGGTGGATTTCCGGGTGGATTCCCTGGTGGATTTCCGGGTGGTTTCCCAGGTGCAGCCCCTGGTTTCGGAGCACCGGGTGGTTTTCCCAATTTTACAACACCACAGCCACCACCATCAAACCCAAAGAAGCCAGACCTTCACGATGATGGCCTAGACTGAGCTACTTATGAAACGAAAAACAATTAACAAATAGTTCCCGAAACAAACAAACAAAAATATATGTTCAGCATTTAACTGCATGCAGACTTTTAACTCAAGCATTGGCTTACTTAGATTATTACGATATATTAACGCAACTGAAATGTTTTCACACAAACAAAATATTCATTGAAAAATGTGTTTTTTTTTCTCGGTTGAATATTAACTGGTTCATCTCGTAGGAATTAAACAACTTAATATTTTGATTAGCCGAACATTGTTAACATTCGAAATAAATCAAATGAAATCAAATAAAGGAAATTTCTCTTGGTTTTTGGAAATAATATAAATGAGATGCATATTTTTCTACATAGACACTGTTTTATCACATTAAAAATATAAAAATGGTCCGTTGAAATCTATTGGTGCTCAATATTCGATATCACCGAGTTGAAAATTCCAATATGTATTGCGCTTAACGAAAAAAAATTGAATACAAAGAGAGAATCATAGCGCTGTCATTTCAAATGAATTAATATCAGCTTGAAATATGAGACCGTGAAATCTCTGGGGAATTGTTAATCGACTGACACTGTCTGGTACCAATTGATGAGTGTGCAAATGGATTGACACTGGTTTACACATCTATTGAACAGAATGAAGAATTAAAATAGAACAAAACTATACGGTTACGTATCATTTGTGACTTTATTCTCTTTGGACTTTTCAAGATTAATATCATGATAGCCTGAAACTATTAAGGATATGTCTTTGAAACATTTCCTTATAACGGTTGCAATTTCGAACGATTTTCTCCTATTCCATTGTGCTTTTTCTTCTTTATGACGCCAATAAACTCTTTCGCCAAATCATTTTAACAATTTTATAATAGTTCAACGGTTATTTATTCGTGAAAATTAAAAATCTGTATTTAAATTTGTGTTTTTCCGTATTCTTCATTCCCATTTTCGAGAAATCCACTAAAAAAACACGCGTAAATGCTTACAAACGTCATACCAACAATATTTGGTTTAAAATACTTCCGAAAATGGCGATATCGGCGACTGGCCTAACAAAAATAAAATCCCAAATAAAAAATAAATATTCGTTAAGATAAATGATGCGATGATTATTGATATATCTAATGCGTTAACGGATTTCTCTTTGTGTCAAGCATTCAACGCATGCCTGAACGACTGATATCCTCTACATTTGATGACGTTCTCATTACAGATAAAACAATTTATTGAATTTAATCACCAAATGAAATGGATACGGAACAAATATGACATAAACACATGTAAAAAAACAGAAAATCAATTATGATAAAATAGCACACGATGAAAAAAAAGAGAAGAAAAACAACAACAACAAAATATGAGCTCAGAAGGTTGTTTTTTAATCGATTTATTTCAGTAAATTTCCCGTTTATATGGCCCAGCTCAACAAAATGCTGAATTCATTCGAAACGTATTCGTGGACAAGTGAACAAGGATTTTTTGTTTGTTTGCAAGGCAATTAGTTCAATAAATAAAACAGAAAATACACGAAAAGATTATGGAAGATTTAAATTTATTTGGTGCTGATTTTCTGTCAAACGGTGAATTCCATCAATTGTACACTACATTTGATAATACTGACGACATTTATTTGTGGGATGATCGAGTTGATTTCAGTTTACAGCCAAAATGGAATTGTATCAGTGATACAAGCAACTACTTGGATTTTAATTCATGCCAAGTGGCTGGTTATTTTAATTTTGTGGATAATCCTGGCACCCGAATCGAACAATTTACGTCATCTGATGGACATAATTTGAGTAACAGTAGTGAACATAGGCTGGATCATGTTCAAAGATACGATAATATTGCACAGGATAATTTCGATTTGAGAGCAGGAAATCTTATCACCGATATGGATGAATGGAAGCAAAACCATTTAGACGATTTGCTATATCATTCGAGCAATAACAATGAATGGGAATTAAATCTCGACAATATATTAATGGACAATCCAAATGATGATTCAGTGTTCAATGTGTGCAATTTACCAGCACGAACTTTGTTTTGCAATGATTCGTGTACGGATTTTTTAAAGGAGACATCAGAACATTTGGATACTAGTCTAAGAACATTCCAACCAAATTCAACATACGAATCGAATACATTAACGGGATCAACTCTATCGGTACAAAACAATGATTATAAAAAATATTTGGTGACCACCAATGATGAAAAGGAGTTCATTTGCACGTACGGAGATTGTCGAAAAGTTTATGCAAAAGCGGGTCACCTCAAAGCGCATATCAGACGACACGTTGGTGATAAACCGTATGTATGCCAATGGCCAAATTGTACATGGAAATTTTCACGATCAGACGAATTATCACGACATCGTCGTTCGCATTCGGGAATCAAACCATACTCGTGTGATTTATGCCCAAAGTGTTTTTCAAGATCGGACCATTTAACGAAGCATCGCAAAGTGCATGAACGAAAAATGGCAGCGATGAAAATTAAAACCATTTGGACAAAGCTACCACCTCGAAAACCTGGCCGAAAACCAAAATCACAAACCATACAACAATGAGATTTTCTATGCCAACACAAAATGTATCGCAAAATTGCCGATAAAATACGTGGAGTAATTTTCAAAGCAATTAAGATTTAGATTTCTACTTTCAATACTTTTAATTGTATATCGGCCAGATCAAAGTTCATTCTTTTAGTTCCATAGGTTTTTGGTCAAGTTTTTAGTGCCAAAATAGTGTAAATTGTAATAAAATTTCTTTGTTAGCCATTTTCATCCAAATGAAGTTGATTATATAGTCACTTACCAAAGTTTTCACATCTATTGATAATATCTAATTTAGTCCCTAACTGGAATGAGCGAATGTAATAAAACAAAACACAGATTTTGAATAAAATGTTATTGGTGTATTTTTATTTGATTATTAAATGAAAGCGAACATTCTAGGATTTTACTTCTTTTAAATATCAATTTCTTCGAAATCGAATTCAAAATGTGGTAAATTCTTTTGTATCAAACTGATTTTGCATGGACATTCATTCTATAAAATTGATTGCATAGCAAAAATGTTAAGTTGAAATTTGAAAACTAAGACAAAAAAAGTACATCGATTTTCGTGCGTTTAGATGAAAAGTGATAACAACATCGCATTGTGTTCGAATGAAACTTATTTATTGGTGTTGCAAGTACATCGAAAAAAAACCATTAAATTACACATTTTATATACACAGAAAAAAAACCTAAACATAAAATACAAATCCTTTTTTGGGAATCGGTCTGCTTGAAGATTGATTACATCGCAGCATTTAAATATATCAAAATCTCTACATCTTAACTAAATATTTTAACTGACTTTTCAATAGAACTTAAAGTAGCCATGCAATTCAAATTTACATTTACAATTCCAATTCATACGCTTCTTCTATTTAACACATGTAGATGTTTCATTTTCACGGAAATCATCTGTGTCAAATGTTTGTTTCATTATTATTATTATTCCATTTAAATATCCTACGATTCAGTAGTGTTTTCGTTAGAAATCTAATAAAGGTTCAGTCATTTCAGCAATTATCTGTTTTTTTTATAGATCTAATGCATTACGCGTTAAATATGCGTTTTAAATTCCGTAACAAAAGTGTTCCACATCTAATTTTAGTATTAAGTTAATGCTTTTATATATAATAATTTATTGCAAACGGACACTTCTACTGCATATTGGTAACTGTTGCGTTCGTTCTAAACAATTCGATAATCGAATCATCATTAATTATGTCGAATATTGATTACTGTTCGTTCTCGACTCTCTTCGCGATGTGATGATGCGTGACGTGGTGGTGATGTATTGCTACCGCTGGCATCTTTCGAATTGCCCATTCGAGTTTTTCTAGATCGTTTGAATTTGGCCATATCTTCACCAAATACATCGCCTGTTCGTAATGCCGAAATTAAATCATCAAATTCACCTTTGTTATCGGGCGTTGCTTTTGAATCGCCTTTTTTAAATCCTAAATTCTTTGCCATAGAACTAAGCAGACCTTCTTTGTTTTTACGTTCGATGGTACGTTTTTTGAGCTGAAAATAATTGCGTATTTTTTTTAATGAAACAATTGGGTGTGTGTGTGTGTGTGATTTTTTCGTTGATTAAATAGTTGAAAATATAATTCTTACCTCAGCTTCTTGTTTGGCTCGTTTCTCTTCTTCTTCTTGACGTTTTTTGAAATTCTCATTATCATGACGGGCTTCGATGAATGAAGTCAAAAATGAATCGAAAATACCAAAGAATTCGTCCGGTTGTATAACGGAACCATCTTCACCGAACAAACGAACAGCACGATCGAAACGAGTTTTCATGTCTTGGAACATGTCTTCAAGTTCAGCAAAACGAACCGATGCTTGAGCATGGAATTCACGCATGACCGGCAAGAAACGATCACCTGGCGGTGGTGTACCTGCACTGCGATTAAATTCAATTTCACGTGACACCTCAACCAAACCATTTCGCAACAATGAAATATCTTTATCCATTTCACCAAGTGATACTTTGGCCGCTTGACGCACATGTGGAATATCTTCCTCCAATTTGAGAATATCTTTGAATTTTTTCTCAATCACTTCCACCAAATAGTGAAGTAAAGTGGTTCCCTTTGCAAAGCTTGATTTTGTATCAGCCAAACGATTTAACGATGCTAAACGAAAACCGGATGCATTTCCACGAGCACCACGATTCATATAATTTCCAAGTGCCAAAACCACTTCGAGCAATTTACGTAAGCGTCTTGAGCGAGCCACTTCACGTGATGCTTCCATTACACTTTGAATTCGTGGTTTTAAATCATTTACGGCAATCATAAAACGCTTTTTGTAATGCAGACTGCGTAGTCGTTGCTCGTAATGAGTAATTCTGTGTGGAGTTAACATGAGAGTGAAATTGATTAGTGAATTGACCAAAATAAATAAAATCTACTGCGGGACATACTTTGAAATCTCATAGAGGAATCGATCGGCACGAGCCAATGAATCAATGTCTTCGGAGTGTTCATCCAATAATGCACGTTCTTCAGCCGACGGCGTGAATTTTAATAATTGCTCAACCATGTCGATTGGTAATTGCTCATTTGTATCCATTGACAAAATAGCTCTGAAAGGGAAATAATCGACACATTTTAATTCGGTTAGATCAAGAACAAAAGAAGCAATCATTTCGGTAAAATTCGCAATTTGTTAAACATACTTTGAAATGTCTTCGTCTGACATTTTCAATTTGCTTAATAGAATGGTACAGTTTTGTGCACGGCGACCATCTATAACAGATAAAATTTTTGCTCGGCCTTTGCCCATTAAGCGTAGATCTTCAACGGAACCATCATTCTACAGTGGACATAAATAACAACAAAAACATGAGAATTGTGGAATTTAATGAAATTGGTAAATTGTGTGCCAATTACCGGTACTCCGTTCTTTTGATAGGCACAAAAGAGCTTATCAATATTTTCGAGTTCGATGTTTGAATATAATTTGGTATCATCTAGTTCGCTCCAAATGGTGCCTTGAACTTTAGCATCGGGTAATTTTGACCAGTTGAAACTCTTGAGTGGATTGGTCGGCTGTGGCACATTCTTTTTTATTGATTCAGTTCGCGTTAAAGCTGGAGCTAATGGATAAAATGAAAAGGATCGTTAGCTCATAAATATTATACTGATTTTTTTTTAAAATGTATGTTTCATCTTACCTGGCATAGCTGGAGCCTTTGGAACTGGTGGTGGTGGTGGTGGCATAACTGTAAAGAGCAAACACGATTTGATTAGACAATTTGAGTGAATTCAACATAAAAATGGAGTTTTTATCATTCACGAATGGAATGAAATAGCTTACCCAATGGTGGTGGCGGTGGGGGTGGTGCCGAAGTGGCGATTGATGTTTTTGGTGATGGTGATGCTGGTGTTGCCAGTCCATTTGTTGTTCCCGATAAACCGGAGATCTTTTGGTCATCGGGTATACTGCCCTCAGTCACCAAACGCTCCAAACGAATACGTTCATGTTGTTCTTGTGCGATTTTGTGCTGTAAATCTTCAATCTTCATTTCGGCATTCAATGCACGTTGCACCGTTTGTGAGTGATTGGCACTTTCTTTTTCCAAACGTTCACGCATTCTCGCTAGACCAGTCTCTAAATCTTCCTTTTCTTGCATTCGTAAATCCAAATCTTGTTCTTTTTTCGCCAATTTCGATTGCATTTCGAGATTCTCTTTTTCCATTTCTTCAGCTTTGGCACGAGCCGCTACCAATTCTTCTTCTTTGACTAGCAATTGAACTATTTTTTTTACATCAATTTCGATGACACTGTGATCTGGATCTTGAATTTTCTTGTCCACCAAAGCTGTGTCAGCTGACTTTTCAGTATCTCCTTCAATAATATCACTGGTTGGTCGTTCATTATTTTGTAAAATGATCTGTTGTACCACACGATCGAATATTAACCAATGCTGTGTATTGGGTCCCGTAACTACAATGAAAACAAATCAAACAAAAATTTATTTATTTGCAATTTAATCGACACATTTCTTAGATTTATTGTGTAAATGAATTTGAACTTACATGGAAGTAAAAGCATGTGTTGAAGCAGCGACAACAAGTGACCGTAGGCCGGTGAATGACTTAGTTTGCGGCGCAACAAATCAAACATTGCGGTTGCACTTTTTGTATCAACGTGTTCATTACCAAATTTGCGTGCCAACTCTTTTTCATCCTCATTTCGAACCATTTCGAAGAAGTCCTGAAATAGTAATAAATAAATAAATAAGAAATTGTGTATGAAATCATGCAAAAAGGAATATCACAAACTATTTTGTGATAATGAATATGTGTCATAAAATTAATCATACCAAATGTCGATCCAGTGTTTCATTTTCATGTTGTCGTAGTTTATCAATGACTGGTTGTAAGCCCAACATCAAAAATTCATAACGCAAATGCAAACGGAATTCCAAATTCTCCTGCCCTGGCCCATAATTTAGAACCGCATTGATGAATGACATAATTGCAGTTTTGAGATTGACATCATCGCGGTAGGCACCAGTTGATCGATCCAGATCATTAATAATGCTTTGGAAGCGTGTCCTTTCGGCTGCATACTGTTGAAAATGGAGCATTGCCATTAGGACTTTTTTATGTCCTCCGGGCACTAAGCACACCGCTCCCAATATTTCCAGAGCAGCGATTTTTGTTTTGATATTATCAGCGGCTAGAGATTGTGCAATGATGTTGATGCTTGTTGGATGAGCTAGAACATGGGCACGACCCGTCTAAAAACAAAACAACAAAAAACAGTTCCCATCAAGATATTCATTCGTCAATGCAATGGTATTTTATACAGATATAATTTTTTGGATGAAATAATCCACGAATATAGTAGACTCTGGTTAATTTCGAACCCGTTGGGACGCAATTTTTTCGGAAAATTCGAAAAATCGAATTGAATTTGTAGGTAAATTGCAGTATGATTCGAAAAAAATTGAACTATCGAGAGTCTACTGTACCGTGCACACACACTCAGCCACCGTCCGATCAGCTTCAGTGTTTTGTATACGGTATAGCTTTATGTCTATGCGTACGACAGAAACGCTCTCCACTCAGTTCGTTTCTTTCGGTTGCACGCATAATCATAAGCATATATCGGATATTTCATCTACATAAACGTTGTGTTATTATATCAAAAATAGAATGTCTGATTTTCTCCGACGAAATCAGCACACTTACAGAATTATTCATCAAAGCTTTTAAGCATCCAATTAAACTGCTGTGCATTGGGCTATTTGCAACACGAATATCAAGCAACCGTAAGATGTCCAACAGGGCTGACAATCCATTCGATTCAACGAAGCGTAACACAAAACTATGAGCTGATGTACGCAATGCGGTTTTTAATGCATCTAAAAATGCTGTATGTGATTCAATTTTAAAATTGTACTCATGACACGGTGATTCATCGGGGCGCGATTGAAATTGCTGTTTGAAACAATGAGAAAAAAAAACACACAATTGGTTTTGTTATTGGTGATTGTTTAAAGGACATTGATTGATTCATGTGTCATTTACCTTGGCAACTTCTTTTAATCGTTCGATATAATGCTCTGGAGTGGGTGGTGTTCGTGAAACTTCTGTTCCGTCAGTGCTATCGATGGGACTTTTTCGTGAGCAATAAATTTGCCATTTCTTTTGTGGTGGCAAACTAAGCATTGCCGCTTTATTTGGTGCGGTTAAATCCAATTCTTCGACAAGTTCAGCAAATTTTGCATCGAGCTCCTCAATTGATGGCATTGGTTGGGTCGGTGTTAACGTTTGTAACGTAAACGCACCCTCAACCACACATATCTCTGGCGGTTCATCATCCTAACCATTTCGAAAAACGAAACAAGGAAATAATTTTTTTTTTTTAAGAAAAACTCAATTAAAATATTACAAATGTTGATAAAATATGTTTATTTCACTTATGATTAAGTCATACGAATTATTTCTAATTTCATAATACGTTGAATATTACTCGCTGTCTACAGCTTTGATAGAAACATGTTCCAATTAAAAATAAAACAAACTGATTAGATGATTGAATCTCTTGCATAATTCAGACGACAAACAGTTATTAACCAGATGATATGCACTTTTTTTGTGAGTGTGATCATTTTTTTTTTTTTTTTTGCAAAACGGTTTTCTCTTTTACAGAATTGTTAATAAACCATGGAAAATATGAGACGATCAACTCTGTCACTAAAATATGCAAATGGTGCATAAATGCAAACAACTCATTCACAGCTCTGCGTTTGCCACGGCGGTTCATCTGAACATTGTTGCTCATCGATGGATACAACATTAAAACGTAAATGCGTCAACAACATTCAACTATGCAGTATGCATCGTACAAAACTGGGACTTTAAATCAGACCCATATTATGAGAATCGCGTTCATTGCAGTTAGGTTTAGTCATTTTTTTTTTTTGTTTGCATAGAAATAAAACATGAGATACTTGTTTTAGTTCACAGCATGGTAGAAATATTGAATATTTGCTTACACGTGAACAGAGCGCCTCGAATTAATGAAGGGCATTTTAATTACTGAAACTCATCTTAAGTGAAAAATTTACTTGAATGTAAAATACATGCAGTGCTACGACAGATGTGCTTCTCATTTCAATATTTAAATGAGCATTAGCGAGTTCAAAGACTGCGTTTTACAAATTGCTAATTAAATTTATTAAATGATTGATTGACGGCTAGTGTAATTAAATCGATGTGAACAAAATCAAGAAAAAAAAAACAAAATAGAAACGTGTTCATAATAATTTGACTGAAAGATGTACAACTACTGAGAGTGTAAATTAGGTAGCTCACCACCATTTCACTTTGCTGTTACTTTCTACAACATGTTATTTATCTGTTCGTTATTGTCTTGACTAGAATATCGCTCTGTATGGGTCTGCCTATTTTTGACTATAATACACAAATTATCATAAAAACTGCTTGTAATTTACAAGTCCATTGTTTTTGGACAAAGGCAATTTGCTGGGTATTAGTTAAATCTGTCGTGTTGTTTCCTTTCATTTAACATAAAGATATCCATAGCAGACAGATCAACCAATCCAATTTTCAGCAGTTTTGTGGCAATTTGTTAAAATCCATGTTCAACAAATCCACACAAAATTTCGGATTTGTATTCATTGAATCATGACCATATATGCGTCGCCAAATCTGCATGTCTTGTGACTATTGTTTTATGACTACAATTTGCGTTGAAAACTGCTTTATAACTTAATGAACATGAGAGGGCGACTGCAAAATTTGCATGTGAAAGGCTAACAAACGATTCTTTTTTTTGGCATCTTCCAAATTATTTCATTTTGGCATTTTAGATATTTATTCATATCAAGTAGTTTTTTGATGTGTTAAATCGAACGACGTTTTTTTTTCTATTTTGATAATTTCGCATCGCATTGAATGTGTGATGCTATAAGCCAAAAATAAATTCAGTACATTTGATATAATAGAGACATATGATTGCTTGATGACAATAGGATGGAACTCATATGGAAAAGAGTTTTTTTTTTCTTTTCATTCACAACACATTGGCTTTTGTGTGCGAAATGAAATCGAAAGTTTGCAAAGAATACGGAACGTTAAGCAAATATTATGACAGATCAACACTTAAAAGAATGATAATCAAATGAATGAGCCAAAAGCATCTGGTTGAATGACTGAAAAATGACAATCAACTTCCGAAATGGTGGCGAATGCAACAGAACACACACATAGAGAGAGAGAGAGAGAGACACACACGAAAATCAGCAAATTCGCTGATATATGGATCGTAACCGAAGCGATTAAAATGGATTTGTGTGATATTTTACGGTATTTATTTGTAGTATTATGGCATTTCTGGTGATTTGCACGGCACGAAGGAAAAAACACACAGATGCAGGTAGTTTATGTCATGATTATAACATCATTCAATAAGTTCAGTAACTGTACTTTGTATCACATTTTAATATGACGCGGCTCGTATGTGGCGAGCTCACACACCGTTGATGCGATTCGAAAGTGTTCTTTATGGGTTATTTATGGTTTACAGTAATTTTTCCCATAATTTCCGATTTTTCCAACTAATTTACCGAAAAATCGAACCTGTGCATTCATTGGGCGCATTTCATTTTAAGTACTTTGGAATTTGTTTTTTTTTTCACTCGAGGTTAAGCGATAAAATATGTTATTACGGATTCGATTCATGGACAATAAAAACAGCGATTTAAAGGCTATAGATGTAAGATTCTGAAAACAATAACGTCATTCGCGAAATGTGCACGTTAACAGTTATGATTATTAAAGGAATGACTTTGCTTGATCCTCCTGTGGAATGTTAATTTTAAAGAAGAGCTGCTGATGAAACTTTCGGTAGTTCGGTGTTTGTGATTATTGCATTGAAAGAATATCGCTAAAATAAATATTTAGCCAAATGAGGACTTAAAATTCAAAAGTCATTCTGGCCTCGTATTTGTATTCAAAATTCGACTATAATATTCAATGTATTCTGACTCTTAAATTCAACTCTTTCAATGTGTACACATTGAATAATAATTGCGGAAGTGGTAACAACAGAGCAGTGATATTGTATATCGGTTTCAGCAGGTTCAAATTCCGATAAATTGCTTGTATTCAATAAAGTGGTGAAAATGCATGACGGGAGCGATATGACCATCGCTATATAATTAAATGTTTGGTTAAATGTACCGTTTTCACCATTGTCAGCCAATTAATGTATTCGCATTATATCTTGCGTTTGTAACCAGTTAGATTTAATGAGATGGTTTGGCGCAATGAAATTAATTTTGATTCAATTTTTTTGTTTTCTTCTCTTCACGATCGATCGGTGTATAATTTGATAAAATGTTGGTTCATCGTTGATATCGGTTCGACTGTTGAGAAAAGTGAAAATTCACATAAAAAACCGTATACAGTTTTTGTTAGTTTGACAATAACATTTTATCATGATTTAAGTTTAGGCGAATCGGTACGAGTATCATTGCCAACTGCTGTGCTCGGTATGTTCGAGTACAGTGGCGATTATGGTGTACTCACAATGTTACCAATTTTGGTAAAAGTATGGCCACACCACATTGACAAATCGCCAGCGAAATTGCTGTATCCACATGATCGGACGATCGATTTCGATGTTGTGCACCATAAACATCCATAGCAAACCATAGTGAAATTATTATTAAATTGATATTTTACTCTTGTTTTTTTTTTACTGCTGTTCCACAAAATGATAGACGATACACGATAGAGTCTTATAAAATTATGTGTTCCTGTTTTTTCTCTGTCTGGTGTTTATGTGTGCAAAAACCGCAAATAGACACAAATCGAAAAAAATGTGCGCAGAAAAATAACCGTTTATCATTTGCATGTAATTTGCTTTGGTACGTGGTACATTTGCTTGCTGCTGATTTTATGTGATTAGAGCTGTTTGTTGTTGGTACTTTAAGAAGAAAAAAAAAATCTTTCATTCCATTTAATGCGGGAGCGAAGAAAAAAATTTAAATGCACGACTTGTGCAGTTGCACATTAAAATTATTGCATGAGAGCGTAGGCATTGTAAGTTATTGATAAATGGTGAATAAAAAAAAGCGCTAGATAAAGCGATTCCGTTTTATTATTATTTGTGTGAGAATCAGTGAGAGTGAAAAGACGGTTTTTTTTTGTTTATTGACTCGGATTGAGAGAGTGAGAGTTGCATAGAGTTGCAACAACAACAACAGCAGCAGCAGCAGCAACAACAACAACACTAAAATCAGCAGATATAACAAAACGTGTGCAAAGTGTTCGTTATGCATATCATTGGCGCCTCGTGTATCATGAGGCAGATCCCATTTTTTTTTTTTTGGTGTGTGTGGCATTTAGACAACATGTTTTTTTGTTTTTGTTCGCCATTGCAGTGCGTAAATGCGCATACCATGCAATCGTGTACTCTTGCATATATTGAGTTCGCGGAGTTTCCGATACGTTGATTTCTGGTAGTCATACGGAATGAACGGACACCTCTCAAATTGGCACAAGTGTGCATTAAAGTTACATGGTATTATTAGTGTTTGTTTCCTGACACTCTTTTTTTTTCCTACAATTTCATTCAATTATACATTTATAAGCTGCGACTATGATTCATTGAGCACATTCGTTGAATTGATCGTTAAAGCTTTAATGTGTCACGTTAAATTGCATATTAAAGTCACACAAAACGCATTTTCTTTTCCGATTAAAAGTGTTGTCGTTTTTTTGTGTGTCGGTTTCAAAATGGTTTTATTTTATCGATAAATGCAAATGGTTTATTGAAATGGTAATGATAGAAGAGAGAAAAAAAAGAGAAAATAATGATTTCTATTGAAAACGGCCTCATGCCACAATGATGTTGAGTGAAAATTCTGATTTTATTGGCATCAATTAAACATTGAAATTCGTATTCGGATTTTTATACGATTTCTTTCATCTCTTGCAAATGACACACAGCCCATTTCAATTTTTGAATGAAAGGAAAAGTTGCATTTTTACTTGTAGGTGGGTGTAGAAACTTTATGTGCAATAGAAAGTTGCTAAAAAATAAAAATAATAATAAAAATGAAATTGAAACGTGCTTGAGAGCCACTTCTCTATCGACTTATGGGGCAATGGCATTAATTGTGGAGGTGAAAATCGGTGGAAGCCACTTCAAATTGTTTTGTTTATCTGCAGCAATCGAAAGAAATTTTTGACATTAATGTTGGTAACCAAATATGGTATTCTATTCTTCTATTAAATGTGATTCCATACTTGGGGGCATTCGATATATTGTTTCATAACCGTTCGTAATAGAGAGTTAAATCATTTTAAACCATGAAATTATATGAATAAAAGTCATTGGATTCAACTCATAATAAAGTCTATGTCTATTGACCACATACATCAAAATCATTTAATCTAAGCCATTTTTGTTTTGTTATCGGCGGCCTTCATCCGAAATCGATTTACGTACATGCCCTTAGCTATTTTTTTCTATTCTGAAATACGTTTTTTTTTTCTCGCAACATTTTGATTTTATTTATTCGCTCTAATTTAGTTTTAACACTTTTTAATGTGATTGAAATCAATACACACCATTTTTCAGTTAAAATGTTTTGAGGCTGTTTTCTGTGGTTTGCTGGATTGTTGCAACACATCTGGAAAAATTGCTGACATTTATTCGACATATTTATGGGTTAATAATTTTTCAAATGGCGATTTTGTCTGTCTCGTGCCTCGACGGTGTGTGTGTGTGTGTTTTTTTCTCTTCTCTTCTCTTTTGGTTTCAATTAACCTGTTCGATGGAAAATGGATTCGCCGATCATAAAACGACAATGCTTGTGATTTTTGTTTTTTTTTGTACTCGTTTTCTTTACGTTTTCGTTTCGGTTGAAAATATAATCGAAGAAAAATGATCTTTATTAATTTCTGTATAATTTGTTTGACAGCATGCGTGTCTGGGATTTGGTCTCGATTTATGTGTCGCATTGACCACGCGATCGGTCAATGTGTGTTTCGGAATAAAAAAAAAAACACATGAAAGAAAAGTACATCGAGCGCAAAAAAAAGAAATGCGAATCAGAGTGGTCAGAACCCATGCCGAAACATCGCTTCAATCTGGTTTTGAAAGCACACTTACTCCGACCCGAACAACTTGGTGCAAAACAAAAATCTATATACAACTGAAAATTACTTTCACTCGATGGCATACAGCGACAAAACAAAAACCAACCAGTTCCATTGCAATTAATACGCAGCATGAATTGCAATTATTATTTGATTTTGTCTGCTCATTTTTTTTTGTTGTTCGCTTTGCTCTCAGGTTGATTATGTATATGAATCGATACGATATTGATATGTGGCAGAGCACATTTTGCTTCGAGGGTTTAAGCCATATTTTGTGTTTGGTTGTTTGTTTCGCTCTCTGCAATCAGCCCGACAACCAAAATGAACTATTTCATGGCACGCATTTATTTCCGATTCGCTCAAAGTTTAAATATAATAAAAAAGGAAAAATCCAACTCAATGCTCATATTGGTTGCTGTCGCTGTTGTTAGTGTTGGCTGACATTTTTTTTTTCTACTCCAAATGAATGATGATAAATGGAATTTTGCCGCTATAATATCGCTCTTCCGACATTTCTTGATTTTATTTTCTACACATGGTGGTTGGTGTGTGTGTGTGTGTGCGCGGGTTTGCTGCATTTGCAACCGTATGATTTTGATCACGCGACACAACACTAAACAAAAATGGTGTTTGATAGAGTAAATGCAAGCAACTTAACTACTAAATTACACCAGCGGTCAGATATTGACATATCTATTACATTAGTGAAGTTAAATATTAAGTTAAACGGCATGAAACAATATCGAATGCAGTTGGCCCAATTGTACTGAAATTGAAGTGATCGGTTTGAACGGAGCATGTCAACTGTATATTGCTCTGTAACATCTTGGCATGAAATAGAAAAAGTGTATTCGCGGCAGAAAAGTTAAGTCAATCACTGAATCTGTCATTTGAACTGCTCCGCTTGTCACTTGCATGAGTTAAAATGCTTCAAGCATTCAGTATTTATTGATCGCATCAATCTGGTTTTTCTGTTTGTCTGAAGAATGCCCTCGAAATTTAATAACAATAAAAGTGATTCAACCTCAAAATGTAGAATAATGAAAACAATTAAAAACCATTAATGTATGAATAACTATGCCATCTTACCTGAAAGCAACCGCACAATCCTCGTCGACCTCTGAAACCGGGCATCTTTTTGCGTTGTTGTTGTTCTCGATAGAAACGATGTAATGGTGTTAAATTTGGTGCGAATTGATCTTTTTGATTGCCATACAGATCACCGATTACACAGTTATTATTGTTATTGGTGTTATTGTCGTCATCAGTATGTTGATCGTTTTTATCGTCCGAAAAGTTTAAGCAATATCCTAAATACGGTAGATGTGATCGGAGCGCCTCTAAACTGACTGGGCAACTGGGAAGACCCTGTAAAGAGCAATTTCAACAAAAAAAAAGACTCAATGTTAAATGTATTCATATAATAATCATGTTTAAAATGTTATATTTTTGTTTGCTGCTCAAAAGGAAGCTTTTGTTTGCTGCTAATCGATCGTAAGTATTTTCGCATCATTAAAAATCCAAGTACTACAAATAATTAGCTTAAAACATTGGAAGATTTTTTTATCTCTTACAAGTGCATTGTTTCCGCCTCATATTACAAGCTACAAATGTACACCGCCTGATAGTGTGAAAATAACCGTTTCACTTAGTTTTTTTTTTTTTTAATAAATAATATCTGATGCTAAATTATCGTACGTTGTACAAGAATTTTCTGTATGCCTCAACATAATGAAACCATAAATATGCTGTGTTGTTGTACTGAAGAGAAGGAAAAAAAAGCGGTATATTCACATTGCAAAAATGGGTGAACCGCTTCGATTTTTTTAAGTTCATACGCACTTTCGCATTGCCGGTTCTACATGCGAAAGAAAAGAAATACATGCGGCGGTTGATGTTATTTTTTGTATGTGGCTGTAATGTGCCTGTTGTCAGGTGATTATAAGAAAATACCAGCGCTGCTTCATTTCTTCAGTCTGCTGGATGCGTTTTTTTTTTTAGTTTTGCGTTGCAATGAAACGGAAACAATAGCATTCGCATTGCTTTTTCTTGAATTCCATCCGAATAGCAAGTGACTTGATACCATTTAAGAAAATAAACACAGGTATACGAACTTACGAACGAGAGCTGTATTCATTGACGTTGTGAATATCGATTGGATCAGTGAAACAAGTGAAATTTTCCTCTGGCAGCAAAATCGAATCCACACACACACACACACACAACACGTTGTTGAGCAAAGTGAAATTGGTGCACGCGAACGAAATATCAGGGAAACGAAGACAAGAAAGCGATGAAAGTGATCAATATTCGTCGAGAGAAAAAAAACGGAACATGGAAAATAAATCGGTTCAATATTGCCATATTAAGCATTAATATTGTGCCATTGTGTAAATATCATCAAAAGTTTCTTGATCTTTGAACAAAAAGAAGATGACAGTGCACAAATGTGGTCTTAGATGAATTAATTGCGAAAACTCTTCGCCCAAGAGAAGATGCTTGGGGGGGTGTTTTAATCCCACAAAGTGCTCAAGAGAATTTTCTACATCAACAAGACTTTCGTTTGAAGATGAATGAAAAATTGTTCATCTTGAACCACGTACAGTACAGCTACTTATTAGCAATCGCCATTCTTTGAAAACGTGTACTGCGTCTCGATTGTCGCATAAACTTCAATCTTGATCTCGTGTGTTGACGTGACAATGCACATTTTTTTTTACAACTGTTCATCATCAACATAAAAAAAAACACTAGAAGAACTAACGTTAAGTAGTAGATTCTAGCAGCACAAGTTCTTCCACTTCAAAATGCAATGAATTCCATGTTTACGGGGCATATTTACACGAACTGCACCTGGAGTTGGCTGGATTGCGAATACACAATATTTTTTTTTTATTATCGATTTTATAATATGAAATGCGAATGAACTTTCAAAATTACACTATGAAATAAACCAAGACACAAATGCTCAAACACACATACACACAGAGAGAGAAACACTAAAGTGGAGGAAAGATGTGCAATTTCTTGAGTTTTTTTGAGATGCACTTTTTTTTTCTTGCACAGTACGATGCAATTTCGCTGAGTCAACTTTGTCTAGGCTCCTTGATGTTCAAGAGGTGAATTAGGTTGGGTTGAAATTTAAAATTCAAATAAAATCACTGTTTATTTGATTGCAACCGCATGTTCATTCGGTTGTCCATTTTATTAGCATAAAGAAAGACCCATCAAAATAGCGATGACTGGTCATAAAAATAATTTTGTTACGGTCACATTTGATTGGTATTTGATTTTGGAAAAGTGGATGCCATAAAAAAGCAGATCATATGGTAATATTTAAATTGATTCGCCCGGCTCTACTATGTTTATATTTCCATTTTAGGTGAAAAATGCCTACGGTTTCCTGCTTACATTTATAGTTTTTTATTGCCTGTTGTCGTTATTCTGTTTTTTTTTCCTTTTTTTTTGTTGTTGTGTTGTTGTTTTGAATATCAAATGCCACTCGATGGTATGAATAAGCAGCGCCGCTGAGCAAAAAGAATCATAGACATTAGCGAGGGTTTTATCGTTTGGTTGGGTATAACAACAACAACAACAACAAAAAACACTATATATATAATATACAAATATACATTGTAAGCGCCTGGAGCATACTTGCGATGATAGTAACGGAACAATGAATACCAAGCTCTATCATTAATGTGAGATAGATCACCATGTCTCTCTATTCATATATGAATGCCATGCCATTGTAAACGTCGATTTGAATCCAAACTAACACAACAACAACAACAATGAATGTACTTCTTGCTAAAAAAACAAAACGACATCTTCTTGACTCCAATTCCAACAGAAATATGCTCATCGCCAGACCAAAATTGCAATTTAAAAGGTTGTTATTTCACAAAAATTAAATGGTTTGCGCACACATTTGAATAACCGTTTAGCAATAAATATGGGTGGAAAAATGCAATTTTCAAGTAGTCGCGTCGTTTACTTTTGTACATAATCAAATAAATGACAATAATCTGTTGCTGGAAGAGAACAGCAGCAAAATAATAACAACAACCGACTTCGAACCTGGTCGACATCAGCTGGAAATAAACACATTCCGTATGTGCATCGTTTCAACCTTGAAATAAACTGCAAGAAACAACACAAATCGTCTGTTTTCGCACTGGAAATTGCCATCGCATTTTTTGTTTTTTTTTTCTTACATTTAGTTGGTTTTTATTGAAAAAAATTTACATGCCGCATTTTTTCGATTATTTGAGGACAATTTGCCGGTGTAACGATGCGCTATTTACGTTTTTCACAACGTATGTTTTGTTCACAATTTTTTCTTGTTCAAGGTCGATTCTGACTTCAATTTATTCTAATTGAGATAAAAATCACTTTTGTCAACTCGATTTATTTGCGTACATTACATTTGGTGGTGACCAGTGCTTATAATAAAGACGTTAAATTTATGGGCCATGTTATGTGACCTTTTTATCGGCTCACTTGTAATGTTCTTAAATGACAAAAAATACTAAAAATATAATCGATTTTAAAATAAGCCATTTTCGTTTATTCCCACTTAAATGTTTCATATATATAAATATGGCGGCAAATGTTCAATATAAATACAACTTGGTTAAAACCAACATTAAAATGTTATGTCCGAAACACAAGAAGAAGAACCCAAAATCACTTGACATCGTTTTACTGGTAAATAATAAAAAATATTTTCGATGCTCGAAGCAGCATTTAATTGAAGCCTGAGAGAGAATCGAAGCAAAAGACCTAGAGGATATTGATCCAGTCATGCAATCATACAAAATTAATTGGATTCAAAAAGGTAAACCGAAATTAACTTGATATAATTACGCATCACCAAATTCAATTTCAAAATCGCTTTCGTTTAATTCGAATGTCTTGAAGCGGATCTGAACAAATTGGACATAGAATTCATTGTTGAGGTTGTTAAGTTGTCAGTGGATTTATCTTTGTTCATTTTCGAGAACTTTTCATTTCTTTCAATCGAATCGATGTTGAGCCATTGTCAGTACTTATTTGAAGACCTACGTCAAACAAAGTTTATTCAAGCAACATTTGCATGCATGAAAACGGTTCATTCGAAACATTAGAGGTATAGAATGGTTGTGCAGGTAGCAATGACACTGCAGCAATGTGCGTTCCATGCGATTGATGATTACATAAATATCGTTAGAAAATAGCGATTAATCATAAATACTTGTTTATTTGTTGATTATGATGTCATCGTTTTCGAAAAGTGTTTCGTTTGGCCTAGCACAAAATCCTCTTTCAATTAGCTAATCTCAATAAAGAGAGAAAGAGAGAGAGAGAGAGAGGCAGAAAAAAAGTGACTTGTTTTGTTGTCAGCATCGTTTCCAGAATGAAACTTGATTACAATTGACTCTCGTACGGTATTTCTCGTTTCAAAATTAATAAAAATAAAATCACTTTCTTTATGAACAAATCTAAAATTGTTGCGTACGGTGATGGCAAGTGAATGTTAAACGACACGCACCCAAGGTTCAACAGTAAATGGAGGTGTCTCTTCCGATTGTATTTATTCGTGATTGATTTGTAACATTGACGATTACACTCATTCTCTATTCTGTTTCTACTTGTGTTTGCTTTTCTCTCTTTCGGTATTTTCTTTGTGTTCATTTCACAAATTGTGAGCACAATGTATGTGTGTGTGTGTGTGTGTGTGTCCATGAAACATACAGTATACAAATCCTGAATTCCTCAATGGATTAATTTGTTAACTTTTTCATCTAATTCTCTTTATAACTCTATCTCTGTTTTGTCTTCACTTCTGGCATGACTATTTGATGCGATTATGTCGTGGGCTGTGAGATGCTTGGTAAAACTCTTTCCAAATCGCATTCAAAACTATTCAATTACATCATAGAAACGCGATTCAGTGCATTGGATCTTGCCATCGAGTGGAATGAGAAAAATACCAAAAAAAAAAAACAAAACACACAAGCCGTAAAGCTTAGGCTTAAATGTTATGCTGCCATTTGTGTCTGACTCTCTCACAAGTGAATGCGCGCACTCGCGCATAGGCCATACTAAACACTCAAACCATTTATTTAGATGCCAACCAACAATTTCGCAGCAGAAATATAAATTTTCCAGTCGTGATCATATTACATGGTAACACACAGTGCATTGACAAATGCCATTTCTCGTTGACTCTGAACCGGAGCCAACGACAGAGTGAAAGAGAGACGAACAGAATTATGCATTTTTATCACTCAATCATTTTTCATGCAATCGATTTACATTTGCGTCAGCAGCGTTCCGTTTGCCGCACAAAAACAAAAACCAAAAAAAAAATCATCGCATTCACCATGAAATGCGACCGAATTTCATTGGTTTATCATGTGAGGCAAACATGCGCGCACTCAATACACAAAATCATCGCTAATTTCAATTCCATACGAAAATCCCAAACAAACGAATGCCACACACGAAACTCACAGTCATTTTCATCGCAGTGTCATCGGTGTATTTCGGAATTCGGTGATATATATGGCAATCTATTGCCATGGCAATTCGTTGACGACACGAGTGAAATCAAAACGATACATTTTAATCCGGTCGGTATGGATGCAGACGGTATGATTTGTGAGAAATCCATTGTAAACGGATTTCAACGATCGTTAAATCATAAAAAACACAAAAATTGAAGACGAAAGTACAAGATTTTGCGCAATTTAATTTTGAGATTTTAATGGTTTTTCCCTCTCGAGAGTGAACGCAAGAAATTTAAAGACAGATCAATTGGCTCATTTAAGCTTAATTGCGGAAAAAATCTCGTTTTGATGCATTCTTTGCATTCGATGAATTTTTATTTTGAAATCGTTTTATTTTTCAGCTCAAATAACAAATTTAACAATACAAAATCATAATTCTGACAAAGATAATGCCAAAATGACATTAAACAATTGCAAACGGTTTCGTTCAACTGATTTTGATGCTACATTTTCAATCAGCATTTAAAATGGTATGGCCAATAAATTTAGCGCAAACCGTTCATCCTCATCGTTTGTTTAAAATGCCGTTTAACTGGGATGATCACTCTGTAATGTTGAAATGCAATCATTTTAATTGAAAACCAATTCCCGATGTGAGACTAATTTCAACATAATGAGACCCGCATAGATCAGCCGGTTAAGTAGTTTTTCGACACACGGTTCAATATTTTATATCAGGCAATAATTTACAAGGTAACCTGCAGTGACTTCTAAAAAACCCATCGAAATAACAGCCGCTAATTGCGTGAATGCATTCGCAAGTGATTTTTGTTGCCGATACGTCGATGAAGTGAAAGTGGATGAAGAATTCCGATTGAATTCTTTTGGCATTTTTCCGTCGAGTGTGATTTGTACTTTTCGCGCGAGCGATAAATCCGATTTATGCTGAGTGCATTGAAAATGGTGGCAACGAGTGAGCAATCGAGCGGGTGAGTAAGCGAGAGCAAGAAGGACAAGTACACAAGTACCGTTGACTGCTGTTGGGTCACATTCATTTCCCCATTCATTATTATTGGTATTAATGAGTACACTGACAAAGCCATAAACGCTCGTTTTTCTTTTTAAATAAATCGATTACAGTAATTAACTGTCGTCACTCGTTTTTTTTCTTTTCTTGAAGTACACAGCACAGTCTTCACAGATGCTGTATCGGTGTCGAACATTATTCAAGATGCATTGCAATGTTTACCTTTGCTCGATGAAAAAAAAATAAGATGTAAAAAAATGTAGGTAAATCATCATTTATGGGTTTATTAAAATGTTAATTACAACAAATGCGCAATAGATGATGGTAAAACTCACGTCTTGACAAAAATGAATGCAAATTCAATGGTTTTGGGATGCCGTTTTGACAATGGCGCCGAAATGGTTTTCTGTTGCATCAATTACGGTTGACGAATTTATTTGGTTGTGATTTACCAACAATAAACTGGCACTGAATCAAAACACTCAAAATAAAATGTGTTTGATGTGCGCGCGTTCATGAAATAGCATCAAATCGTTTTGTTACTACAGCTCATTTGGCACATGATAAATTGCTCGAGCGATTGGATTTTCAATTGAGTTTAGAGGCGCAATTGAATCGACCATTATTTTTCAAACTAGCTACAATGATTTCACAGTAAATAGCTTAATTGAGAAATGAATTCAGGTTTTATATCATTTCATTTCAATTTAAATACTACTAAAATATTTGGTGGTAAAACAAATTACACAGCCATCAGGCATTTCTTATTCGCAGTGATCGATGTCTTGTCGATAAAGAGCTAAACAAAAACAAATAAATCAGCAGGGAAAATGTTGGGCCAAATGAAAACGATTGACGTGCCGTAACAAAATCGCTTGGAAATGCATCAAACGGGTTTTATGGTTTTCGGCTGTAGGATTATTTTACGATTCATCGTCAACATCGATGTATTGTCTCATTTTATTGGAATATTATCCCGATCAATAATATCGACCCAATAAATCAGATCACAGATGATTTGTTGCCGATTCCATTGGACTATAAATTTCAATATTTATCAGAATTCCGATTGCAAGCACAATTCTGACCGAGATATATATTTGGTGTTTTTATTTTTTAAAGCACTTGATTTGCAATTCAACGGCTTCAAAAGTTACAATTCACATTCGCTGTATTGAAATCCAATTCCATACATGCATGCATATGTGATTTCGTAACGTACACCTTCTGACCGATTTGTGCATTGAACGTTAAAGCCAAGTATATACATAATGGTTTGTGGTTTGCGATGGGTGTGCAGTGTGCATCCAATGCACTCGTTTTGCTATAGCAAGTTAACAGCCATGGATCAACATGTATTAACATTGAATATATCGATTGAGTGATGTCGATATAGCAGAAAATGCTGACCTCGCACGCATACCCAACTCACACCAATTTTCTTTATTACCATTTTCACAGACGATGCCAACGATTTGATACTTTAAAAACAAATAGCAAATCATAGCAGAAAATGGAAGGTTAACTTGTAATTGGCTTCTTTGCTCATCAAAATGTTTAATTTTCCAAATTATGAGTGAAAGACAAAGAGGAAAAAAAAGAAGTTTCGAATACGGTGTATAACTGAGTCTATGCACATCTGAGTATCCATTATCTATCCTCCTATCTCACACTTGCCACCGCACATCATCATCATTGTCATCGTCAAAATCGAAAGAAAAAAACAAAGTGTTGATCTGCTTCGGCATCTTGCGACCCGTTTCCAGTTAAATGCAATACAATAACGTGTAATTATTTTGATAAACGAACGAAAGTTGTGGAAGGAAAGAAATTTCGAAAAAAACACATCCAATTTCGAATAGAAATTAAATGATTTTCAGCTTTCATGCCGATTCATTTTGTGTGCTCGCACTTATTGACGCACACGTGCAAACGTACGTTCAGCAGCAATTCAAATTAAAATAGTTGCTCATTTAACGAAAAACCAGAGACAGAGACAGAGAGAGAGAGAGAGAGAGAGAGAGAGAGAGAGAGAGAGAGAGAGAGAGAGAAATTTCTCGCTCATAATAGCAAAATGATGATGACGAAAAATTGTTGCCATTGGAAAATTATATACGGCAATAGCAGTTTGTTATGTCAGAATGAATTAGGGGAATATTTACATTCGTATGCCAGAAAATGAGTGTGTTTTTTTCCTATCATTTCTGTTTTGTTTTTTGTTGATTTCCGATCATCGTTTACATCGTTCAAATGAGTTCACAGCTAGCAGTAAGAAAGTAAATAATCATTTGATGGCGTTGTTTTTTTTTCAACCGATCATGCCAAGTGCTTCGTTATCACGATGCTTCGATGCAACTGAATACCTGTCATGTATAGTCATTGATGAATGGTGTTGAAACGAAGATATGCTGCACATTTCCTCCACACATTCTATGAAATATGCCGTAATTAAGCACACACACACACACACACACACACACACACAAAAGCTATCTTGTTATAGAGAAAACTGTTCCGATTCAGCACAAGAATAGAGGTTAATCAATTAAAATTACTTGTTAAATGTTACGATTTGTTTTTCACTTTCACCATTTTATGTTTCTCTGTCGAAATTCTTCTTTGTTTCTTAAATTGTGATGGATTTTCAGTTTCATTTTGGAATGCTAAATAAATAAAATCACGAACTTTTGAACAATTGAGTTGAATAAAAGGGTCTTGCATAATTCAATGGGTTTTTTGTGTGTGTGTTGACGATTGAATGGAATTGTTTTTTTTTTTTCATTTAACAGATCACTTCAAATTGGCATTTCCTTTGAAGTCAATGCTCTTGCTTTAATTTATTTTGATCCACCATTGTTATGCTCTATTTGTCTTGGGTGAACTTATCACATTGAAAACACATAACTATACTTCCATCCTCCAAGCTCCATTTCCTTTTCTATCCATTTTTTTCCCGTAGGTTCTTCAACCTAATCATTTGTTTTGCATGAAAACTGACAGCTAAACTAATTGGCTGTCCATTGAGTATACAAAATATACGTGCTATTTTTTTCAGATTGGGCCCAATTCGTAGTTGAATTTAAACTCAATTACGCTCCAATTAAACCGTTTTCGATTGCGAAACACTCACTTTGCATCTATCATATTGCTCAATCATATGCTTTAGATGTTTTTATCGGCTTCTTAATTTGAACTTTCAGCCCATTGACTCATTAGCCCATTAGCCAAAACGTTAATTACACTTTGATCTTTCACAAATTCACAAAGAAGTCAATTACTGTGCCTCATCGTCATTGCATTTTCCATGTCTACCACCCATCGATCACTTTCGACCAGATGAGATAAAAAAAAAAATTAAGCAATTTGAACTGTAGACGAATGGTTAAATAAGTGGCACCTTCTTTCTTTCTGTCGAATTGTTGAATTGTCGAAATGACAACAGAAAATCATTAATTGCAGAAAACATTAATGACCATTGTCTTTACGTAAGATGCTGTATTCCCAATGGATCGAATGTTGGAAAATAACAACAACTATTGTTCAACTTGTTGAGTTTTATGTGAATTTTTCAGCATGGATTTGATGACATAAATTCATTGGCATTTCCAGCATCTTCGATATAAATAAAAAGGCCGGTAAAATGTTTGATTAGAATCTACTGTGGCAAGATTAAGCTGAAAACGTTTTAATTCATGTTTTACCATGGTAAATACATTTAATTCATTTGATAATGAATCAAACAAAAAATCGTACGAAAACGACTTTCCAATTTTTACTTAACAAAAAATCACGATTCAAGTCAACTTTTCTAATAGTGTCAATATGCACCTTTCAATGTTCTAATTAGATAACTTTTGGTTCATTAAACGGTGATCTTTTCGCCTGACCAACCGCACCTTAACCAAGCTCTAGCGTATGTTCGAACGTATGTTGTTACACTATGGCGCTAATTTAGTTGTTAAAAATTGATATTTTACCGTGATAATTATTATTCACGGAACTGAATGTGGCCAACGCGCGTATATTTGCTTTATAAATCTTATGACTTGTATCTTGTGTTATATTCGAGGGAAACAAATACACAAACACAAACAATTTTTGTGAAAAACAACAGTTTATTGCATTAGGTTTAAAGTTGCTATGTTATATCTTGTTGCATAAGAAATTTATTCTCGGCGAATTATTGCCGGAATGAAACATTTATAAATTTTGTTATTTTTTTTTCGGTTATTTGTTGTCGCGGATGGAAATATTTGTCTCGGTTCGTGGTCACTTAGTTGTTTTAAGCCAAGTTTAATGTAATACTCGGTTGAACAGAAGGAACAACAGTAATAGCAACGGCACATCGAATGATAGGCACCGTTTCACTTGGTGCACAAGCAAAAGCAAATGAAGAAACAAATTACAATCCAATCAATTCATCATAAAGCATGCACAAGACGTCATATCTCACCGCATGACACTCAGTTAGGTCATTTTTCACTGGACAACGTGTTTGTGTGCCTGAGTGTCTGAGTCGGAGTCGATTGAGTGTGTGTGTGTGTGTGTGTGTGTGACGATGTGTAATTAAAAACGATGAGATTCCTCGTTTGGCGATCAATTTATGTGTTCAGTCTGAACGGAACGCATGTCCGGATGTAATTTATGTTTTGGTGATTGCAAAAATGAAAGTAAAATGGCTCAGACCAGTGGCTCAGATTCGTGCCGCTTTTGAAGCGATTAAACAATAAAAGCAACAACCACCAATCCAATGTGCCAATGATCAAATTAGACGTAGCACAAATAATCTCTCAATGAAAATTTTCCCAACGTAATTTACAACACGTTGCTTTCGATTCGCTACGATATTTAACCAAAATGAACAGGAATGATTGAGGCAAAAATTGTAGCGAAAATTGCAAAAAAAAATAAAAAAATTTGGAAGCCAAATCATCGTTCGTAATCACAATAATAAAAAGTGAAATTAACGAAAATATAAATAATAATGCAAAATATTGTGGATCAATTTAGTTTTCTGTCTCTTACTCTCACTCTCGCCGTTTTGGGCACACCGTTTTTATGTGCTTGTTGAACCGTCGAGTGTTGATATTCAGCATCACATTGAATTCGATACAAAATGACCTATAAAATGAGCACACTTTCTTGCATCTCGCAATAGGTGTTCCAGAATGGTTTGTTTTTTTTTATTCATAAATTTTAATTTTGACGGCATAATGATCGTTTTCTTGGTTTTGTTTGTTCTCATCATGGAAATGCATATCTGGTTGCCAAGTTGTTGGCGGCCAGAGCCAGTTATGGCTGGAATTACTGATTGGCCAGCGTTGCCTGTCTGACACATTGCTTGCGGTGGACAATTCACAATGTATTGAAAGTGCTCACAAATTCACATTATACTTGAATTCATGAGCAACACCGAACAAATTATCGTGAATAAATAACAATAATAAATTATTATTATTTTTCATTCTTCTTCTTGTTGTTTTTTTCTCCATTCGTTTTTACTCTGTTTTGTTTTTCATCATTGTTTTGTATTTTTCATTCCCAGGCATTGCATTTTGCTTGTTCAGTTATAAGTGATTCGTTGTTAAATTGTGCTTTCTTCACTAATCACATTATAGGCTAATTCATTCTTTTGCCATTTTCAGTTTCAGCAATGAAAGCAGCTCACTAATCAATTTTTGGCTTGTACATTTTTCCATCACAGACAACACATGGTCGCCTAAGCGGCATTTCTAAGATCGTGAACACACAAACACAGAGCACAGAGAGGAAAAAAAGAAGTAAAACCAAGTAGAAAACATAAAATTGCTGGAAAATCAGATTCTTTCAATGACTAAAATTGAGCGAATAGAAAGGGAATGTTTGCTATTTATATAAAAAGAAAAAATATAAATTAAATTAGTGACTTGAGACATGCAGCGGCAGCACTAACAACTTGAACGTTCGATATTTTCTCATGACAAAGATCGTGACAGCTGCAGAAAAATCTCAGCATGTAAACTGTAGCATATTCCGAGCCAAGCCATTAAGCGTTTTCTTTTTACCGAAAATTTTTCATATGAACTATACACAGTTTGATTACATTTTGCCGCTTGCAATTTTCAAAAGGGTTTTTGCTGGGTTTTTCGTGCTTTGTGTGCGTTTTTTTTAATCGACATTATCTAATGCGAATGAGGCCAAACATGGTTTTTCATTGTTGGTCAGCTGACCAAACACATCAAAAGTACATTTCACTGACCAAAAGTACAAAAAGTCACCACACCATAAAAGAATATCTAATAACAATAAAAAACAAAAAAAAACATAGCAAAAACAAAACCGGCTAACGATGAAACAGTGTAAACAATGAATTTGGTGCAGAAAATAAAAAAAAAAACATTTCATAATTCATATGTTATACACGTACTTGATTTGATAATAGCAATTAAATGCCAGCCAAATAAAACAACGGCATGGTGTCAGGCCGTAAGAAGCGCAATGCGTGAAAAAAGAGGGAAACGTAATGCCAAATGAAATGAAAATCGAAAGTGAAGCCCAGAGTGAAGCATTGAAATCGGGCATGGAATGGGTCATAAAAATTCATTCATAATTTGTTTCCTACAATTCTTTCGGTATTGAATCGATCACGTTTCAGTGCTTTGTGGCCCAAGCGAAGCGCGTCATTCATGGGAATAACAACAACAAAAAAAAAACGATATTGTGTATCTTAATGGTTTTTGGTATGTTGAATATTTGGCCGATCAACGTTGCGAATCGAAAAATTGATGTTACAAATCTGAAATGTAAGTGAATCGTCATAGTTTTGGAGAATGAAAAACACGAATTATGAAATCAATGACAGATCAATAAAATGCACACGATTTTTAACGCACATTGTTTACACGTCACACTTCGGTCAAAATGAAAATAACATGGTACAAAATCAAATGGAATTGAATAAGGATTTGTGTGTGGAAATTTGAGTGAAAAGTGTCAGCTGTTGAAAAATAGCTTGGCACAAATCAATTTCAGTCGATTTGTAGAAAAAAGCGATGGGAGTTGTTTAAGATACATACAAACACACCACAGCCATTTGTCTGCATCCAATTCGATGGATTGTGCGATTTGATTCCGCAAACGCTGTGATGTCAATTCAAGATATGACAACAACAAAAATCTGTTCAATCGAAATTAAACGCAATCTATAGACCCAGTAGAATTGTTCAATTAATTATGACTAAAGTAAGCGACAAGATAAAACAAGCTGCACCAATTTTTGTTGGGCAAGCTGTTTAGGTGCTTGTTAAATATTTAATTGGCCAAATGTCAATTGTTGTTGTTGTCATTTTCGTAGTTGCACCGGTTTCGGTTGTGCTGAAACAAAGAATGCACTAACGAAATAATTGAAATAACTTTGTGCATGGCTGTGGTGTGACTTACACGCGATCTCTGTCTTTAAGATCATTTTTTTGTTTATTTGTTCAAATGCTTTGCGCGCCATACACATGTATACAAAACGGGTGACTTCCATTTGAATAGTTAACTTTCAGCTTATTGCAGCGCGCGCATTGCCAACGCAAAAATAATCTCATGTAAACACATGGATGCCGTATGTATTTGAACGCTAGCTATGGTTCGTATATGGTTTTCTTTCATTCTGAACTGGCTTTGGCGTTGAATTTATCGCTCGGCAAATATCTATTTTCACGTCGTAAATTCGCCAAGTGATCAAGAGATCGGTCGACAGTCATACACTCATTCACTTGCAGCAACACAAATTTATTCCACTGGATTTGCTGCGACAAACAGCATGACTTTCTGTTTGTGTACCGCATTTGATTCAATTCATCTAAAACAGTTGAATGTGTTTTTTTTTTGGTGGCATGTCGTTTGAATTCTCTCAATGAATTCAATTCAAACTGGCTGAGGTTTTCTCACTACACTTTAATGTCTCTATTTTTTGTTTCTTGTTTAATTTCCATCATCATCGATCGTCAGGCGGCTGGTGTTTGTTTTGTGCGAATTCTTTTTTTCGCTTAAATTTTCTGGGTTGAATTTCATGGCATTTAGTCGCTTGTGTCACACAACCTTCAAAATGAATTATGGCAAAAATTGAGCTGGCTTTGGCTGGCGTTTTAGTGCGTTTCTTTTTTTCCGATGGTAGAATTCATTTGCGGTGCCGCATTACACCAATATAATTGAGTGTTGGTGTTTGCTGTTTATTTCCATTATTCAGGGGAAAAAAAATAATATCCACTCCCAAGCAGTTTAATTGAAGTAGATTGTGTGTTTTTTTATTCCTTCGTCTGTACTTTGTAACATTTTATTGGATTTGATATTGTTTTCCGCGGGTTTCTTTTGTCAATTCAAATGTGTGCGTTTTTTTTATCGGCTGCGGTATTTTCGTTTTGGTTGCATTCACTTTGCCCAGTGTAATGAAACACGCGGACAGGTAATGCCATGTAATCGGATATTTTAAGATTGTCGCACACAAAAACGATGACAACAACAACAACAACAACAACAACAATAACAAAAAACCACGCAGAACCGTAGGACGTGTGCCGACCAAATTACAGCAATGCATACACACAATTTTTTTTTTAGCTTTGCTTCGTCTTGCATTCCATAGAATGGACGCGGTGTATAAGCAACGCTTGTCGAACCAACACACACACACACACACTTGATAATTTACTTTAAAAGTTCATTCACTTTCTGTTAAGTATGCGTTTGCGTGTGCCGTTATTGTGGTTAATTTGTCAATCTAATTTACATAAGTCAGAAAATCAATCAAGTTCGATTTCTTAATTTTCGAAAAATTGATTGGCTGTGGGGCCCCATTTTAGCCAACAAAATTGATTTTTCCGGTCGCCAAAGCATTTTGGTTTTCGGTTGTTGTTGTTTATTTATTGTGGAAGACAACACAAATACAAATCGCCGGTCGATTAATGAAGCGCATCGTATTTCAGCTAATAAATAGCACTTTGACAATCATTTATGAATCGAAGTCACAGTCATTAAAGTGAATAAATGAGTGTCATTTGAATTTAATCGTTCGATAAAGATATCAAAAAACATCAAAATATTTTGTGCAATAAAAAAATGGTAACTTTCGTTTGTGCGATGAATCCATCGAATTGAAAAATTAATGCAATTAAAATATACACAAACAACTCACTTCACTTTTGCAATGCGACCAATGTTACTGAAATTTATCTCACACACTGAACCCGATGGAATGAAATTCTTTGCGAAATTGAAATACGAAACGAATTTTATCTTGTCTCGAAGAATGTTGTGTGTTATCTGATCATTGGGCCCGTTATTGATTGCACTTTCTAATTGCAAAATGTGTACGGTTTTATCAATAGTGTGTGAAATATGTGGATTTGTCATGGCTGATTCCCTGCTGACTTTTTTGTTGTTGTTCATTTTGTGCGCGTGCACATTTTAGCGATTCACTTCAATACAAGCCATTTAGAGTGGGAAATATTCATTTTACCGCTAATCAAATGACGTTCAGGGTGAAAGAGCAAATTCTTTGCAATTTGTCATAATTTAACAAACAAATACTTGGAATATTTGCATACGTCATGATTTTTATTTGAAGTTCATTTGTATTTGGCTCCGTATGTAAATATCATCTGAACAATCTCACACACAAACTAGCTGGTTGAGCCGAGCGCAATCGATTTGTTTTAGTCATTTTACATTGAAATCATTGCTTTTCCAACTCTCTCATCGCAGAGATAAAAACAGACATGTGTTTGCTCTGTTTTTTACATTGTCATTATCTCTTTATCTCTGAACATTTTTCTACACCATATGCTTTGATGGTCGTGAGCGTCAACGTGGCTTTATCTGATTTAAAACACTGGCGGCATTTTATTTGAGGGAAAAAAACAACAACATATTTCTCAAATATTCTCAATGAATGTTGAAATGATTTAGAATTTGATTTGCACGAGATAATAAAAAAATATTGCTGTAAATTGTGTTGAAAATGGATTTAATGATGAGATTTGCTTGCGTTGACAAACTCATTCGCATTCAATGATAATTATTGTTATCATTTTACAATAAATTTCTAGTATTTGTCGTTCAAATGATGCTACGGTTGATGACATAGCAAAGAATAAATCAGTGTAACTATTTTGCGTGCAGATAATTAGTTTCTGAACGCCTAAAGTTGCGTTTCTAAAATGTGTCAAGCTGAAGTTTTGATTATGACTTAATTTACCTTGAAGCAAATGATCATAAACTTGATAATTTGCTATTTGAATACTCTGCCAGTGCGATTGTGTTCATGAAGAAATGCGTTAAACATCAACACAATTTCAAAATGTAAATCAAATTAGAAATTCATCACAGTATGAAATGTAATGTCTCTCTTAATGTCAATCGTTCGAAAATTATATTCTTGAGATGAAATCAAACACATATTGCTTCACACTCAGTTTAGTGTCGGTACATCGGCTGGCTAAAGTTCGGAGAATGTTTAGAGCAAGCATATGACAAGGTGGCCGAGTGGTTAAGGCGATGGACTGCTATCAATTTACGAGCAGACATCCATTGCGGTCTCCGCGCGCAGGTTCGAATCCTGCCCTTGTCGCTATCTTTTTTTTCACTCGTTTTTTTTTTATTTCATGAAATTTTAACAATTATTACGATAATTTTAATTGAAGATTGCAAAAAAAAAAATTCTAATTAAAATAAATACAAAATTCCAGAAAAATAGAATTTCTCATGCGATAGAGGAAAGCATATGAAATGAATGCCTGCAGCAGTATTGCTAAGAAATGTGTGTGTGTAACCAACTCTTTTTTTACTGGAATCGAGACTGGAATGTATAAAGAAAACGACGTGATGATCATTGAAGTAGCAAAGAAGCTCAGACAATGTTGCTGGGTATTTGAATACGCTGAACTAAATTGAAATCAACAACTCAAATGGAATAGATAAATTGACAATTATTTCAAAAAAAAAAAATCTTAAAAAAACGTCTTAAAATGTGAAGTGTGAATAGAAGTGCTCCCATTAATATCTTAAGTATTTTAAAAAAAAAGATAGCGACAAGGGCAGGATTCGAACCTGCGCGCGGAGACCGCAATGGATGTCTGCTTGTGAATTGATAGCAGTCCATCGCCTTAACCACTCGGCCACCTTGTCATGTAGATGCAAAGCGCATCTTCTGAACATTAGCGTATCATTTCATTGGCAATCATCGCATTTGTTTTGAATATGATGGTTTTATGTTCTACAAGCTGTGATTACACTCTAAAGCGTGTTCAGAGCTAATAAAGTGGTGGTTTTTCGAATGTCGTATCATTAACAAGCATTTTTATTTCGATAATCTCAAATTAAAAAAAAAAAATGAAAAACAACACAAAATTCATTTTTGGCATTGAATATTTTGCTATTTATGTGATTTTATAGCATTTTTATAGCGTTCGGATAACGTTTCAGCTTAATATGGCTCAATATGTCTAGCATTATAATAGCCACGTCGATAATTTTACATGTAAGCATGTGATGACAAAACAGATTTATCAACGAATTTATTGAAAGAAACAAAATACAATAATATTAGAATGAGATACAACAGTTTTAAATTGTATAGCAGATTTCAGTATGGGTGAAGAATGAGTTTAATGGAATCGATTACATGGCATAAACTGTTTCTTCGTTTTTTCTCTCTTCAGTTAGGTATTTATTTAAAAGTGTTTATACATCGGAAATTTCGAACGGTATAATATGAGTGATCGGGGCTCATTTAAATGGTTAAGATATTTGCAGTTAGTTATTTTATATCTAAATTGAATGAAATTCGTTCGCTCACCTCGCAGCATCACATCATTGAATGGACGTAATAAAATCTCATTATTATTTATTTTGGATGAAGTAAAAAAAATGACTGTCGGATGGCTTTTGTGAATGAGAACAATAGCATCGTTTTGAAAATTGTTCAAAAAAAAAAAAAAAAACATAAAATTGCGTCAACTATTCACTTGTTATACAATGTAAGCGTGAGTTTGAGTGTTTCTGTCAGAACTCTTTATATTATAATGGTCTTTTTGAAATACGACAAAGACAAAGTAGGCAATGTTCTTTGGAGCATTTAACGGAACTGTCTCAATTTTCATAGCTCTCAATACGTGCATTTGATTCGTTTTAATTTTATTATTTTTTTTTCAACGTTCTCCGCAATCTTTGAAAAATAGGCGTAAATCGTATGCTATCATACTTCTGTTGCAGTCATTCACATGGCGCACTTAATTTTAATTTGAATAAAACAAGTTGAAAAGTTAAAAAAAAACAAGTGCCGAACAGCTGAACGCACTACATGTTACGGTTGTCGATGCGGTACAATGAGCATGCTCATGCTACAGCAACGGCACATTTCAACAAAATGTAATTGGCATTTTCAGACATAGTCAGCCTATATGCAAAGGCATTGCCATAGGTATACCTACACACTCGATTGGCATGTGATCATGATTTTTCATTATGAATTGTTGATAAAATTGTTAGTGAAAAAAAATTTATCACTAAATATTAGATAACAGTCAATTTTAAGAATGCTGATTTGATGAGATTGTACATTTTATTTGGAACAATAAAACAACAATCAATATAATATTTTATGCTTAATCAAATGAGTGCCATAAAAAAAATTGCATTCGCAGCTTGTTAAGCGAGAAGAAAAAAAAACAACAAATTACAACGTACAACATCGAATGTAATGAGTTTGCTTTATGTTCAATGCACACGAATGCCTTAAATTGAGCTGATTCTTTACATTTTGCAACAAATTGCACGCGAATCATTTGTCTTCTATGCATTTTTTTTTATCAAGACAAGCATTAAGCAGCGTGTGTATTTTTTTCTTTGCGAAACTCCGAAAATAAGAAAAAGAATTTACAGAAAAAAATTGCAATTTCAAAATATGCAAATGGCACATGTTTATTAATTTTTAATGGAAAAATGAACGCAAATGGGAACAGCTTGATTTGGTTTGGATTCGATGGGGTTTGAGGTGCGTGTTGTATCCAATGTATTTTGTTGATCACATTTTGTGTGACATGGATGGCATTAGTCAAAAACCATTTCGTCTCGATATGCATTATGCCACAGCCAAAATGTGTGTTGTGTGTGTGTGCCTACGCTAAAATTTGTTTGATGAAACACAACCTGATTGCACATTTCAATAACTGTTATATCACCCGTGTGTCTTCAGTTATTATTCATGAATTTGATGCGCAACACCTGCGATCCTGCATTCCATGCCATGTCAAGTTAAAGCCATGTCTCGAGTTATTGTTTGAGAAGTTCGCACTCGAACCGTTGCGTTCGTCAATATAAATAATAATCAGCAAGAGCCATCGCAACGTGTTTTTTTAAACACGTTACATTCATCAAATTGGCCAAGTGGTCATTGGCGCGTTTATTTTTACCCGATTGATCAAATAATTTCAATTAATGACCAGTGATATTATATTCGACACTCGACGACTTTCGGTCATTTGGTTAGCAAGTGTCACTTAAAATCGTTTGTTGTGTAAACAATAATTAAACGTCAAATGTGCCTGAGGCTCTTACGCATTGTTTAGCTCCGTTCGCTTTTTTTTTAAATTTTTGACACTTCAACAAACCATTCGAATGAATTAGCGAAAATATATACCAAAAGAGTGTTCACTTAATGTGATGAACTAATGTTTGTTGATTCTATAATCCATTGAAATACAAACAGAAGCCAAATCTGCTTGGCAGCTATTGTAAAACTTAACCATCATCCATATAACCATATACACCGTTGATTAGATGCTCATAATAATATTCGCTTGCTCGAACTGTGTGTTGATTTTTTTTCCCCCGTTGTTTCACAATTTATAAATTCGTGAACCGAAAAACGGCGTGCACAAGAGTAAGAGCGATCGCATGCCGTTTAAAGCTTAACATATTATCAATCTGGATTATGAATCCAACAACAACAACGAACATTTAAATTTGAGATTCAAAAGTCTATAAACCTAGTTAAAGTTTTCGTGTGTCTCTTGATTTTGCGGCGCTGCCCGATTTTCGCCGACTCGAGCCCTAATATGTCGAATTAAAGCACCTAATTATTTTTCAAGGTTTTCTTTATTTTACTTTTTTCACACACAAGCACACGCTTACACACACACGACACACACAAAAAGTGGCCTGAAAACCAAATCAAATTCAAAATCGAAAACGAAAGCAATCAATTTTATTGTCAATAAAATTCGAATATTATTTCTTGGAAAATTCAATCAACTCGCGATGAAGATGAAACAAACACGAAACAAAAACAAAAAAAAACAACGAAACCTCTTCGAATAACGGAATGAGTTTGTTGTTGTTTTTGTTGATTGTCACACGGCACATCGTTGCCGAAATTTTATGCAAAAATGTTTGATTGAGCAAGTGTGAAAAATTGCTATGCGATTTTGAATGGTTTTGGTGTTTGTTGTGTGTGTGTGTGATGCAATTGGCGCACTGAAAACCCAACGATCTACACAGATCGTGTACTTTAATTATGCAAATTTGATGCTTTTGTTTTAATCTATTGTACACATTCGCACAACACATTTTGTCAACAAATGTAAATTGTGTGCGACAACATTTTCGGGTATCGCGCCAAAACATTTGATGCGATAATAAATTTTGACAACAACCGAAAATGACCAAAACAAAAAATGAGTTCATAGAGTGGCTCATGTGTAAGTTTTTATAGGCCAAAATTGAATTAGATTGCATGTTTCGTTACGAATATGGATTGGTTATATGGACCCGCACACACAACATTTTGGCTCGTTCCACGTTTTATTTTTTTAATTAGTGGCACCCATTTAAATTGGACTTTATGACCGTACCGAGTTAATGAATAGTGGTTTAATTACCAAAATTGTATTCAAGTGAGTCACTCGATAGCCATTAGATAAATCAAACGCATCTATCACAATGTGTAACACACAAAATAGACAACAGTCTCAATAAATTCAACGAAACAACTTTCTTTGTTGCTATCTTTTTTTTTTTTTTGGGGCGTTGAGCTTAGCCAATTAAGAAGATTTTTTTTTATTTATACATATATTCTCATTTAAAGAAGCGCACGCTTGCTCTTTTGACCATATTAGTGCGAATTTGGTGTGTATATTTTGTGTTGTCTTGTGTGTTGGTGAGCTTTCTATATACATACACTTTAGTTTTGAATGTTAAGCAAATTAGCGAAAAAATTAAATTTGCGCGAATTTCACGAATAAATCGTTTATAAAGCAAATAAACAATTTGCATAATGCATAACTGCTAATTAAAGAATTACATTCACCTGTGTAATAAGAAAAGTGCTGAATTCGCATAAGACACGGTGCCTGTACCGTGAAATGTGTGCTACATTCTGAAGGTGATGTGAGTTTTGACTGGGCGAAACCAAATATGTCGAAAAAATTGCTTAATTTCTGTATTCTACGTTCTGCTAGACTGTTATGTATTCGACGTATTCTATATTTTGACTGGAAACAAACGGTACATCGGATGCAACGGTTGTTGTTGTACTTGAAACCAACTATATTTCAATGCAATGAACGGCAGCGGAAATATTTTGTAAAAAGTAAAATGTTCAATGTTTCAACGTCAATTCTTTTGTCAATTAAACAATCAATCGGGAAACAATGCAATAATGTGCACTTTGCTGTTGTTGCAGGTTGTCTATTATAAATTGCAATTTCCTCAATCACACAATTTCTTTACGCAATCGATATTTTGGTTTTGTTTCGAAAGTCAAGCCACCAACCAATTACACACCGGTGCTTAAGTGTAGCACAACCAAATGTAAATTGTTTCGATTTATTGGCGATGTGTGCGCCCATAAAATATAATAAAGTATCGATCATTATTTATTTTGATTTATGAGGGGAAAAAAAGAGAGAGAACAAAACAAAAATGAACACAAAAACGTGTGTGTTGGCAAACGTTTGAGGCCCACACAGAATTCTATGCGCTGTGGCATTTATTTGACCTATTAAATATCACTATGTATTCATTGCATTATCGCAATTGTTGGCCATATCGTTCATCAAATTCTTTTCATGCAATCGAATTCGATAGTATGAACCCATAAATGTTATTTCGAAAAAAAAAAATTAGAAAGTAATTCTAAACATACACAAAAAACAAACTCAACCGATTTTCGATTGAAATTTCAATACAATACAAAAATCCAACAAATGTAGCTCGAATAATTTCTAGAAGAAATGTAAATGAAAAAAAAAGAATCGATGAAAGATAGCCAAGAGAGAAATGCGATTGAGTTGCGCCCATTTCAACCTTCATTTTCACTTCAATTTCTGCTAAAACATTATCATTCTACGTTGTGTCGTACTCGATTAACCAAAAAGCCATCGGACAATAAACACATTGACTGCGAATTTATTGGTTTAATGTCTTTTATCGTGTGCACAAAATGTACAAGCACACTCACACACCGTGTATTATCGGAATGAAGAATGTATGCACCAAAACCAGACGGAGCGAAAAGAGAATACAAGAAAGAAAGAACACCATGGAATGTATGTCTTTGGGTTACAATTCAGTTTACAATTTGGTGTTAATGTTATTTTAGTTTCCCATTTCACAGGTGCACAAATACAACACCAGAATGCATACACAATGTTCCGCGTTTCAGCACATACAAATGATTGTTTGAATGCGCCAAACAACGGCCGGGGCAAAGAATGTTTTTCAACAGAAAAAACAGAAATTAAATAAAAATCAGAAGAAAGAAGAGATAGAGAAAGAGCAGCAACTAAATAAAAATAAGGCGCACATAAGCGATTGCACACTTTGAATGATAATCAGTCAACGGCTGGCCATTGTTGTTTTTCAATTCATGTTTTTCGTTGTCTGTGCATTGTTTGTGTTTAGTTCCAACACAAAAGTAGAATAAATAAGTTCTCTCCCCAGAGACGGAACATTTTATGAAACAAACAAACGTATGATTTGCTATCTGGTTGCTCTTGCTAACTGTGCAAATCATCACAACACAATTCTGAGCATTAACGGCGATTGTGTACGTGATTTTCTAGTTTGTTTATTTTTTTTAATTTTCAAATGGGCGGAATGCTTTTCACCACACGAATCATTCTGCTCATCTTTGTTTGAAAGTCTTTATGACCATGGGCAACAATGTTCCGATTGATTTAAATACACTCTTTACCATTTCTTGACTCGCACACACACACACACATCGTATATCTGCGCAAAACTTTCTTTGACAATGACCCACTTGTAAGTTGAGGAAAATAAATCGCAATACACCAAACCTTTGACTTGGGCTATAAATTTTAACCGTCAACGACAAGTTGCAATTTGGTCGCTGCAAAATTGTATATGTTAATTTTGGGTCATATCTAGTAAAATGGCATTTCAATGGGCAGATTATTTTCACCTCTTTTCTTTCTTTTTAAATGAAAAAATTCGATGCGCTCTAATGCTCTCTATTCTTTGAGTTTGTTCGCAAATCTCTTATCATAAATTTATTATGCATTTTAATGTCTGACTGAAGATCATAAACCACCTGGTTTTAGTGTTGACACTTTTTACGATGTCAACCATATTTGTGATTTAATTAATTCTTCTTTTTTATTCGCAGAGTCCCATTTAAGCCCAAATCTAATATGCAAAAATGAAATATGCTGTAAATGAAGGCAATTTTTTTGAATTCGTGACGAATAATCTTTGCTGAAACCAAAAAAAAAGGATCGTCGCTTTTTGCCGGCGAATAAATCGTTGAGTTAGCGAACTGACCGCAGAAATGAAAATCAAATGAAATTGTAATCGTGATCTTTATTTTAATCAAATCGGTATTTTGTGTGTGCACAATCACAAAGAAAAAAACAGACCAACCGATTGATAGAAAGATAGAAGTCGGTCGCTATCTCAATTCTAATGCCGTCGATGAATTTGGATTTGAATAGGTAATTCACTCAACTAATTTCGATACATCGATCAATTCAACATTCTTTTTTGTTCTGCACCTCAAACCACAACGATTATGCTTATTTAAATACGCGCATATCGCATATATCACACATACACAAAACAACGCATCAATAAAGCGGGTCCGAAAAACCGACAACAAAACTTGTTGAAAGAAAGAGAAAATGTGGCCTGAAAAATTACAATATAACCAACCATTGTGTGTTGAAAATTGACGAGCATCGTTTGGGATCGCTGATGCTTTCAACGTTGACCCATTAGCACAGCACATTCCAACTACTATTAGGGCCAAAAATAACCATCCAATTCATGTCTATCTATTTCAACGATCGGATGAGAAACATTTTTAGACAGGTTCATGAAGTGTCATGTGGCTTCAGATCAGACGGCTAGTTGCCGGAATGATTACGCACCCAACTCTTTCTTTCGTTGTCACTCTCCCGATCATTCTTTCCATTGCGGTAGATGTGCCCATTCACAGCCCATCTTATTAATTTTCGAACATATGTTTTCATTGACACTATTCTACCGTTTAATAAGCTTAAACTTAAGCTTGCTTCTATCTCTCTAGTTTTTACGTCAATTTTTTCCTTTCATGTGACGTCTTTTTTTGCCTTCCAGCCGGCTGCATACAATTTATCGATAAATTGGCCGAAAAAAAAAACGTTTAATATTCAATCAATGGAAGAATATTTAATGAACTTAAGCAAATTAGTAAGCCCGTAAACGTTTAGTGAAATGCACGAAACGATCTTGTGACGTTCGCATTAATTTATTGATAAACATGAAGTGCGACAGAAAATTCGCTCGTAATCCGCGTCAGCTTGTTTAGTAGTTTGCTCATTTTCGCTTTCTTGTTTTCATTTGACTGTCGCTGCTATTCATTTCATTTTGTGGTGCGATACAAATTGAAATTTATGCAAAGTTCTTTTATTGCATTAACATGTTTTCGGTTGAAATGTGATTTGCATAAATAAAAAAACAACAGAGAAAACACGGTCAGTAGCACCAGTGAGTGAAATTAAACCGATTGCCAATTGTAAAGAACCAACAACAACAACAACAACAACAACAACAGCAACAACAACAACAACAACAAAAAACTAACATTCGGTGTCGGCAATACTTTCGAGATGGATACCATTCTAACGGTTGTCAGTTTTGATTTACTTGAAATAATTTGCCGTGTAAATAGTGCTATGTTTTTGAACTGAGATGCTTCTAGGGAAAAAATTGTCGAAAAATTCCAAATGAAGGGATTGTTAATCGATCGATCAATGTCAAATGTGAAATGAAGGTATCGAAACAACCGAAAATAAGCCAGAAAATTAGATTAATATTCGATTAAGCGATACGCGATCGCCATCGCCACCGTGCAACCATCGATTGCTTCGAAAGCAAATTGCACACAATTCACCCAGGAAAAGCATACATATATATGCTTGGCAAACAGACAAGTGAAAGATCTAAAACTCAATATTAAAACAAGAAAGCTGTAATCGCTTCATTTCAACAAAATATCAACAACAAAGATACAATCTGTAATTCATGCTTTGCTTTCGGAACAATAATGGAATGGACAGTTTGCAAATGAGCTAGCCAACTTTCTTCCATTTGAATGCGCTCAACAATGTTTTTTTTTCTTTCTTCTTTCGACTGGAAGCGTTTTTTGATCGGTACATTTACTTTGCTATTGTTTAGCTGATTGCACTTATTCACTTTGTCTGTTTTGTTTGGTTTTTATCTGACTGCAATGGTAAAACCGCCATTTTTCATGGTGATCTCTTTCATTCATACTCAAACACACACACACACAATGCACGATCGCTATGGCGTGGGAACGCATTGATTTGAATTCTAAAACAATCTAAGTCAAACGGTGACGACAATGATTTGGCAATGTGCACCAAGTGAATGTAACAAGATGCACACAAAAACCACCTTCCACTTCATTTATAATCGATTTCGAATGAAAATTTATTCTGCCATTGCGCATTGCGAAAATCCGATTTCATTATGTGGAGAAACATTCATTAAAAAAAAAAACGAAAAATCAAAATAAAGAATAAGCGGCAACATCGAAAATAAAATGTGTTAATGGTTTTATATTTTGAGTATGCATCAAATGAGCCGTGAAGGAATATTTTTTTGGTTTTTGCCGTTTTATTTGCTCGTTGGTGTTGCACATGCAATGTAGAAATGTGCATATCGGTGCATAATATGCACAATGGGCAAATAAACAGTCGGATCGAGTGTGCTATGTGCATATAAACGCTATCCAGTGCATTTCCCAGAGAAAGAAAGAGAATCACACGGAAACGACAGTTTTTGATTGAAAATCATTAAACGTGTTTAAATGACCAAAAACCGATCGAGAGATGGAATGCACAGTTGCGCCGCATGGGCACGCACCATTCGCCATTGCCGGCGACCCGATAGAATAGCACCGTAGAAATGAATTGGCAATCGATATCGGGTGGTTTTATGAATGGTAAGACATAATTGTATGCAAAAGACTTGGCATTGCCAACCAATCGACCAACCGACCAAAGCCAACCAAAGAGTGAAAGGAACAGTTTATGCAGATTTTGTCATAAATTCTTCTCTCGGTTTTTTGTGACTTTGTGTGTGTGTGTGTGTGATTTCTTTTTGATGTCGCTTTTTTTCAACTTCTTCTCCAGCTCGAAGAATTTCAATATTTCAGCACTTCGCATTTCTCTGCGCAGACTTTTTTTTTATATTTCATCTGTTCACTCTTTCTTCTTTCATTTGTTTCTTCTCAGTTTGTCTTGATTTCGTTTTCGTTTCCAGATTACTTTAAATGGAACACACAGTTGACATGCTGCAGCCCGAAATGGAACAAGTGTGTATGTTTGTATTTTTATCATGCGAATCGTACCCATGTCCATTAACGGTTGTACTGTGCACTTCACTTCACATTGATCGAACAACAACAGCTACTTTCTTTGCAAAACTGAACTCGTATGCGCGCGCACACACACACACACGGAGAAACAATTTCAATACAAGCTGTCGGATTATCTATAATAGATGGAGGAATAGTTCAATGGGTTCAAACATTTCTGTATTAAATGGTCGATTATTTGAGATTAAGAAAAGTGAAAATCATTTCGAAAAACGGATTTTCAATGCCCAAAATACATAATAAGCGTATTTTATATAGGTTTTTCATTGATTGGAAAATCAAATGGAATTGATTTGAAATGTTCAATTCAATCAAAATTGCACACACAATAGAACAATAAGACGAAAAGTGAAAATCGACAATTTTATAAACATATTTACATTGGTCTGTGTGCATCATCAAAATGAAAATACACATTACCGTGGGATATTTAATATCAAAATCAACATATTCGAAGTGTTTCGATGAAATTAGTTTGGTTACAATAAAAGAAAAACAAAATTGATTTTATACGCAAGCGACCAAACTGAAGATTAAAGGTAAGGCCAGTTAATGCGCGAAATACAACGAAGCCGAAACAAATATGGGTAACAAAATGCGATTTAATTGAAAAGAGAAGTACAACAACAACAACAACAAAAAGATCAATAATGAGTTTAATGCGCATTTTAACCCGAGCTCGTTTCACCCATTCGAAATGCGGCTTTCTAGATTTGATGCGCTAATCCACACACGCATGTGATTCGATACACCAATAAATAAAGCGTAAGACCATGTCGTTGCCGCCATGGATTTTCAATTGAAATTGTTTGCGAGCGCGCGCGTGGCTCTTGTGCACAGTTCACATCGTGAGAATGGCTGAATATATTTGTGTATGCGCCATAACGCAATAAGTCTATGCAAAATTATGAGACTATACACACAAAATACGCATAGACGTGCGCACATCGAGCTCAGATTTGATCCAAAGTGCGATAAGATGAGCTACACCAAAATTGGTGAATAGACACACAGGTTAAGGTAAAGAAAATAAAATTAAACGCTTTTTAACTTTTGCTACGTTTATATTCATAATTTGATCCAGCTACAAAACTGGTTATGGTTTCGATGTTATTTCATTTGTTGTTGTTGCTGTTGCTGTTCCTTTGTGTGTTGAGTGTGTCGTTTTATTTATGTGATTTTTATTTTCATTTGTAATTCAATTCGCGCATTTTCCCAGAGACTTGAATCTAAAAAAAAACGGCTATGGGCCTGTTGTTAATCTCTAACTAATCTTACACCAAAAAATTGTGCTTCTTCGACAACATGATTTATGCTGAAGGCGATTTTAGCAGAAAAACCTTTGCCTATTTTAAATCTTGTTTCTCTCTCGGCCGCATCCGATGATGTATTCTACTCTCTATGCCATGAACTACGCTTGAGAAGAAAAAAAAACAGACAAAACAAATTTCCCCGATGCACTTGAATTTTAAACGTGCACAATCAATGGAGACGTGTTCATATTTTTATCGCGATTTTCGCCATTGAAACTGAAAACAACATTGTTGTTGCTTGGTTGATTATTTGTTGTTGTGAGGCGGAGTAATGCAATTTAACAAACCGACAATTTAATAACAATGTCCTATGCGTATTGCTTAAGAAATATAATTTCTTGTCGACCACAAAATTGTGGCGCTGTTTTATGCCATTTGCCGATTGCACGAAGCGGTGAAACTTCTTGTATCAAACTCGTGTTGATCTTTCTGCCTTGACTTCGTAGCCTCGGCCATTTGATGTCTTGTTTTTTTTTTCGTTCAATTCTAAAGTAGAAATTAATTCATTTTCATTACGGATCTTGCTTGAAAACAATCTGTATGCGCTTGTAAGCTCTCTAGTGCGCGTACGCACGCGCCCAAACGCTCATTTTTAGTTAGTTCGATCTCGATGGAAAACGCAAAATGACCAATACGATAAAACTGGTTGTCGACATGTTTTTACTTTCTTTGGCAATCAAAACAACAAAAAAATATTGTTGATACAGCTATGAATCTCTGGTCATTTGGTTTTTACACCGACTCGATTCCGTTGAAATATCGTCGCTAATATTTCAGTTCCCGCATTCAATGTGTGGATTCTGTAAAGGCCATTGTCACTTAATCCCAATGCACGAACCACTATTTACTTGTTTCTCTCTTTTTTGTTTTTTGTTTTTTGTTTTGATAGATTAATAACCACAACCACTTATTACGTGACTCTTTGTTTTATTTCAATTGCTTACTTTGTCATTGTTTGTGTTCATTCTCACAGACAATTTTCGACTGTCAAATTTTGGAATTTTCTTCTTCTTTTCTAAACCAATAAATGAAATTAAAAATCTTGTTTAATGGCACTTCGTGAAACAAAAACATGAATCTTTTTTTTTTATTTGAATATGATTTTTGGTTGTTATGATGTTGACGTTTTCGTCCAACAGATTACTGATGACTTTGTTGCTGGCGTGCGACTTTGATTCGTGACTGCTGGTAATCAAAGCACCACGAAACTGAAATGCATGATCCGTGTTGTGTGTGTATCAGCCGATAGACACATTACTAATTTCATCGATAGTGTGCTACACGTATGCTTTTAATTAAAATTTGTTATCGTCGGAAATTTCGATTTCAGGCAAAACGATCGTTTGTGTATCGGCGACCATAAAATCAATTTTTGTTGTCGCCGTTGTTGTTGTTGTTGTTGTTGTTGTTGTCGTAAATTGAAAGCATTCATGGAAATGAAAACGTTGTTTTAATCAGGTAAATGGATATGAATAGTCGCCACCATCGCCACCACCAATAAAACCGCTATTGTCGCTGCTGTTGCCAATAAACCTCGACGAAAAATCCAAACCATTTTTACGTCCAATTCAAAGTGCAAACTGTTGCTCAGTTGTCAGACAGAGTTGTGCAATTATACAAAATATTGATAATGTGTGCCTTTTGTGCACATTAGTTTCTTTCTCTGCGTCAACACATCAACAGCATTGATCGCGCGATCGACTGACGAGCCGATATAGCGGAAAAGGCAATTTTTCTATACAGTGTCTGCGACAAGTTGTTTTTTTATTTCAACCACATTCCTTCCTGCTTTTTAAATGCTATGTATGGCATTCGATGGCTTAACTGATCGATGATAAAGTCAAAATATTTTCATTTCAACTTTCGATTTGTGCCGCACAATACGAATTCTCAAATGCAAATTGCTATGTTTGATTATATGGAACAATGCCAAATAATTATCAAAAATGGCATTTCAGCAGAACGTTGTAACAATTCACAAGCACTGTGCATAAATGTAACAGACTTCTAACTGTATAATTTGATCGGAGGTCGATCTCGTTTATGTAAATTGGCCCGAGATACAATTGATCTTACTAGTCTAGCCGGTGTGTCATGTGGCTAATGGTAATTGACGGGCGTGAATGGTTTTATTGAATTTTTAAATTATATATCATTGTTTAATAAGTAATATAATAAATATGGTTTGATGTGATTGGTGTCGATATAAATGGCAATGGTTGCCACTGGGCGATACAAGAATGGATCACGAATGTCAGATCATTTTGAATTTCTATGATTCATTTACTTCCCAGTCGATTGGCAGTGGATTGACTTTATTTGGAAAATGAATGTGAATCCGGTTCTTATGACAATAGATTCCAATGGTTTCGTTGCAATTCTTTGCACAGATAGAATCCAAGTTGCAATGGGTCAGTTTAACGCTTAATTGGATTGTTATATAACGATCAATAGGTTTTATTGTTCGTTTTGCCCCGGACGTTTTAATGGGCTCAATGGCATTCGATGAAGTGCAAGCCATCCAAATGCTTCAAATGTGTCTATGAACCGAACTTAAAGTGCAATGACTTTGACAACGTGCAAACGATTGGAATCTCATAAACATTTTTGTTGTTTTTTTTTCTCGTTCGATCGTTTGGCTGCGGCCATATACGGCATCCGACTTTGGCACTTACGGCAATTGTTCTCATGTGTGCGATGTGTATGGGAAACAAAATGCATTTGACCGGTTGATAACGAAACCACAAACCGATCTCAACACTCAGACTAATGCTAAGAATGGTACTGACAATTTAATGGTCGGACGACGCTATAATTATAATTATGGGCTCTTTTTTTCTCTTTGAAAGAAAAAAAAAATATGCTTAGGCGAAACGAACACTATTTTGTTGCTGGACAACAGTTTGCCTATACATATCGCGCCTTCTGCTTATTCGTTACCTTGTCTTCTGGTTTCATTTCATTTATGTTGATTTTTTTTGCCATTGTTTTCGCCGCCTCAGTTTCATTCAATAGAAATGAACATAGAAAAATATCGACGTATTCACGATTCTATCGCATTTTTTCTTTGCAAATGGAATGAGAAAAAAAAACAATCGACATTTCCTTATGGTAGTTTTTCGTTAAAACAAGCGGCTTTCAACACAAATACACCCAGCACCAAGTGTGATGTAGATGTTGAGGTCGATGCTATTAATGTAAAAAAATCGCGATTGTGTGTTGGTCAGATTTTAAAGTATTTAAAATGAATACACAACAATTTCAACTATTTGGCCAAAAGGTATCAACCATGTCTATGAATAACACGTTGCAGGAGAGAAGAAAAAAAAAACATACAGCAACTAAGATTTTTAAACAGCGATCAAAGCATTGTTTTAAGCCGCTCGGCTGAATAAAACCACATTCAGATTCTGGGTGTAAGTGTTGTGTTTTGGTGGTTAAGCATATCGACATTGAAAATACCAAACACATATTTCACAGCTCGTTGCCACAGCCAACCTGCGGCTATAAATATTTTCGCGCTTTGTTTCTCTTACTTAAATGGTTAATAAGAGCGTATGGAATCCATTTTTTCCCGATAATCTTACATGATTTGTATTTCTTGTATTTTTGTTGTTGTTGTTGGTTGGTTTCATGTTGATTCACAGCAATCGTGTCGGCCAAGCAGATGTCTTTGAATTTTGTGATCGAAAATTATGGTTTGTCATCTTGCTGTTGGCACTTTTTTGAGCATTTCAATGATGGTCGTGAGTGTCAACCGTACAATGTTGCATCGCTGTTGGAAATCGGAAATTAGTGGTGAGAAGATCTTCTCGGATGTTACAATGTTGCGCTCTATTTCAACACTTCTATCCATTTTGCGAAGCAGAGCAACTCATTCGAAACCAACTGATGGACATTTGTTGATATTGAAAAGGTAACATATTCATTCGACATTAACATATTCCTGCATTCCAGTGTAGAAAAAAAAAACAAATCAGCTGTTCAAATAAATAAACTATTCAAATTGATGAGCTCTCGCTCTCTTTTTCTCTCGTAGTTTAAAAAAAAAAATATTGATTTAAAAAAGAAAAGAATATCAATAATTATAGCCATAAAACGCCAACGCAAGTAACAGCGCATTGCCTTCGTTCGATGGAAAATAGAATTAAAAGAATATTCCCAAAGTGTTTTTTATGTGCGCATTAAATTATGGTCGTTTATATTTTTGGATCGAAGAGAGAATCTTCGATAAACAATTTCAATAAAAAACATCTTGTTGCAGCTGATGAAGATAGTGATCCCACTAGCTATTGAATGAATGACTATCGACTGTGGTATCCAGTGTGAAAGGCCTTCGATATCAAAATTAAATGACGATTGTTAAAGAGTGTTATGCTGTAGGTGTCTGGCTGTTGGCATTCTAGTGACATTTCACCGCGCTCCGTTTTTAAATTAATGTGGCCATTGATTAGCCACAATGTAAAAACAACTCGTTGGGCGTAAAATCATAGATTTTTAATGATGTATTTTAAGCCAATTAAATTGATTTCTTATCGATTTGTTTGAGCTCATCAAAATGTTTATTGATAACGAAACACATAATACATTTACATAAATATGAATTGATAATGTTTTTAATTAACAAAACTCGTTCAATGCGATGAAGATGGACCATTCAAAATGAGGGTAAAGTGTGATAATACTGTGATCTGTGATGCATCATTTATAAACGACAACAACAACAAAACATGAAATTGGATCCAAAATCAAGTCGATTGCATCCACCATTTTTCATTGGGATATTCACACTCAATACTGATTGACACAGATTTATCGTGTATGGCACACTTTCTGTTCCATGTTTGTGTGGTGTTGCGAATTTATTGATTGAATATAACGAACAAAAAGTGAATCGAAACGATTTTTATTGTGTCTGTAATGGGTTGGCTAGCCAACAAACTAGTAGCTATTGAGTAGCTATTGAGTAGCAAATTCAACACATTAAACAAAACTTTCCGTTGCAAATGCAACGCATGACTGATTTCAATCGATCGACATATATTGGAATTACGCGAACAACAGACAATCATCAATCAATGGATTCAATGTAACAACACATTGGAATATAACATAATATGCATAATTGTAATATAACACCACCGGACATCGACCCACGGCCTTTTATAATATATCGCATTTATCAAATCATGTTCGCATCGAGTGTAATGAATTCGGCAAAATCGCAACAAAATATTCGCATTCAATTTAAAAAGTCATGTTTTCATTATGAAATCCGGCTGAAAAAAAAAATATTATTTTGATCGGTAAGTATAAGTTTACTTCAGGCTCAATTGCACGCCTTCAATATATAGCTCAAAATCTAATTCAAAATAACTGCTGTTGCAACGTCTATTTTTGTGAATTAACTTTGAAAAAAAAAAATCTGTTAACCGTCTACTTTGAAAGAACAATGACAAATTCCCCGTTTCTAATCTATTAAAGGGCTATGATTTTCCCGAATAAAATACGTTTCATGAATCAAAAAAATAAGTGCCTAATTTTAAGTGTAACTTTTTTTAAGCATTCGAATGAGATTTAAAATTTCAAGACAATGGCTTTATGACGACAATTTTCTCAGACGACAGCGTTTTTTTTTGGTCATCAGAACAAAATAAACGGCAATTACGCAAATTGCTTGACGGACAAAATGTTTGTTCACTGTTCACGTTTTAATTCGTCAAAACCGGAAAATAAATTTGTAAACGGAATTTACCTGTGTTTACACATAAAACAAATGACGTTGTCGAATGCGAAATGGTTTTTTTCTTTTGACAAAACAAGAACAAGACAAAATGTGTGGCGAATGCGTGTGTGATGACCGGCGATGACCACATCACAGTAGAAATGAGTTGAATGGAGCATGGCATGAACTCGACATGTTTTTTTTTGCCGAAATTCGCATAAGATCATGGACCACCTATGGTTTCCACTGTATATGAGCTATTGTTATTCAAAAGAGCGTCATTGTTTATAATCACGAACAATTCGCAAAAGTCATAAATATGCTGATAAATGCCATTCCTGCTCGTTTTTTTTTTCGCATAACTGAAAGAGAAAATGTTTGCGGTGTGGAACTCGAAGCATAAACAGAAACAGAAGCAAAACCAAAATACCAGAAGCATCAGATAAGTTGATAAAAGACTCCGCTCTTTTAATCCATATCCACAATAAAAATCACCTTCGAAATAAGAAACAAAACAAACAAACAAAAAACTGCGATGACTTCTTTGTCAGCATCGTTATCAATGTGCGATCAGAAGTTAAATAGTTGGCAAGTTTTCGTATTTCGAAATGGAATCGGCTTACGCAATGTGCAATGCCAACGATGGCATTGAGTGCGGGTGATTTTAATGGCTACTTGAAACAATTTCGGTGCGAATAATTGCATTGGTCGTAAAATAAAGCAAATGCGGCATGCATAATTGTCATTATATCTCATGGACTAAATATGAAGGATATCAATTTCAACATATATTCAACACCAATATGTAATCTTTGTTCATTTTGCACGCATTTTTTTTTTTGCAAATGTCTTATTAACAAAATTCGATGATAAATCAAACATTTTATCGCTATTTTCTCCCACTTGTGTCATGCATATGCTCAGTGGTTTTTTTTTGCATAAAAAGAAAAGTGGCGGTATCACCAAAGCAAATTGGCTAAGATCGAGTCAAACGGAATAAATTTTAAGCAAAATGAATATCAACGCCGCAAAATCAAGTTTTGTGAAATGTTGACCGAGAGCTGTCACCATTTATTTGGTTTTCATACCACATTTTTGTTTTTTTAGCACAAAATAAAATATCAACAAGATAATCTGTTAATCGTAAACAAAAGAAAATGAACAAATATATTGGAATGTTGATGCTGATTTGTATATCACCGAGATGATTCATACCGGTTGAAAGTTCATGTATATAAATACCAATTTGCAATCGCATGTTCGCAAGTCTTTGAAGTGTGGCTCAGTTAAGATGACTTCAGACCTCGATGGATTACCATTTTAGTATGATATGTTTTTAGTGGGACCCGTTTTCTTATGCTTGAATACAATACGACGCAATGTCATTAAACGCTGAATGGGATGAATGGACATAATCTTCTATAGAAAGTTAATTAATTGTTAAAAAGACCAAAATAGCTTTAGAATGTTGGTGGATACAGAATGGACATGTATCGATGATTTTAAGTTTTAGTTAATTTTTTTTTTTTCGTACATGTTGAGTCGATTGTCATTTCGGTGAATGGATTCGAATGTAATGGAGTTTCTTCCAAATAGAAATAAGGAAAAAAAACATCGATCATACAAACAGTTCGGCAGCATGATGAATTGCCAATTTTTCGCCAGTTAAAATTCTAATTTATTTTCTATCGATAAAAGAGTTCTACGCGGGTATTGATTTAATGAACGGTACGTTTCATCGAAATAGTGATTTAATCAACTGAATTTTCGAAGATTTGGAGTTCATCAAATGTGTTTGGCTGTTGCTTATGATCATTGTAATTGTGCCATTTCAGTCGATAGCACTTAATCAAATGTTCGATTCATGTGGTTTCTTCCTTTGGTTTCGGTGTTTTGTTAGCCATCAATTTGATATGTTTTCCGTTCGTTAAATCGCAAAACGATTTAGAAGGTACTTCGGTTCATGATTTTCTTGATGAAGCTAATTTAACTTCACGCCTCTTTAAAGAATACCGAAGACAAAAGCATCGTATTCCGCATTCATTAAATGAAAAATTCCAGTAGCTTCGGCATATCATTGAAGCCGAAGTTGAAGTTAGAACTTATTTTTTTTTGGGGATTTACTCATTAGGTTGGTATTAAAGCTTGATTGGATTTCTCTTTTTAGAAGGAAAATAAAATACGGGAAAAAAAGTGATTGAAGAATTCTAGTGAATTGCATACAGGAAGAGAACTAAAGAAAAAGAAAAATAATGAGTGGAAAAAATGTAGCCGAACGGTACGTGTCATCATCGACAATCGGGATATGCAAGAGTGCAGCTGAAACCGACACCGACACCGAGAAAGCTCAAACTCAATGTTCGATGTGGCCCAATTGTTGCGGCCAACATCAAAATTATCTAATTCCAAATAGGGAACAAAGCGATATCCATTCGATTTGGATCGATTGTTACCGAGCAATGGTTTTAATATCAAAGTTACCGAAAGAGAAGCATTTAATCTTAAACTCTTTGATTTCCTTTCAACCACGCTCAAAACCACTCTAATGAATTACAATTACAATCTATAAAAAAAATTACAGTCGGATGAAAAAAAAAAATTAAAATGATAATGAAACATACCACGTTCAATTTCTCCATTAAAATGTTTATCTGATTTTTTGTACACATCTTGCTCGTTCGTTGCACTCGGACTTTTCTATTGTTTCGAATATTCTATTGGTTTTCTATGGTTGTTGTTTTTTTCTTCTTTCTCTCTCTTTCTCTCTCTCTCTCTCTCTCTCTCTCTCTCTCTCTCTCTCTTTTGATTGTGCTCTTTAGCTTGGGTCTTAAAAACTTAAGTTGGCTCTTTTCAAAGAGTCTCTTTCGGTTGTTCTACTGACATTCAACCATTACCAGGCGATTGTTATGTCTTTTGCAGCTTTAATCGCAAATGGCATTCAATATCTATTGTGTTATTCACTGTGTGGTTACAATATCACTTCAAATGATTTGCTATTTTTGTTTGCTTCAACAAAAAAAAACATGAGCGTTCCAACATTTGATGTTTATATTGGTTATTTTTGTGTTTTGTTAATGAATCACACGGAAATCGATATCCGTTCTTTGTTGCGCTGTATTATTTTTGTAAACTGTTCAACTGTTATACCCTCATCACGGATACAATGAGTTGTGTGTTCATGATCTTTGATATGTCAATGTTTATTTGGTGGTTCATTCAATTGATTGTCATCCGTAAAATATGTAATCCGCATCAAATTAGCAAATGATCTGCCAGAAGATTGGTGTTGATTAAAAATCCTCGGTGAAGGATATCACTAAAGCATTTAATTTTTAAATCACGATTTTTCGTTGTTATTTGCTCTTTTCAAATCATTTTGGAATTTCGCGCACAAAACACAAAATACATTTGATATATTCATCAAATCCAATGTAATGTCATCATAAACGTCATCTTGTCTGTTTTCATCGATGAAATTTTACAGTCACACCAATCAAAATGAACTTATTCGGTTTCACCGAATACAAACGAAAACAACAACAAATGGTTTAGCTTCAAAGTCAACGAAAAAGAATGCACAAAACTAAATGTCTTAGACTCATCACAATCGCAAAGTAGCTAAAGCACCTTCATTAATTCAAATGGATGCGAACTATGTTTATTTGGTTATGGCATAGTTTTTTTGTTGTTGTGTCCGGCATTCTCATTCACCACAGAACCACACAGAAAATACGACACGAAGAAAGTTGAAAAGTGATAAAAAAAGCATTAACGCTCATTAAAATGTTCGGCATTCACTTTTTCCAATGGTTACTATTTTGATAGACCAGTTTGAGCGGCTCTAATGGGATTCAAACAGAACGAACGATTAATTTGGCGGTGGTCCTTTAGCACACAAACATACACACTAAAACACAATTTCTCGAGTTTGCTACCAGTTTTTGCTCGAGGTGATTTATTTTAAGCACAAATTTAATTTTTCATGTTTTTTTTCCAATTCATATTTTTACTTTGAGATTGAAATTCTCTCTGTCCCACTAATAACACAAGCTTTTTTTTGTTTTGTTAAATCGTTCATTCGTTGTGTCGAATTCAATGTTCAAATCATGTTTCAGTAGCCCGCATGTTAGCAATTACCACATGAAAATTATCGCCTTACAAAAAGTGTCGATAAGTTTATTAATGGAGAAAAAATGTGTGTTGCGGTAGCAAAATACACATTTGTGGCACAAATAGTTTTTGGTAGTTTTTTTTTCTCTCTCTCTTTCTCAATGGTATTAAAAATGGTTCACTGCAATTTTCCACCAGATACAAGTCAACTTCAAACGTTTTATCGCTGCAACTGTAGCGGTTGTTTATTTTTTTAAACTTTATTATTCCACTTTATTTTTGTGTTTTGATTGTAAATAAAAGCGGTAAACCGCAATTGAATGTTTTCAATGACTTCAACACATGAACTTTTGATGTGTGTATTTCAGGTAGACTTTTTGTTGTTGTTTATTGACCGCGTTTTATTTGTTCTTCAATGAATACATATGCCTAAAACACAACATTACGATCGAACAGACCGCGAGCGAATGATTTACAAAAGTCAAACGCACTAAAGTCTAAGCCGACGTGCGCTTGCATGCTTCAGGTTTGATCGTTTGCAGAGAACCACAGAGAGAAAAACTCGCACACGCATACACACCAACCGAGAAGCACGAATAAAGGTGAAACATTAACGTTTGAGCATATAGCAGCTGATGATGGCGGTTGTGAGAGCAATGATGATGATGACTGTTACGGCTTAATCTCTAGATGCAGCGCGCACCAGCAATGGACAAAAGCTACTCGAAACAATCACGCGTTCGCTCTCTCTCGCTCAAAATCAACCGATACACTTGAGTGTGCTCTCTTGGTTTGCGGCTTGCACGAGTTTGTTTATGTTTTCACCGCATTTAAAAGCATACCACTCACAGGTGCTCGATGCACACGATAATGTGCACACGTCACTTGCGGTTCGCTGTGTTTCGGTCGTTACGACTTTGCCGTAGGTCGTGATGTTCACGCTACTCTCCCGACCAAATGTTGAATGCTGGTGTTTTTGGTTTTTTGCGCGCACAGCAAAGCAACGGTAAGTGAACGAGCGGTGAATAGAGAGCGTGAATGAAATGGAAGAATCTGAAAAATTCGTTGTCGCATCGTCAACCTGGGCTGGTGGCCCAAAGTCAATTCAAAGCGCTACGCTAATGCTATCATTTTAATAGAAAGTTGTTATTTCGCGTATATTTCTACGTTTTATGTTGATGGTAAAAATATTTGACTTGATGGCTAATGCTTTGTGTTGATAAACACGATGTCAACGTATAAATATGCGCCCGGCGCGCATCATAACGTTTAATGTGTGCAGACGATTCAATTTAGCTGATTCAGCGAGCGGTGATGGCTATTCCGAATTGCTTTTGCCGCTATGCGATGTCTTGTGTTGAGCTGAAGTGTGTTGTGTTGTTGTTGATGGAAAATACATACCATGCATATCATTTGCAGTGTTAATTTCATTAAAAATGATGATACCAAGAAAATGCGCGCACTTTTCAGACTGGTTTCAACACGCGAGACTGAGACTATTGAATATTTAATGATTGCCTTGCTGAACAGAACAGACAATCATGGATTTTTCTTTCATTTAGAAAGAAGAAACACATGCAACATAAATTGTATTTGCCAATTAACACACGGTGAAGATTATTCTGTCTGAATTGGCAATTGGCAAATTATTCTTTTGTGGACACAGAGCTACTGAATTGATATGGTAAAAGAGTATGTTTCGTCAACAATTCCGCTGGGTTACGTTCAATCACATTAAAAAGCTATAAAATTTGATTTTGTTTGTTTTTATTTTGGATGGAAGATATTTAAAAAAAAAAAACAAAAAACGGCATTTAATCGATCATAAAAATCTCGGTGATTTTCCAAAATTAACAAATTGGTTTTTATTTTTAAACACTCTGTCACAAGTCAAGACGAAACTGATCTCCGGCCCCGACGAAACGCTATCATTGACACAATCGTTTTGCGTGTTTTTATATAATGTTAACACGATTACATGTGTGTGTGTGTGTGTGTGGCTTTCAGGCTTGATTACAACGCGCATCAAAAACACTGTCGCCAATGGAAAAAATGGAACCGTTCGTGGGGCAAAAGATGATTGCTGCAATCGACAAATGTATGTAAAATTATATATTTACATGTAACGAAAGTAAAAGAAAAAAATTACTAAAATCGTGTGGCCATTTTAATGCAGCGTAACGAATGATAATGTCGATTCTGTCTTACATTTGGACAAAATGAGTGCACTCGCCCTCAGCCCATTCAATGCAAACTCATTTCAACATTTAACGATGAATGGTATTCGTCTTCGCAATTTCGCATAATTCAAACAATAAAATCAAATGAAACGATAAATATTGGTGAAATGCGTTTGCATGCGCTTGCGCAAAACACAGTTGGATCGTTTCGCCTACATGTCATTCACATCATCATCATATCCATTACATGCCCATGCTCACGCACAGCTGCACTTCACATGGGCATATATAAATTGAAAATCGATAATAATTTTTTAATATGCCAAAAATGACACGCACAAAATTGTCGATAATTAATATTTTGCACCGTAAGTGGTTACGACCATTTTAGATCGATGCGACATTTCATTTGGTTTCATTTTCTCTTGATTGCTGTTGCTTTGGTTAAATGTTAAACACCCGACAGCCCGTTAATTTTATTAAAAGATTTTAATGAGTTGAGAAAATGTCAAGCTTCATTTCAAATAACCAAGTCAACTCTAAACATGGACCAAAATGCATTAAGGTGAAGCACAATGTTTAATGTTTTCGTTTGGTTTTTATACATTTTATTTTAAGAAAAATCGCTTCCTGCATATGAAACGAAGTTGCACATTTGAGTCGCTTTTGTTTTACATAAAACCATTTATCTATGCCTTTTTGACATGAAATGAATTTTTGTTGGCTTGTTCAAACAAATTACGGGGACAATGTTTTAAATGTTTTCTAAACCGTCCGAATAAAATGATCAAATCTTGAGAGTGTTCAAATTTCCGTGAGAAATTCAAATATAATAGAAACAGATTTGGTTTTTTAACTGAATTGAATTTGAAATATGGTCGAAAATCACACTTACCTTGTTTTCTTTATGATGAAATTCAATATGTGGTTATCTATTTTAAGAGCTCGCGTTATTCTTTAGCCACCCACGTTGCTATTAGACACTCGCAAGCACAGAGCTCGATCAGACAGAGTATTCAAAGGGCCAAAACTAGAAAAATAGAACAAAACCATTCATAAATTACCACATTTTATTTGCATTTGCATTTGGTATCTTCTTTTCTGAAAAAATAAAATAAACAGGAAACATACAGAAGAGAGCTAGGAAGAGAGGCCATAGACTTATGGTGTTTGGAAATGGCATACACACGATGCACAGATTTATCGATTTGCGTGTTTTGTTTTCCATTTGCTTAAGCAAAACGATTTATTGGATTATTCTATGGGCCGCAAAATTGACCACATTTCTCTTTACTAGTTAATAAATTAACCATTTTGTATTGAAATTTATAATTTAGCTGACAGGTGTTTAATGGCCCAACATCTTTATGGGTTTTTCTTCACATTTGTATATGGCGTCCAAAAATGTGCATGAGGCTGTGTGTGTGTGTGTTGAGCCATATTGAGCCGCATTTTTCGGTCTTTCGCTTGGTACGATCACACCATAGCTTAGGTATTAATCGTGTGCTCGGGCGATAGCTAAATCAGTTTGTCTGTTCATTATTTTATAATATGTAACCGGGAAATTAATCGTACAATATGATCAATATCGATGGACCAAGCGATTAGTTGAACTTTGTTAATTTGAAAATAAACTAACCGAAGAAGAAGAAAAAAACCTTTACGCACTCCATCGAATCGTTAAGTCAGTGTGAAGAGTGTGTGTGTTTTTTTTTCATGTGTTATTGTTTCAAGTCAATTTTCGCAATCGATACATTCAACATGCGTTCAAGTGTGGCCCTTTATCGTCGCTACCTTTTTGTTGGGTTTCTCATCTTATTTCTTTTTTATAAATAATTCATTTCGAAATCATGTTGTGCATGTAACAGCGCACAGATGAGAGCATGGGCGATTTGTTTTATTGGAAAGCAGAACATATTTGGTTGGTGTCTGTCTCGTTTGGTTTTAAGTTTGTTTGTTTTTTTTCCATTCCGAACCGGTTAAAATATATGTGTCAACACTGGCGAAAAATCGAATAAAATTCACTTTAATCTCTATTTCATTTGTTGATTTTTTGTTTGCGGTTTTTCAACGTGTTCGATTTTGTTTTTGTTCAAAAACCGCACAATGGCAGTTTTTCGTAACATGAGACTGACTTGATTTATCACCCAAACATTGCTACTGTACTTGGCAGCAGCAAGCGCACCAGCTTAGTTGTCGATTCGTTATTTAAACCTCCACAAAGCTATGAAATCTCTGAAATCCAATTAGAATTCTATTTGTAACATGCAAAATCCGATTTTATGTATATTTTGCTTCCGTCGCGAGACCAACGTTCAACTTTCAAACAAAACACATTTCGTTTGAAGTTTTAGCTAATCTCATTTTAGATGTGAAGAATATTTTTTAAACATTTGACTGTTTATGATTGTGAAACAAAGCAGCAATTAAAGCGGAAAGGAAGAAAAACGAGCTGGTGGCAAATGATTGCCATTCTTGCATTTCAAATTTGATCATCAAATGATCCCGTAGATTATAGAGAGTATTCTCCTCACACTTTTCAATCCAAATAAATCCATCTAAATATATATAAGTGTTACACAGCGATGACGGAGTCTCTTGGTTTCGGAGAACATCAACGAAACACACATCGTTCGAAAAATTTCATAAAAATGACACGACCAACAATAACAACAAAAAAACAAAGATTGCCGCCAAATGGCTAAGATGCAAATAAAAGGCCGCACAAACATATAAAAAGTAATGTACATTCCTTTAAATTATGTTGATGAGTAGTAAAATAAACTTTTATTACTTTCGCGTACGTACATGTTTTAAATGGATCGTCATTAATTTTAAAATTGGATTCTTTCTCTCTGGTCTCAATGTCCGCTAGTTGTTTACAATAAGCCTACACATCGTGTTCGGTTTTGAATATTAATTAGGATCAGCGATTTGGTGAGTTCGGCCGGTATTGTGATCGTTGTAGCAGAGCGAAAAGCAAAACAATTTATTGATATTAGACTCGTTTGACGAAACAAAACAAAATTACGATGGAAAAGTGAACTGTTATACGCAGTAATTCGAGCGAATTAGAGAAATTTCCAGCGACAGCTTATTATTATTCAGGGTAAGCGCTAAGTGTCTCTTCAAATCGATCACCTTTCTGGGAAGCAACAATTATCATAACTATCTATTTTCGTACTTAATATTTACGATAGATATTTAGACGTCATTTGAGCGCTTCAGCAAATAGGCCATCAATATTTCAAATCTGTGACGAAATTTCCATTTATTGCGCACCAAATGAAGAAAAAATGGGTTTTTGAATGCGCCAACTCAACTAAGTATGATATTCAATTGTTGTGAAAATACTTGATTTTCACTCTGAACAATTAACTCCAGCTGTCTGTAAAGCAATGACACCAGAGTGTGATGGTCAGGCTCAAGCTCAAGTTTACGACTAATTATTTGCCAAAGCTAACACACAGAGACGTATTTTTTCACCTCATTGCTATTGCTCCTTGATTAAGTAATCAAATCTTCAGTAGTAAAAACTGATTGTAATCACTCGGTTTGTCTGCCGTTATGAGTCTTACGGATGGCAAAATATGCAGCACACAGGCAATGCCGATGAATTGCCTTGGACTTTATAAACAATTGTCCACGCGTGAGTTGCATTCAGTGCACGTTTTTCAAGGCGAACATATTCCACATTTGTTTTGTATCATTGTTGTCGTTTCAATTTGCAAATGCACCAAGATCCGCAAGATGCATTCATGTCGTCGATTTTGTCATCATCGTCTCTTGTTGAATGGCCAAGAGCAAAACAATGTTTTTTTTTGTTGTTGCTCTGTTGTATTGAAAACGGATCAACGCAAACAATTAGTGTTCGTTTTCTTTTCTGTAAACACAATGCAAACCGGGAATTGAAAGATCGATGGCCTGTCAATGCAGTCAGTTCAGCAAACTGAATATTTCAATTTTATCTTTTTTGGGGCGCGCATTTTATTTTAACGTCATTCCATCACGTTATGCACCTAAAAATACGTTGTTGTTGTTTTTTTTTTATTCAATTTTACATTTTATGACAATCAAAATATTGTAAACGTGTTTATACTTGGCAATTGTTTTGGGATTTTTTTATGGCGAAAGTGCTATTACTTTTGACCAATCCCTTGATTCAGCTTTCATATTTCTTTGATCTGAAACCAACCAAAAACTATGCAATTGGAAATACGGTTGACAAAAATAAAGAGAGCAAACATGAATATCATTAAATATATTTCACTTGGCAGCCAGCTTTATGCTCAGTGTCATAGATTTGTAACGAGAATCTCAATGCATATGAACAATGCCAAGAGTCTCAACATACGCCAAATGCACAATGTGCATTGCACATCAGGCCTACTGGTATCCGACTTAAATTGGATATTTACATTTTGGAATACTAAACACACCAGAAGGTTCGATGTTCGAAGTGTGCTATTTTGGATTTTGATACATTCGCCGAGGAATTCCAATTGCTTCGGTTTCGAATTGTCTTCTGTGGACGCGTGACACATGTTCCCATTTCGACGGTTTTTTGTTTGTTTTAAAACCATTTAACTTGTAACCGGCTGAGTGATGCATAAAAGCACCAAATAATTGGCGTCTGTGCTACCATAAAGCATGCATATCAAATTGAATGGCGAGGAAAGGCGTGCATAATAGTCTCGCTGTTGGCATAGTGCTTGATATTTGCATTTCGAGACGTTGTTTAAAAACAAACAAACAAAAAAATACTTCTTTTGACTTTTCGCAACACTTTTGCCATTTGACACATTCGATTCTCGTACCAACAATCAGCCAACAGCTTTTATCGAAACACACAAAACCATTTGCGGCTCTTTAGTCTTTTAATGGAAACATATTCCGTTCGACTGCCGAATGTCAAACTGGAGTGTGGTTCATCAACGTTCAGTAATGTCGCATAAAATACTCAAACTTATGTTTTGATTTTGTGTCATTTGTTTTGTTGTTTGCTGTTTGTTGTTGTTGGATTCGCATTCGTAAATAAATTTGCATGAAAAAAGAAGTCTGTTAGGCAAAAACACTTTGAACTGCATACAATTTTCGAATTTAAAATAAGATGAATTCAAGCGACTAACAACTAGCGCCGCGCAACATTTAATACTCAATTTGAGAGTTGTTTTGTTTATGTATTAAATTCTTTCATCCTTTTGTTTATACAAGGAATGTTATTTCAAATGTCAGACTCTTGTTGTCGTTGTTGTTGTTGTTGTTTTTTTTTGTTTCGCATGAAAAGATCTGAACCAGCGATAAATTTGTTTTTTCGATATAACAAATTTACTTTACGTAAATATTTGGTATTTTTTTCTTATTTATTAAGCATTTAGGCTGCAAGTATATTAAACAATTGCGCATGGAAAAGTGCATCTCATCGAAGTTTCTTGTTGATTTCGGAGCATCCGATTGCATATATTGTGGTTTATTACGTGATAAAAGTCAAATCGAATGCATTTGAAACGTCTTGGGAGGAGACTTTTTCAGACGAATCGATGAGTCTTACGATGAGAGTTCTCATTCAAAAGATCTTTTAAATGATGGCTCATTCAAGATTTTACATCATCAGAAAATGTATTTTGAAATTTAGAAATACATTGACCTGAATTGAAAAAAAACGTCATTCTCCTGAAATAATTTCGTTTTGGAAATGTTCATCGGTGAAATGGGTTCGAATGCATCGTTTAAACACAATTATAAAACCAAAATCAATGATTAAGACCGGGTTTTTCATCGATAAACTTAACTTGAAACACTTCACTTTACATTCGATCGTAAATGAAATCGCAATAAAATCGAATGAAAGCCGAAGTAAATATGGATTGTTTGGGGCCGTTAATTTCGAGATGCACATAAAGCTGTTGATCACATTGTGAGTCGTGCTTGCGACTCATCACCGCTTTGATGGTCAGATGCATTTAAAATAAAACCATTTGTCACCCAAAAACCGATTTCAACACATTTCAACCGAAAATGTATTTTTAGCTTTCATTTAACTATCTATCCAAATGTGGCGCAAAAACAAACACACACGCACATGAACATCACCATGAGATGCATTTCAATTTCTTAGATATTTGTTTCATATTGATTGATTGATTGATCAGTTGTCATTTGCTATTATGTAACTCACTTTTTTCGATGATCGTACTAATATTTCATTCAATTTGGTTCTCTGTCGCTCTCTATCGTGTGTCTCTTTTTTCTTCTCTCACACCCAAAAAAAAACACTGTTTAACCTTAAGAGATTTCTCAATTGTAACCACCAAATGGTCTACCGACGACTTCTTTTCGTCGTTAAATTCTATAAAAACATCTGCGTCAATTTCAGTTCGGGGACAGACTGAACAAAAACATTGACTATTTTGTACATTTCTTGAACCAGAATAAAAAAACAGATTTTCAGACACAAAAAGAATGAAGCAGTGTGTAATTATTCTGTTTTGATTTGTAGAGACGTTTTTTTGTTTTGTTTTCGATCAAGTAACAACAAAATGCGATTGGATCGTACAATTCTGATGACAACAAGCACATGTTGTGAAAATCGATAGCAATACATCAAGCAATTGCCATGCTACTCGACGCACGTGCTCTCTGTAAAATATGTTCCAGTTTTTTCCAAATCAAACTTTTTGTACGTTTGAAATGTAATGCAATTTCTTAAGATTAAGTGTTTTTTGATGTTCCAAAGCAAAAACCAAAACGATATTAATAGCATTTTATAAGCGGTGAATCATTGCGACTTTTTTGCTTTGCGACAAAGTTTCAGGATATCTCGTACTTGTTGCCATCGATTTTTTTTTCGTCCATCGACGAAAAATGCCGCCAATATGGAAATCGCCTTAATGAAGCGTTTCTATGACGACATTATTCAAGTTTGTTCATGTAAACAAACGCCAATCGATATTCCTGGCCATTAATATGTTCAGTTGATTATTTAAACAATATTAAAAAGCATTTGTTTGAGTTTACTCAAGACACACAAAGTAAATTATGGAAAGCGCCGATGAATTGGAGTTTAGCGATTATTCTGAAACCACCGAAGAAGGTATTTACTTTGGATTAATTTTATTTTGTGTGACTTCCGTCTGTTTTTTTCTTTATTCACAATTTCATCTCAATTTGTTTCAATTGGTCTAAAAAAAAAACAAAAACAAAAACTAGTGGCGGAAGTGCCGGTTCTAAGTGCAAAGGAAGAAACAAAACCAAAACCGACATATTCATCAAAAGAGCTCAATGAATTGGTGAACGTGTTAAAGAAAATGGTATTTCTAAGCGGAATTAAAGAAGATGATTGGACTGAACCGTGTAATGAGGTCATTCAAACGTGGTTTCTCAACACAAACCATCTGATATTGATTGTATATTTCTCACCGAAAAACCATTTAACCGTTAGCTTGACATATCCAACCGAACCAGTGCTTGAAATTGTTTATTTTTTACGTGAACCCGATCACATATTTTCAATCGATAATTTTCATGACGATGTTACATTTGGACAGATTAATGACGATGTTGACGGAACACTTTTATTACTAATGGAAAACCTATACACACCAATATTCTTCCATAAAACTGATTGGAGTGAAACGAATCGGGCACAATTTTTAGCTTCAATTCATTCATTTCTCTCCCATATGACATCGATGCACTACAAACTATCGGGTTTAACGGTGTTATATGTGCCAAGCGAAGGTTTGATTGACAATAACGAAAATATAATTCAGGACATTGAACTTATAAAGCGTTTGGAAGCGGTTGCTGAACATTGGATTACACAATTGAGAATATGTTTGTGTGATTCCGAACAAGTGGTGCCATATGATCTACTATGCCCACAGAATGAATATGAATTTTGGATCTATCGCTGTAAGTGAACTGGATTGAACACGATATTTGTGATAATTTTGCTAAAATCTAAATGCTTGTTGTTTTTTGCGCAGGTGAAGTTCTTTTGGGTGTAAAATATCAAGTCAGTCACAAAGATTTTTTGAAGATTTTTGGCATTTTAACTGCATCAAAATCGACTTTTGTGAAGCCAATCAATGAGCTTATGATAAAATTGGACAATGAGATACAAAGAGCTCAAGACAACGTGCACTACTTGAAACTTCTCATTGAACCATGCAATGAGCTGTGGTCAGCTGAGACGCCTACGGACATACCAATCAAATTACCGCGAATTGTCAATATTATTCGATTTATTTGGCTAAATTCCACTTACTACAACAATGATGACTGTATTACAAAACTCTTTCGCTACGTTGGCAATCAAATAATGAAATTTTGCGGTCAAAAAATTAACATCATGGCCATTTTCAATGGTGATGCACCGAATCAAATCAAAATCGCAAATATGTCCATTGATTGTTGCATTTACTATAAAGTAATTTATGAAAAAATCTCAAAAATGCCCGGCAATGAAGATTGGTCATTGAAAAATTATTTAATTTTCAATCACATCGATTCATTTATCAATCGCGTTTATGATTTTATCGAAGTGTGTGAAGGTATTGTTATATTTTCACGAAAAATTGAAACGGAAAATCAACCACAGTTGCAATTTGGGGGCGATCGTGGTGGTGAATTTGAAGATGTTTGTCAATGCATTGAAAGAACATTTGACAAAGAGATTACAAAAATCAAACGAATTTCGCACAGTATTTTGAATATCAATGATAAAACTTGGTTCAAAAGTATGCGAGATTTTCGAGAAATGACGTCGAATCTTGAAGAAATTATCGATAATTTAATTATTAATGTGTTTACACGTGTCGAAAATATGGAAGATGGTATTTATGCATTGGTTTGCCTGCATCGATTTTCAACACGTGACAAACTCCATAAATCATTCGATCGAAAAGTGTTAGCTGTTTGGAATCTATTTGCCGATGAAGTGTCGATGACCAACGAAGAACTGGGAGATGAGTTTACAGAGAATTTATCCCTTTTACCGATCGTTGCCGGTAGAATTATTAAGTTGAATGTAAATCGCCAACGGCTTATCCGCTTGAGATTTTTATTTCAAAAAAACGAATGGTTACCCGAATCGATTGACACCGAAAAGATTTTATCGAATTACAAAATCATAATCAATATTATGGAAACAACGGCTCAAACCCGATTCAATGAATGGATTCAATCGCTTGGCGTTGATATTGCTTCAAAACTCAATCGATTGCTGTTGAAGCGCAGTTTAACGCATTCCGGATTATTTGAATGTAACATTGATGAAAGTATTTTCACCATTTTTCGTGAGGCATGTTTCATTCGATGGCTTGGTTTTGGATTTCCGGTTCATATAAATCAATTTTTCAACCGAGAACGATCCATTCGACAAACTTATGATACAATCATTGAAATGATTACGGCATACAATCGAATATTGATGTCTTTATCGGAGACAGAACGTTTACTATTGACACCGATGACACAAATATGCGATAAATGCATTGGTCCCGGCTCACTCTATCTGACCTGGGCCAATGATGGTCTCGACACATATATAAGCGATTGTAATAACAGCATTCGAGATTTAAGTAATTTCATTGAAATCTATGTGCAAACCAATTCGAAAATTGTTTCCACTTGTGAGCGACTATGCGAAATTGTTGCCGTTAAAATTCCAAATGAAAAACCACGTCAATTGAATGAAATTGAACAAATCATTTTAACACATTTGGACAAACAAACGAAAAATATTTCATTGGAATTTGATGGTGTGCGCAAGTTGATTTTGAAAATTCGAAATCAATTTGACGATATTGAAAGTGTAAGTGATAAATGTTGAGCGGATGAGAATGTCTCTATTTGGACAGATATATAATTGCGATTTTGGTGTTTTTTTTCGGAATAGATTCAAGATCTGTGGACAGACTACGTCTTCAAATTCGATAAGTTGCTTGAAGAAGCCATCACAACAAGCGCTCGGGTATCGTTTCAATCGATTCTGTGTACATTAAGTGGCAATGGCGTATTAGGACCGAATCCATTGATTCATGTTACTCTTGACGTCCAGCAAGGAGAGGTATTTTTATTATGAAGTTTCTCATTGTTTCTCTTCTTTTTGCCTTTTTTACATTTATAACCTTTCTTATCCATTAAACTAGATTACTCAAAGCCCAAGTTCAACCGAAGTGCGCGACTTACTGCAAATTGTCTATGAAAAATTATCACAATCGCAGCAAAAAATTCCTCGATTGCTAGTGGCACTACACTTAACAGCATCAAAACCTCTCCATAATTTTGTTGAAGTTATATCAAATGATGTGGATTGCTTGAGTTTGCGATCAAAAATCCAAGATGAGCTCGAACGAAATGAAGTCAAACTGAAGGAGTACGAAGAGCATTGGATGCAATTCGCCCATCTTTGGCAGTCCGATAAAGTGGCAATAATCGGTGAATTTGAAACATTACCAGAGTCAACGGCCCAAAAGTATGATCAACAGCTTCAAGATTTGATCGCTTTATCGAATCAAGTGGCTGTTCGTGAAGTGTCAAAGCAAGTCAATTTTACGTTAGTCGATGCGTCACAATTGCGTCGCACCATACTCATCGAAATCGATGAATGGAAACGAATGTATTTGATTTCACTGAGAATTAACACCGAATCGAAAATCCGTGAATTTTTCACATACACCAAAGAGAATGGACAAAAATTGTCCATCGCACCAAAATCCGTTGACGAATTACAAAAATGCTGTACGGTGTATGAGCGATTGAGAGGTGAAATTGACAGCAGCAAATGTAATTTGAATAGTTTACGCGATCAATTCGAAGTGCTATTCAAATATGGTGTTTCGATAGACGGTGAATTGAGTGAAATGCGAGAAAACATGGGAACGCGATGGGATGATTACATGAAAAAACTCAACGATGCTGACGAAGTGTTGAATAATGCAAAGGATAGCTTCAAATTGACATTGGAGAGTACAAGAAAAACACCAGACTTCTTCGAATGAAGCAGCAATCAACTAATGAATGCCATTCCGTAAGAAGAGATGCTCTGAAATAGCAAAGCACAATAACAAAGAAAAGAAATAACAAATTGTTTTGTTTTGTTTTGTGTATGTGTGTGTGTGTGTGTGTGTGATTCTCACAGTACAGCGACCCACCAAGGAGCTACACTTTTGAACGTACCGTCAACAGCCGATCTCAAGAAGAATATCATCTCGTGTTTATCTATTTGGTATTTTTATAGGCAAAAACACTCATTTCTTTCATTCCTATGGAGAATGCTTTCTGGAGCAATTCATTCACCCAACACAAAGAATGGTATGGTTTGCTTTTACGCATTCTCGCATTAGTTCATTCCACTTTTTACATTTCTATCAAACACAAAAACATCGCACTCTTTCATTTCCTTTTTTATCGAAGATGTATCATAAGGTATTTAATAACCTCCTTTTTTTTACTCTTCGTTTTTTTTTGTATAGAAAACGGTGCAAGAGCATTTTATATCAAAAGCGGCGACTAATGCGTGTCGTATGGAAAAGAATAGAATGGAATGGAGTAAAATGAAAGAGAAACAAATCAATAAGCCAAGAGTTTTTGGTTGAAATGTCTAATATCATCGTCACATAAAAACTCGCTCACACACTCGCACATGCACACACAAACATTCACTTTGAGGGACGCGCGCACCGCAGTGATTTCATTCATCAATATTTTAAAGTCATCCACCTACGTATAATTAAACATCGCTTAGGGTGAATGTTCTACAAATAAAAAGTCTTCCTTTTCCACTTTTACGAAAAACCGCTCAATCGAAAAGGAAACATTCATTCTAACGCATTTGTCTCTGTTCGTAAACGGTTTTTTAATGATTTCTCTGCTTTTTTTTTTGTATCGTGTGAGAAAAATGTATGTGTTTTTTTGTTGAGTTTCAAAAAATGAAGCGATATTTTGTTAAGATAAATAAAGAGACATTTATGTGCATAGAACAAAACCATTTCCCCGGATAAATTTCGAAGAATGCTTGAATTCTTGTATAGCGGATAATTTGGTTTTTTTTTCTGTGTGCTTCGTTGAAAGATTTCAAGCGTTTGTTTACTTTTTTAATGTAAATTTTTTCCATAGTCTAATTGAAATTTTATGGAAATTGTCGACTTGAATTTCTTGCTTGAAAACATTTACTGTGTGCACTGTAGAATGTACAGTGTACACTGCATTAAGTGAGGGGGAAAGGAGGATGAGAGAAGCTGAATAAAACATTTTTGTATCTCTTCAATGGCGGTTTTCAATACGCACAGACGATGACGATGAACGACGAGCGATAAAAACGACGACTGTATTCAAGAGACAGCATTTCTCTTTGTGGTTAGCATTTAACCAGCTAAAAGAATCTAATGTTATGTAAACGAACACAAACCAGACATTGAATTTGTTTAATGTTTCAAACTGCAGGCGGTGTTATTTAATGATATTTTAATCGTAGATAGAGTCTCAGACCATCGATCAATTGAAATTGCTTAATTTTAACTATTTTCGGTTAAAAACTCCGAAATTTTATTTTTCAAAATAAGAAGATGTAAGCGCCATGTAAATCTATATTTTTGAAATAATACATCCTTCTGGGCCACACACAAACACCCTCAACGTAATTTGATAATAGCTAATAAATTATATAAATTACCAGCAAAAATGAAATGCGTTATTTTATGTAATGTTTAATGAAATTGTGTTGAGTTTATTTTGGAAATGATTCTCTTTCCTCGGAACAAACATTAATCAACATCCAAGCGAACCACAACTTGATTCATGAAGCTATAAAATGAACTAGAATAAAGAAATAGACCACAGCCAAGTGGTCATTTCCATTACAACTAGCACTACAGTAAACTTGATTAAATAGTCAGATGATTTTCCAGCGCAGCAACACAGGAGCATAGTCACTGGCACAACCATAAAGCATAATGACTAACTAAATCATTTGGCTTATTTAAATCATTTGAAATTGTAAATTGCTTGGAATGCCACCGATTCACATTAACGCTGTACATATGATTCACTTTGTTCCCGCCATTAAATTATTCAATTGTTTTGGATTGCTTTTGAAATTGCTATTGAACTGGTTACCATCTCTAACTGGATTTTAAAATGATGAAAATTGGTATTAAGTGTTCATGTTCAATTTATCAAATGGTTAATGTAAATGTTAAAATAATGGGTCGATTTCACTGGGAACATCAATAAAATTGTAACATATTGTTCAGTATCCAAACTATGGTTAAAGTATATATTTGGCTATTGGGATACTTCACATGATTATTTTTTTTATAGAATTGTGATACATTTTGAGAATGTGTTACTTTGTTTCGTGACTTACAACAATTTAAATTACAGAACTACAGTAATCAATCGATAAAATTGATTGAGTAGTGAACGAGGCAATATTCAATTTATGTTCTGAGACGATAATTCATCACAAGTTCTCTCACAACGAGTTTTTATTTTCAAGTGATAATTTCATCATTGAGTTTGTTTAGTCTTACGTAATGAATGTACAACACGAACCAATCTCATTCGCAATTCGTATGCAATGAAATTCGTTTCGTATATTTATTTGTTGTGCCCGTTCAAAATTTGCAACGCTCATTGGTCACAATGCATGCAACATGTGCATCTAGTTACCACATCAAAGTCGAACTAATTAAAATGCTCTCTGCCAATTAATTGGATCGTTTACAATTCGAAGGCAAATAATCATTAGTCAATTTGTTCAATTTATCCTTTATGTTGATGCGCTTTGTTTACCGGCCAATGCAATGGCATCGTCCAATGAAGAAATGCAAATGAGTGAACCGTTTAAATGGAACTGTCTTTTAAAATGTATAACCATGAATCGGCGGTATCAATCAATACAAAAAGAAATGTAGAACAAAATGATCTATTTACAAATTGAACGTGGAAAATGGGAGAAGTGAAGAATTTATTGATTAGACATGGACACACAATTAGAACATGTTTTAGATTGTGTAGTGTATTGTATCAACCGGATACTTTTAATGTTTGCTAATTTGCCAACCATAAACAAGTTAGAACTTCCAACTTTAGATCTAACATCTGACAGATGTTTTACGGGCACAATGAATGAATGACAAATATGTAAACAGATGTGCATGACCTGACGATGGACATTTGACGCTGGCCATGCACACATTCAATTTAGTTGACATCACTATGCGATTCGCTCAATCATATGTGTTCAGTTGAATTCTGAAAAAAAATATATTTCTCGGAACCCCTTTCTTAATTTCAAATGCTATACATTGTGATACGACCAAACAAATTTTATGTAGTTAAATGTATTGCAACTGCATGCACACATGAATAGCATAGCTGAAATGAATTATGTCGACTACTGACCCTTTCGCTTTTTTTAGGTGAGAAATTTATTGTTGCGCGAAGTGAGCAACGACGAACATTTCAGCTGGTATGAATTTGTTGTCTGATCTAGTCATGGACTAAAGTTGAATATAAAGGTAAACCACTTCGAAAACGCCTTTATTTATTCTACCTTGATTTTTATTTCAAAATTTTTACCTGTAGAAGTTTTAACCGCAGAATACCAACTTCTGATGATGTTGAATGAACTACAAAAGAGAAGAAATAAACAATTTACTTTGATTAACATTGCTGTCGTAGAAATGTAAATATAATAAAACACTGCATATTTATTTTATTTCACTACTGTGTGTATCATAGAGCTCAGGAGCTGGTCATGAGTTGTCTCTAAGCCGCTCTTCATACAAATACAATTGCCCGCTTACGCAATACACTGTTGACCGATTTGTTATCATTTGTTTACTAGTCATGATAAAAAATTATGAATGCGACAGTTTCAATAGTTTAGCACATTCATGTACAGAAAGTATAAAACCGTCAACACAATATCAGCGTGTTATCATGTTATTCGAAAACATAGGTGATCAGACTTGGAAATTCAGGGGGGACACTAGAGGGTCAGAGATGAAGACCCATTTTTGAGTGGGCTAATGGAGCATTTTCCAAAAATGTAAAGAGGCAATCTGCCAAAAGTTCATGCTAGAAGTTCAGAAATGAAGATGCTTTACTGCTAAAATACAACATTTTCAAAGGAAATGAAAAATATAAATTAATTTTAAACGAATTTGAAACTATTTTTATTGAGCAATAAATTTGAACTTACATTCGTCAGTCCATTTATTTTAGTATCATTCTAGCGTTCAAGCAAGTAAATATAATAAAGCTTGATCGACACTAACAGTGAAACTCTTTATCACTGAAAGATACAATGCTATCGACCATTTACAACCACTTCAGTTTGCGGGATGTAAAATTTAAAGATCAAAGAATACGGGCTTACTTATCTTGCTCGAGTGTGTGTTCATTTGTATTGATAATAACTTGTAATATTTGCTCTTTTTTTTTATTTGGACAATTTTTCGCTATGAATTCTATGTAGATGTATATTTGTGATCTTCGATATTATTCTTAATAATTGTGAGTTAGTTGAGAAACTGATAATATTCGCGTGATAATCTATTTCACACATGTATCCGTTAAAATTCGTCTATATTTTTTTTAAAATAGCAGTTCACTGCTTAGAAAGTCTATTAGTTGAAATTCAATTCTTGAATGGTGACCATCACTTCTTTTAAAAGTAACAGTTTTTTATTGTGATTCGATAATTCTATAGCATTTCGTTGACAATGGCCGTGAATGAAATTGAACTGAAATGGAAACGACCCGATTCAATAGAATATCCAAAAGTTTGGCATCGATTTATGGCCCGAGATTTAGAAACTGATAAAGTCATTGAATATCGTATTGAAGATTTATTGGAAGATCGAGCCGAAGAAGCCTTTGAGCACATGAGGGAGAATTACTTAATAGACGAGCCAATGAGTCAAGCACTGGGTAAGGTTTTTAGTAAAGTTTGCGAAAGTTTTTCACTAAAAAAGCATCAATTGAACAGGCGGCGGTAGTGACTGGAATCACTTTGAAGACTATAAGTACGGCTGGCAATCAATCATTGCCCAAAAAACACCCATAGTGTGCTATAGAGAAGGTTCAAATGAAATAGTCGGTATCAATTGGACCTTTGTGAGTAGTAAAGATGATGAGTTGTTTGAAAAAATATTTTCAAATGTAAGTCGGTTATGTAATGTTTATGCGGTTTGTAAGAGTTGTTTGAAGTTATTTCCTGGCATTTTCTTTTGTAGGCCAAAAGTTCAGTAACGAAATGTATATTTGGACTTGCTTTTAAACTTTATGAGAATTTTGACACATTCAAGCATTATGGTGTTGATGAATACATGGCATCACTTGGGCTGTCTGTTGACAAAAAATATCGTGGACGTGCCATTGGAGACCATTTTCTAGCCGCTCGGTAACAAAGATAAAAACTAAACATTCAATAGGACAAATGTTTGATGGCATAAATACTTTGGTGTTTGTAGGAAAACCATTTGCCAGGAATTCGGATTGAAATTGACGCACACTCTCTTCACGTCAGATTACTCAAGTCGAAATGCAGAAAACGTTGGATTCAAAACTGATCGTGCAATAAGGTGAGAACATTCCACATGCAGCGCTTTACTCATTTGAATTGAATCTATCTGGATATACATAAAATTTGGCATACATCGTTTTAGGTATGATGAAGTGGAGAAAACATATCCAGAATTCTCTCTTCCACCGATAGCAAGTGCTGAAATTTGTATAAAAAGTCTTGTGTACTAAACGTGAAGGCAACACATTCACATCAATAACAATCGAATGAGTTAATTATTGATGTTTGATTTGGTTATTTCCTGCTCTTAAATAGCGTTTGTTTCACACCTTTTTCATTATTACTATATAACAGTAATTCAATAAAACAAATAAAATGAATTTTTTGATAACAAAACTGTTAAATATTCGTTGTTTTACATCGGAAAACCAAAAAATTACTTTGAATGTGGCTTTAAATTAGCAAAATTTTCAACAAATATGTTCCAATGAACCAAATGCGTGCGAAATGAAATGTTAACGTTTGTCATACATTTTGTGCACAAAATGACCGAAAAATTACCAATTTACGTGCAAAACCCATTTTCATACATAAAGTCGACATTTTTACATAAAATGTGTACGAAATGTGCACATAATGTTACACAAATCGCATTATAAAAATGTAAGACTTTATCTTGCACAATGTGCGTTGTATTGTTTTCATTGGGGTGTCTTTTTTGAAGCATACAATAAAATTATTTGTATTTGCTTTTCAAATCAAAAATGTCACTTATACTTCATATTTAACAACAATGTTTACAGAAAAAAAAAACAGATATTTTATCGTTTTTGCACTATCATGACCATTTATTTCTCTATTTGACTGTAGCCGTCTCGTATCCATATAATTTCAATGACATTGAATTCAATTCAGTAATGAATTCGTAAACACTCAGTATTCTGCATTGAGATTAGAATGATGTTCGTGTGGATTGCATGTTCGCATGCATTCATTAAACCAACCTGAATTCTTCTGATGAATTCGTTTATATAAATCTGAATTGAGAAAAAAGATTAGTTACTGTTTATACATTGATGCTAGCAGCCAAATTCTTTTCAAAGAAGTGAACAAATAATTTGAAGAAGTTAAACAAAAGTATCTGTTTCAATTCGTGTACATTTTTTTTGATAGCAGGTCACTGCTTAGAAAGTCCATTAGTTAAAATTCAATTCTTGAATGGTGACCATCACTTCTTTTAAAAGTAACAGTTTTTTATTGTGATTCGATAATTCTATAGCATTTCGTTGACAATGGCCGTGAATAAAATTGCACTGAAATGGAAACGACCCGATTCAATTGAATATCCAAAAGTTTGGCATCGATTTATGGCCCGAGATTTAGAAACTGATAAAGTCATTGAATATCGTATTGAAGATTTATTGGAAGATCGAGCCGAAGAAGCCTTTGAGCACATGAGGGCGAATTACTTAAAAGATGAGCCAATGAGTCAAGCACTGGGTAAGGTAGTAAAGTTTGCCAAAGTTTTGCGAAAGTGTTTCATTAGAAAAAAGCATCAATTGAACAGGCGGCGGTAGTGACTGGAATCACTTTGAAGACTATAAGTACGGCTGGCAATCAATCATTGCCCAAAAAACACCCATAGTGTGCTATAGAGAAGGTTCAAATGAAATAGTCGGTATCAACTGGACCTGTGTGACTAGTAAAGATGATAGGTTCTTCGAAAAAATATTTTCAAATGTACGTCGGTTATGTAATGTTTATGCGGTTTGTAAGAGTTGTTTGAAGTTATTTCCTGGCATTTTCTTTTGTAGGCCAAAAGTTCAGTAACGAAATGTATATTTGGACTTGCTTTTAAACTTTATGAGAATTTTGACCCATTCAAGCATTATGGTGTTGATAAATTCATGGCATCACTTGGGCTGTCTGTTGACAAAAAATACCGTGGACGTGCCATTGGAGACCATTTTCTAGCTGCTCGGTAACGAAGATAAAAACTGAACATTCAATAGATGTTTGATGGCATAAATACTTTGGTGTTTGTAGGAAAATCATTTGTCAGGAATTTGGCTTGAAATTGACGCACACAATCTTCTCGTCGGATTACTCAATTCGAAATGCAGAAAACGTTGGTTTTAAAACTGATCGTTCAATAAGGTGAGAATATTCCACATGCAGCACTTTACTCATTTGAATTGAATACAGATATACACATACAATTTGGCATACATCGTTTTAGGTATGATGAAGTGGAGAAAACATATCCAGAATTCTCTCTTCCACCGATAGCAAGTGCTGAATTTTGTGTAAAAAGTCTTGTGTACTAAACGTGGAGGCGACATATTCACATTAATAACATTCGAATGAGTTAATTATTGCTGTTTGATTTGGTAATTTCCTGCTCTTAAATAGCGTTTGTTTCACACCTCTTTCATTATTACTATATAACAGTAATTCAACAAAACAAATAAAATGATCTTTAAAATCGCAAAAATTTCAATAGTGATGTGAATTTTATGAAGCATACAATAAAATGAATTGTTTGACTCAAATGCTTTTCAAATCAAAATGTCACTTATACTTCATATTTAACAACAATGTTTACAGAAAAAAACAGATATTTTATCGTTTTTGCACTATCATGACCGTTTATTTCTCTATTTGACTGTAGCCGTTTCGTATCCATATAATTTCAATGACATTGAATCAAAGGGGTAGTCACGGATTAGTCATCAGCGACATTAGCATTATATTAGGCGTATTAGAGCACTTTCACTATACGAATTTACACGTATTAGCAAAAAAAAAGATTGCGGCCAATATTAGAATTTGCATGCAATGTCACATACAAATATTAGAATATTAGCGAGTTTGAACTACATAAGATCAAATCAGAAACCGTGTCTCACCCCTAGCATTGAATTCAAGACAGTTATGAATTCGTAAACACTCAGTATTCTGTATTGCGATTAGAATGATGTTCGTTTTGATTGCATGTTCGCATGTGTTTCCATTCATTAAACCAACCTGAATGCTTCTAATGATTTCGTTTATATAAATCTGAATTGTAATGAGAAACAAGTTTAGTTGCTGTTTATACATTGATGCTAGCAGCGAAATTCTTTTTAAAAAAGTTATCAAACAATTTCTCACATCAGTGACACTGAAAATGGCTGAAAATATTATTCATATGAAATGGAAACGACCAGATTCAGTTGAGTATCCAAAAGTTTGGCATCGATTTAAAGCACGTGACTTAGATAGTGACAAATTAGTAGAGTATCGGATTGAAGATTTGGTGGAATCAAGGGCTGAAGAAGCCTATCAGCATATGAGAGACAATTACTTATCTGGCGAACCAGTTACAGTCGTTTTGGGTAAAATATATTGCATAAAATTATGATAAAAGTTTGAAAATTGAAAGTTCTAAAATTCAAAAAATCTTATCCAAATTTCGGAATCAATAGGTGGCAGTAAAGATCTTCAGCATTACAAAGATTATGTATTTGCTTGGCGATCAATTTTGGCTCAAAAAATGCCGCTGGTTTGCTATAAAGAAGGTTCTGATGAAATTATTGGGGCAAATTTCACTTATGTAACCCATAAGGATGATCATTTCGTTGAACAGTTTAGTGCCGGTGTAAGTTTGTGCGATGTGCTACAATACTAAATTATCTGTCTTAGTTAAGACTTGCTTACATTGAAATGTTTCCGTTTGATATTTTACATAGAGCAAAAGCCCGATAACAAAGGATCTGCTTAAGGTTGTCTTGATAGCTTATGAAAAATTTGATCCAAGTGAACACTATGGAGTCGATCAATACCTTTCATCATTTGGACTAACTGTTGACAAAAAATACCGTGGAAGAAGTATCGGAGATCAGTTTTTGGCCGCCAGGTAAAACAATTGAACACTCAACTCAGAAAATGGATGTCTTTAAACACATTTTTTACATTACAGAAAGTCATTATGCCAAGCGTTTGGTTTGACAATGACTCACACAATCTTTTCATCCGATTATTCAAATCAAAATGCAGATAATGTGGGTTTCAAAACGGATGTTTCGATAAGGTAGGAAGGCAGTCAAATATATTGAAAAATATTTGAATGTATGAAAATTAAATCGAGTTATTTCAAATTTTAGCTATGAAGAGATGCAGAAAAACCACCCAGAATTGAATTTGTCAAACATTACCAGCACGAAAATATGTACAAAAACTCTACTATTTTAAACATTCAGAGAGCTCAACACAACCGTAGAGGAAATGCATGTAGAGTTAATGTATTTAATTATCTCAAATAAAGTCTACCACAAAATTACGTGTTTTGATTCAAATTATACATTTATGGCATCAATTGAGTGATTTTAATTTTACAACACCATTTATTTTATCAAACTATTGTTTTGATATATTTTATCGTTAAGTCATTAAGCAAATAAAATATTTCAAGTCGCCCTAGTTTAGTCTAAATCATATTTTCATGTTTGTCATACCTGGCTCAGGGGACGGTTTAATTTTTGACTCAGGTAAGTGTTGAACGGTAATATTTTCTTATGTTGGAATTCATTGAACTAGCGGCATATTTACAGGCGATTAAGACCTTTATAATGTGAAAGCATTTTATGAATGATCGTTTATTTAAAGTAAGATGTTATTTTTATATCAACTATTGAAAATTTAAGCAGAGGTAACCACGTGATAAACGGCTATAATTGAAAAGATAATAACTTGCCAAGAAGCAATTTTTGGCTGTATATTAAAGAATCTTAATCATGAACTTCTTGAAAATGTATATTGTAAAATAGATAGCGATAAGATAAATTCAATTGATAGACTTCCAACAGGGTGAAGTAAAACACACAAGCCTATCAATTTAAAATGGGAGGTCAAAAACATTCATAAAGATTAATGGTTCGTGCAATAGTTGATGAGTTCAAGATAAGAATTTGCGCTAGTGAGTTTTTTATTTACAATCCTTGTGGTTACTATATCACTACTGGCCCAATCCAAAGCTCTAAAAATATTTTCTATTGAAATGGGTACGAATGGCCACAAATGTCTATTAATTGAGTACAATTTCGAAATATCACATGAATTATATAATCATGATGACACATGCGTGAAAATTGTTATCGATTTCAAGTGATTGATTGAAAAGTGAAATTATTTGAATGAAAAAAGAGTGTATGGCCATTGTAACTGTATTCGTAGTATCTTTATCAATCGAAGTAAAGTGTCATTTCCTAACTCAAGTTATTAAATCAATAAATAATATTATAATCCAATATAAACTTCATCTTCCAGAAAACCGAAAGTAAGACTCGGCTATATAAATTTATTCTTTATTGATATGGATTTAGTCATTTTAAGAGACTTATCTAAAGCATTGAAGCTGTGGCATACTAACATAGCTGAAATGAGCTCCTTCTGGTGGCGAAGTCTATTTGGTTGCAGCTCCGACCTAACCGGAGCTAGCAACCAGATACATGAAAAGTAAAAGAGCGGCTCTTCGTGATGTTTCCCCTTAATTTTTTTTTTTACAAAAATGTCAAAATTCGAATTTTTGAAAAAACAAATAATGGTAATTTTTGGCAAAATTGTTGTTTATGACTTATACATAGGAAGTTACTCTGCAAAGAATATGGCTTGAAATTAACTCATACCTTTTTCACATCGGACTTTTCAAACCATAACGCTGATAAAGCTGGCTTCAAAACAAATTTCGCTCTCAAGTAATTTACATGCGCTTTTAATGTAACATGAATTAAATAACAACGTGTTTAATGGTCTCATTTTTTTTAGATACGAGGATGTCATTAAGTCTTAGCCGAAATTCAATAAAATTTCAAACATCAAAAGCCAAGAGATGACCATAAAAACGTTGATGTGTTAAGTCACAATAGTGTCAGTCATCCGAATTCTATTAGGCTTCTAAAACTAGCAATCGACTTGATTGAACACAATGAAATAAAATCATGAATTCGGTTCATTTTGATCATCTATTTTGTAAATAGTATCAACTAAATTGTGAAAAATAACCAATTTTATCCCCAATGAATTCCCAAAGTGTTAACTTCTTTTTATTAAAACACCAATTTGAAACTTCTTTTTCACAGTAAAATAGATTGTTTTCAGTTTCATTTGTTATTTGTGTATGCTTCTTACTTGAGCGATGTCATGTATTTTCAAAGTTAGTACGTAACAGCTTGTTATCTCTCCAATGTAATAAAATTCCCTTTTTAAAGATGCTTGATATCTCCATGGTTTCAACACGTTCTTTATAACTAGATTAGTCAAACAATTTTTGAAAGAAGATAGCAAGAAATTGTGCAAAAAACTATGTTTGCCTTCAAAAACCCATATTTTCAAACAAGTGGGGATTGAAACACGACGTTAGTTTGACTGTTCAAATCATACGAATTTCATCACAATTTAACGATGCTGGAAGAAATTGGCAAAATTAACGAATTGAAATGGAAACGTCCCGAATCATCGGGCTATCCAAAAGTTTGGTATACATTCAAAGCAAAAGATACTGAAAGTGATGAGCTGGTGAACTATCGAATTGAAGATTTGTCAAAGATGAGCCGTTGTGTGAAGCGTTTGGTATGAGATTTAACTTTTCATTACACTTCTAAATTTTAGCAGTAAAACCCATTAGTTTTCAACAAATTCTGTGATATTGATTAGATCTGATTAACAACGATCCAAAGGCGATTGAGATTCATGTTTTGGCATGGAAATCAGTGATTAAGCAGAAAATGGCACTTGTTTGTTTCAAAGATGGATCAGACAAAATTGTTGGCCTCAATATGATTTATGTTGCATGCAAGGATGAGCATTTCATTGAAAATATTCGTCGACAAGTAAAATTTTTTTTTTATGTTTTCGACATCGATAAATAACGTGTATTTGTTTTTCTTAGGTTAAAAGAGAAAAGGAAGGTAATATGCAAGCAATTTTCGAACTGCTGAATGAAAACATTGACATTTTTCAACGTTATGAGGTTGATACGTTTTTGAGTGAATTTGGTCTTCTGGTTACCCCCAAATATCGTGGTCGTGGCATTGGTGAACATTTTCTAAGGGCTCGAAAAGAGATTTGTCAAGAGTTTGGAATTAAAGTGACATCAACCATATTCACATCGGACTTTTCTAATCGAATTGCTGACAAAGATGGTTTTAAGCTTGACAAAATTCTTAGTTATTTCATCTAAACATTTATTGCACTAGAGATTATATTTCACGGATATTTCAATATTTCAATATTTCAATTTAGATTTGACGAAGTTCGCAATAAATATCCAGCCTTAACGCTACCACCCGTCAAAAGTGATGCAATGACAATCAAATCAATAGTATTTTAGAAGGTATAAACAAGTCAATAGGTCTTGGTCACTAGCCTCTCTATTTTCATGCATCATATTGATTTCACTATTGTGAAAAACAGGCAAATAAATTTGATAGCTTTTGGGAAAGGGGCTTCTTGAAGTGGTTTTCATAGAAAACATTAAAGTGATATTTATATCACGGAGAACGGCAGTTCTCCCAGTGGCGCACCAAAAAATACACTTTTGAGTGCAACACTATATATACGCGAATTTTTGGACTATGTGTTGCCGACCGATGTCATTCGTTGAATAGGCATTGGTGTGTAGCTTGGGACCAAACTAAACGAAAGCCGTCGTCAAAATGAATTTTTGTGGAACCAAAAAAATTTTCGCTTGGGGGACGTATGGGGGTGTTTTTTTCAGATTATATAGCATATCTACCGGTGGGTAACCTTGACCACTGTTGTTGAGTGATCAATCGATAGTACTCTTCAATACCTTTCCAACGAGTGCTCAACCATCAAAATCGGTTGACCCGTTCAAAAGTTGTGTACGTTTTCCCGGAAAGGGGGGTTTTCCCTGAAAATTGGGTTTGGTATGTTTGTTTGTTTGTGTGTGTGTGACTTCGTACCTTCTCTCGATTTCTGTGATGTATAACATTATTTTTAGAGAGTGTGGGGGGCAGTTCAAAACCGTCGAGAACGGGCGAATTTCTTTACATATAAGAAAATAAGCAGGGGGAGAGTGTCGAGGAGTCGATTTTTTTCAAAATTCCATAACTCCGATAATACACAACATAGAAAATCCGCAGGTACCGCAAATGAAAGGTATTGAGCTAGGCTTTAAATAGAAATCTGAAATCAGGATTGGTCACCACATCGAAAAAACTGAAAAATCGAAAATCGATTTTTTTGATTTTTCGTCATTTTGACCCCCGTACCCATTACCGTAAATTCTGAAAAATTAGACTTTGGTAGTACACCTCAATACCTATCCAACGAGAGCTCAACCATCAAACTCGGGTCAACCGTTCCTAAGTTATGGAAGTTGGAATTTCACTCATCATTTTCCCAAAAATTCAGTTTTGGCTATATGTGTGTCAGAGTTGACAGGGTGACACTATCAAATCTGGCCAGTAATGTTTTGGCGACCGTGGTAAACCTCGATGGACCATGATCGACCATGATGGCAATTTTCGTAGATGGAATTTTCGAAGTTTTAATTTCGAAGATGGAATTTTCGAAGTTTTAATTTTCGAAGTTGGAATTTTCGAAGATGTAATTTTCGAACATATAATTTTCGAAGATCGAATTTTTCGAAGATTGAATTTTCGAACATAAAATATATTTTCACAAGCGCCACGTAAAATGTGATATCAGTCATTTTGTGGGTAGGATCTATTAGTGCGCCACTCTGTTTATACCTCGTTCAGAGGTTTTTCATCTTATTATTATTTACCTAGCAATTGTTTTATTTTACAAACCAATATTTAAAACATTACCTAGCAGAAAACAATAACCCCAAAAAATTGTCGTTTCTTTTAATACACTGATGCGATCAAAATCCAAAATTAACAATCATCCGAATTTTATTAGACTTTTAAAACTAGCAATCGATTTATTAGGGGACAGTGAAATAAAAACGGATTCGAAACATTTTGATCCAATCATCTCTTTTGTTAAACGTCTCCAATCATCTAAATTGTTGAAAATAACCATTTTTTCTCAATGAATTCTCAATGTGCCAACTTCTTTGATTGAAACATTTCATGAATAAAAAACACAATTTAAAATTTCTTCTACGTAATTTGAAATTTCTTTTGAATTTTACTTGTCATTGTATGTTTCTAACTTGAGCAATATCATGTATTTTCAAGGTTAGTACGAAACAGCTTGTTATCTCCCCAATGTAATAAAATTTCCTTTTCAAAGACGTTGGATATCTTCAACACAATCTACATAACCAGGGCTCTATTTTACCAGTTGTCTAGACCGCAAATTTCTACCGCAATTTTTACATTATTTACGCAAAAATGATAATTCGATCGCAAAATCGTGACCAAGAAAAATATCTCCGTCAAAATATAGTCTCCGGGGGCAAATCATTTGACTCAAATTACCCATTTTGTTCATAAGTTTGTGATCAATGGCCATAATGACCACAAAATTTCCGGTCAGGTGAAATTTTCGTGCGGTCAAGACCACTGGTTAAATAGAGCCCAGATTAATCAAGCAGTTTTTTTTATAGAAGACATCAAGAAATTGAGTCATAAACTGCGTTTGCATTCAAAAACCCATACTTTCAAACAAGTGGGGATTGAAACACGACGTCAGTTTGACAATTAAAATCATATGAATTTCATATCTATCGCAAATCTTCACAATTAAATGATGCTGGAAGAAATTGGCAAAATTAACGAATTGAAATGGAAACGTCCCGAATCATTGGATTATCCGAAAGTTTGGTATACATTCAAAGCAACAGATATTGAAAGTGATGAGCTGGTAAACTATCGAATTGAAGATTTGTCCGAATTGCGGACCGACGAAGCTATAGCACTGTTACTTCAATATTACTGCAGAGATGAGCCGATGTGTGAAGCGTTTGGTATGAGATTTAACTTTTCATCACACTTCTAAATTTTAGCAATAAAAACCATTAGTTTTCAACAAATACTGTGTTATTGTTTAGAGCTGATTAACGATCCCATGGCGGTTGAGAATTATGTGTTGACATTTAAATTGGTGATTAAGCAAAAAATGGCACTGGTTTGTTTCAAAGATGGATCAGACGAAATTGTTGGCCTCAATATGATTTATGTTGCATGCAAGGATGAGCATTTCATTGAAAATATTCGTCGACAAGTATTAAAATTGGATTTTTGTATAGTTTTGACACCGATAAATAATGTGTATTTGTATTTTTCAGGCTAAAAGCGAAACGAGAAGGAATATGGCTGCAATTTTCGAACTGCTGAATGAAAACATTGACATTTTTCAACGTTATGAGATTGATACGTTTTTGAGTGATTTTGGTCTTTTGGTTACCCCCAAATATCGTGGTCGTGGCATTGGTGAACATTTTCTAAGGGCTCGAAAAGAGATTTGTCAAGAGTTTGGAATTAAAGTGACATCAACCATATTCACATCGGACTTTTCTAATCGAATCGCTGACAAGGCCGGTTTTAAGCTTGACAAAATTCTTAGGTATTTTATTTAAAAATGTATTGCACTAGAGATGATATTTTGCGGATATTTCGATATTTCAATTTAGATTTGACGAAGTTCGCAACAACTATCCAGCCTTAACGCTGCCATCCGTCAGAAGTGATGCAATGACAATCAAATCAATAGTATTTCAGAACGTATAAATTGGGTGACAATTAACTAATAAATTAATTGAATAGAGGAAGAAATAAAAACCAACAAGGTCAACAAAATCCTTTTTAATTTGTGAATTCAGATGAAAAACTGTGTAAAAAAAATTCCATGCACACGAAATTTTCTTATGATTTTTAACGGTTATAATAGAATTGTAATAAACTGTACAGATTTATCATTTGAATGCCAAAGTTATTTTATCAATACTTATTTCGTTCCATACAGTAAACCCCAAATGCTCAAACTGACTGCTGAAACGCTGACTGCACTCAATCATGATTTAATATTAATTTAAATTTGAGCTTTGATGAGAACGAAGATTTGTGTCAAAAATACCAATATTTTGCTCAATCATATCATATCAATAAATATGCGTGACAAAATACAGCTTGATTATCTATATTCAATCAGATAAGAATAAATTTGGATTTTATTTAAGCGTTCGCATATACGAAAAAAATTTAAACAGACAAAATTCCAAATTGTGAAGATACGTCGCAATTAGGAAAATATTCAAAAAATGGAAGCAATTTTCGAACTGAAGTGGAAGCGCCCAGAATCATTGGACTACCCAAAATGTTGGTATAATTTTAAAGCAAAAGATACTGCGAGTGTTGAGCTCGTGGATTATCGTATTGAAGATTTATCCGAATCGAGGTACGAAGAAGCACTAGAAATATTAGTTCAGAACTTTTGCAGTGGGGAACCGCTATGGGAAGCGTACGGTAAAAAATGGTTCAATGTTTCACTAACAAATATTGCAATTTTCGTGCTTAACATTTAATAGAGCTACTCAAAGATGCTGCCGCAGTTGAGAATTTAAAGTTAACGTGGAAATCATTTTTCAAACAGAAAATGGCATTAGTTTGTCTCAAAAATGGTTCAAACGAGATCGCTGGCTTAAATATAAACTACGTAAAGTGTAAAAATGAGGACTTCTGGGAAAACATTGGTCGTCAAGTATTAATAAAAATCCAAATATAAATCCTTCGAATTTCCAAGTTAAACTTATTTATGTTTTCAGAATAAAAGTGAGACAAAAAAGAAAGTTGCTAATATAATTCAATTGTTGTATAAAAATTATGACACCTGTGAATATTATGGCGTCGACAAGTATTTGAGTTCATTTGGTCTTGTAGTTGTCCCGAAATACCGTGGCCGTGGCATTGGTGAACATTTCTTAAGGGCTCGAAATGTTATTTGTCAAGAGTTTGCAATTGAAGTTACATCAACCATATTCACATCAGATTATTCTAATCGACTTGCTGATAAAGCTGGTTTCAAGCTTGACGTATCATTGAGGTTGTGATTTCAATGTGGTAATATTCGAATTTATTGATTGAATGCTCGTATTTTATTTTAGTTACGATGAAATTCGAAAGAAGCGTCCAGACCTAACGCTACCAGCAATAAAAAGTGATGTTTTGACAATCAAATCAAAGGCATTTTAACCCGTTAAGCTAAATTGAGCCCAAGCAATTCGACCAATTCTGTCAAAACTTCAATCCAAAAAATTTGGGGTAAAAAGTTGACATTTATGCCAAATTGGTGTTAACCAATACCTCTTTACCTCAGTTTAGGTACGATCGTAACATCGATGTTTCCATGTTTTATATATGTCTAGAGCAACACATTGTCATTTTATACTTAGTTTAAAACACATTTTTTGTGTGTATCTAATCTATAGAGCAATAAAGTCAAAATTATTGGAATTGTTTTCTTTGTTATGTTTGTTATCATCAAGATAAAGCTACATTCAAATGTTGACAAATCTGTTTTGAAAAAAGTATATACGCATTCATAAATTGACGTTGACAGGGGCAACATTATTGCTAGTCGTACAAATTTGAAGTTCTGCGTTCATATTACTGGATATTTAATAAACAGAAAAAACACTGAAAATAATGAGAAATATTGTTGAATTGAAATGGAAACGTCCAGAATCATTGGACTACCCGAAAGTTTGGTACACATTTCGCGCAAAAGACGTTGATAGTGATGAGATTGTGAATTATCGTATCGAAGATTCATCTGAATCAAAAAGTGAAGAAGCATTATCTGTATTAGTGCAATACTTTTGCAAAGAAGAGCCGCTCTGTGAAGCATATGGTACGAAACAGATGACATGTTTTATTTGAAGAAATCGAAAGTTTAATAATGAAATTAATAACCAGTTTTGGTTGTTATATGACAATAAATAGATCTGTTCAACGATCCTGAAGCTATTGAAGACCTAGCATGGTATTGGAAATCAATAATTAAACAAAAAACGTCACTTGTTTGTTACAAAGATGGGTCAAACGAAATTGCTGGTCTAAATATGAACTTTGTATTGAACAAAGACGACCATTTCATGGAAGATATTCAGCGACAAGTAATAAAATTAAATATATGCGAAAAACAGACATTTTGTTTTGATTCACAATTACAATAGATTTGGTTTTTTATTTCTCATAGAATGAAAGTGACAACAACAAGAAAATGTTTGATATTTTATTCCTCATATACGAAAACTATGACACTTATAAACATTATAATGTTGACAAGTACTTGACATCAGGCGGTCTTGTGGTTGCCACAAAATACCGTGGCCGAAACATCGGTGATCATTTTTTAAAAGCCAGATCAGCATTTTGTAAAGCAACGGACATAACATTGACGGCAACCATGTTTACGTCAGACTTTTCGAATCGGAACGCCGATAAGGCTGGTTTCAAGCTTGATAAAATTCTTAGGTAGATAAACGGTGATTTGACAATGAATTTTCCTTTTCGTATTTTATATCCGTATTTTATTTCAGCTACGATGAAGTTCGCAAGAGGCGCCCGGATTTGAAATTACCACCAGTCAAAAGCAGTGTAATGACAATCAAGTCGATTGTGTATTAAGGATTTTTTTTTTTTATTTTTACGTTAATAAATTCGAAGCATTTGTTTCTAATGCAGCAACCATGGTTTATGTACAGAATCACTGAATTCCAAACATAGATATCAAAGCCCAACGCATTATTTTTTTATTGAAAATATAGCCGACATAAAATAATAAGCTTGCATAGGTCTCGGTCACTGGCCTTGATTTTTATGCATTATATGGATTCCGCCAGTATGCAAAACATTGATATAGAGTAGATAGCTTGTTAGAAAGTGGCTTCTTCAAGTGATTCGCATAGAAAATAATTAAGTATAAAGGTAAAATTCTTATGCAGAGGACCATTATTTTATATGCAAACAGAAGAGCTGAATTTCGATGGACATCTATTTAGATTTACGCGTTGCTTGAACAGGCCTCACTAACGTTATGCATAACAATGACTTGATAACATAACAAACTTTTTGACTAAGCGAAGGTAAGTTGCGAATTTTAAGATCTACTAAATAATTTTGCGGTCAACATAACAAAACTAACTTACAATTCGAGTGCGATTTTTTTATTATCACTCAATTATCTTTAATTTACGTTGATATACGCCGATGCAATAAGAGACCGTCTTTGACGTTGATATTAAAATGTAATTCATCAATTCTAAACTCAAGTCTAGCTCTTGAATACATTGATAAAACAGTACATGCTGGAAATCCCACATTGATATCAATAAATGAATTAAGTGCAAACTCTGATTACAGCAATGTTCTACAGAACAAAAGCAGGAAATATAGTGTTATTCACGCATACGATTACGTACAATGAGTAAGAATGTGTGTGCTGTTATGTGTTGTTATTTAATAAGAATAAATTTGACAATAAATTGCGCTTGTTGAGTTGTTTTATTTTAGAATAAGTGTTGGCATAGACGCGATAACAATCTACATCGATTCAGACACGAAGCAAATTACAGTGCGCAATAAATCGATATTGGTGGTAAAATGGCAGATATTATTGAATTGGAATGGAAACGACCAGAATCAGCAGACTATCCAAAGGTTTGGTATACATTCGAGGCAAAGGATACAGAAAGTGATGAGCTTGTGAACTATCGAATTGAAGATTTACCGGAATCGAGGAGCGAAGAGGCATTAGCCGTATTATTTGAATATTTTTGCAAAGATGAACCGCTTTGTGAGGCATATGGTAAGTCATCCTCTTCATAAAAACTCAGAATTAATGTAAAATTTTACTGAAATTGTGAAATTCGATAGAGCTGTTCAATGATGCTAAGGCTTCTGATGATTTTGTTTTACTGTGGAAATCAGTGATCAAACAGAAAATGGCATTAGTGTGTCTCAAAGACGGTTCGAATGAGATCGTCGGCTTAAATATGAACTTTGTGGCTTACAAAAATGAACATTTCATGGAAGATATCCAGCAAAGAGTAAGTCATGTTATTTTTTTCTTTCAAAATCCAATTAAAATATGGAAATGAGACATTTTTAATATAAAGTCTGTTATCGTTCTCATTTTTTTCAGAACAAAAGTGAAAACTGTAAAAAATTGTATGAAATTTTGTTCATGACATACGAAAATTATGACACCTGTGAATATTATGGCGTTGACAAATACTTGACTTCAGTTGGCCTTGTGGTTACTGCAAAATATCGTGGCCGTGGCATTGGCGAACATTTTTTAAGGGCCAGAAAAGTGATTTGTCAAGAGTTTGGAATTAAAGTGACATCAACCATATTTACATCGAACTTTTCTAATCGACTCGCTGACAAGGCTGGTTTTAAGGTTGATAAATCTCTGAGGTAGGGTAAAACTGTATCTAAATATGATAACGAATATTTTGGCTTATGACATTAACTGTTTACATTCAATTTTAGTTACGATGAAGTTCGCAGTAAGCGGCCAGACTTGAAGCTGCCACCAATCAAAAGCGATGGATTGGCAATCAAATCGTTGGTGTATTGAAAATAAACGAACGAACATTTCAAATTATACAGTACAGGGTGTTCATCAAATGTTTGAATTAGTAAAATCGTTATTGAAATATGTCTTTTGATGGAATAATTTGCATAAATTTGCAATGTACCCAGCTAGCACGACTTTGTGTGCTCTCACTGTGCTCTAGCAATGCTAAACTAGCATAGTATAACGTATTTTTAATTGGGACTCCCAAAAATTGCAGGCAAATATGTTCTTGTTCTAATATATATAATAGCACACTAAGCATTTACTAAAATGAATAGTTTGCGCTAGCTGAGGTACCATACGTGTAACACTAACGAAACAATAAACAAGGGATGACGAAACTTGTACGAAAACAACAAACTATTTGATTATGTTTATTTAGTTATCACTCAAACATTGATAAAGTCAATTGGAATAATTTTTTTTTATCATTTTTCAAAGCGTATTCATGTGATAAATCAAGAATTATGAAATTGACCGCATTCTATCAATTGGACGCATGAACTTTGATCGCATTCATCTGTTTGTGCATATTAAATGCACACTAAATGTGTTGTCACTCTCATCGAGGCACGATTTTGCCTACGTTTATTTTATTCAACGTTTATTTAGATTGCCTCGGTTTGCCTATTCTTGAGCTTGAGAATTGCACGACAACAATATATATATAATGTCCACTATCATTAGAAATCGTGTGCTTAGTTGTTGCATAGCTAAAATACACAATGTAGATCGCGGAAACGGTAGTGAAATCCCATAGTGAAATTCTGAATTCACATGATTCGCATAAACGAATGTTTCTTCAAATCAATGATTTGACTTTTATTCAGTTTGATTTCTGTTTTGAATAAAAGTCTACCTTTAATTGAATTTGTATGAAATTTTTTAAAAAACAAAGTATACATTCAACTAAAAACAGTTTAGCTCAGAGTCAAAATTTGAAAAATGAGAGATTTTTTGGAATTAAAATGGAAACGACCAGAATCATCGTATTATCCAAAAGTTTGGTATACATTCAAAGCAAAAGATATGGATATGAAGAGTGACAAACTTGTAAATTATCGTATTGAAGATTTACCCGAATCGAGAATTGACGAGGCTGTTGCAATAGTAGCTAGATATTACTGCAGAGATGAATCTCTATGTGCGGCATATGGTAAAAGGCATTCCAATGGGTCATTATAATTTGATTATCCTTAGAAATAGAACTGAATATTTGTGTAATTCAACAGGAGTGCTTAACGATTACAAAGCAATTGAGGATCATATGTGGTGGTGGAAATCGATAGCCCAGCAAAAAATGGCGCTAGCTTGTTTCAAAAATGGTTCAAATGAAATTGTTGGTTTAAATATGAATTATGTTTTGTGCAAGGGTGAAAATGTCATCGATGAAATTCGGCGACAAGTAAATCTTCGATTTTTATATTGTTTTGTGTTTGAAAATACACAAAATGTATCTACTTTTGTTATTTTCTAGAGTAACAGCAAAATAACCAAGATGTTACTCGACGTGCATAGTTTGTTGCTCGAAAATTATGACAATTGTGATTATTATGGCGTTGATAAGTATTTGACCTCGGCTGGTCTAGTCATAACTGGAAGATATCGTCGTTGTGGCATTGGCGTGCACATCCTAAATGCCAGGAGATTCGTTTGTCAAGAGTTCGATATTAAAGTGACCTCATCAGCATTTTCATCCGATATTTCGAATCGAATTGCCAACAATGCTGGATTTAAGCTCCAAAAATGCCTAAAGTAGCAAAATAGTTATGCTTTCTATTTTAGATAGATCTTGCGCTCATATATATCCGTATCGAGTCGATACTATCGACATATTCTGGCCGATGCTTTATGTGTAAAAAAAATAAAAAACTACACATAAAATTATCGGTTAAAATATCTCAATAGAGGAAAATCTGAACGTAGATCCATCTATAATAGCAAAATCACTGGCAAAGTGTGGAAATTCTTTTATTGTTTCAGAAATTACTCATTTTTTTTTAGATACGATGATATCCGCCACCAACATCCAGAGTTTGAATTGCCACCGATGAATTGCGAGGCGTTAACATACAAGACAATAGTGTTTGGTGATTGTCGTCCGAAAGTAGTTTCGAGAGATTTAAAAGAAATTATTTGTATCCGTTCATTCTTACTTTTTACGTTTGTTGTGATTTCATACACTTGTTACCATTTGTTTGAATGTGTGCATGACTATGTGATGGAATATATTTGGCCGAGATAATGTGTAGTCTTAATCCAATTTTGCATCTTCTGTGAGTTTGTTGAATATGATTTCGACTCCTCTTGAAAGGTTAATAAAAGTATTGCGATAACAAACTGAAGGGGCCAACATCATCGTGAGCGCTACGAGGTGGGCATTGAAAAATGCACATTTCAATTGCAATAAAATGCCCAATTCTAATGAAACATATTCTCTTCTCTTCATTCTTGGATTTTAATCTGATTTGTTCAATAGATGAGGCACTGTGCGACAGCGTCGGTTGCGCCGGTTAGCTAACAGTTACCAATTTAATTTTGCAAGCAAACGCCCCAAAAATTGCAACGCATAACATGTTTCGCATCCAATTTTATATTGTAGCGCTAATAAAATTATACGTTATGGTGTGATGAATCACAGCTCTGTTGACTATGCTTTGCATAAGTCAAGTAACATTACAATTCAAACGATTCAGGCTGTAACACAATTCGTTTCATCTAAGAATTGTATACCAGAAAAAGAGTGATACCAGCCATGTGTTCAAAAATCCGAAATGGATGAGGCTGATCTTCAGCAATAATCCCGATGTGGCCAATGACTTTGTTTGACTGTGAAAATCGGTTAAAATGTATTAAAAAAGGTTCAAATGGAATCATCAGCATAAATATGAACTTCGTGGCGTGTAAAACTGAATATTTCACATTTTGGTAATTTGATTTTAATCTGGAATTGAGAAATACTTAATATAACAATTGTAAACATTGTGGCGTTAAATACTAAGTTTGGTCTTTGGTTACTGTAAAATATCGAGGCCGAGACATTGAGGAACACTTTTAAAAGGTCTGAAAAATCAATCTTGGAGGTAGGTAAAACAGTTTCTTTACATTCAATTTGAATTACGATGAAGTTCGCAGTAAACGTCCAGACTTGAAGCTGCCACCGAAAGCGATGGATAAGTAATCAAAACCAATACACAACGGGAAATAAACCTGCGTTTGTTTCAGCGTCTATTTAGCGTATACTAAAAAATGCATACTTTGCCCATTCCCAAGACTCATACGACAACAATATACATATCTTGTCCACCATCGTTAATAGTCGTGTGCTTTTATTTCCAATTCTTAGTTTGGGGCTTGTGTTTATGTAAAATTGAAAAAAATCACTGAACAAAGATTGAAAAAGTTGAAATAAACAAGATTTAATAGAGGTGAATAATCAAGACAATATATATTTTTTTAACGAAAATCTATTTTTCTTGGATTTGTATGCATTTTGACAAACAAAGTAAACTAAAAATAGTTCAGTCAAAATTGCAGTTAGATGAAAAAATCGAATGAACACCAGGAAATTCGAGGAAATTCATCTATTTTAATGGGCCGTGTAAATGTTAGTTAATATTTAAAAAAAAAATGAGAAATATGGTGGAATTAAGATGGAAGCGACCAGAAACATCGTATTACCCGAAAGTATGGCATACATTCAAAGCAAAAGATATAAAGAGTGACAAACTGGTGAGTTATCGTATTGAAGATTTACCCGAATCGAGGATTGATGAGGCTGTTGCAATAGTAGCTAAATATTACTGCAGAGACGAACCTCTGTGTGCAGCATATGGTAACAGATATTCCAACGGATTATAAAAAATTGATCATCCTTAGAAATAAAACAAAAAATTTGTTTAAAAATTCAATAGCAGTATTCAACGATCGCGAAGCAGTCGAGGATCATATTTGGCTGTGGAAATCAATAATTAAGCAAAAAATGGCTGTAGTTTGTTTCAAAAATGGATCAAATGAGATTGTTGGCTTAAATATGAATTATGTTTTGTGTAAGGGTGAAAATTTCATCGCCGACATTCAGCGACAGGTAAATCCTCGGTTTTTACATTGTTAATGTCTTGTGTTTGAAAATATCTGTTTTCATTATTTCCAGAGTAAAAGTAAATTAACCAAAATGTTACTCGACTTGCAATGCTTGTTATACGAAAACTTTGACAATTGTGAATATTATGGCGTCGACAAATATTTAACCTCGGCTGGTCTCGTTATTGCTGGAAGGTATCGTGGTTGTGGCATTGGTGTGCACTTCCTAAAAGCCCGGAGTGTCATTTGTCACGAGTTCGACATAAAATTAACCTCAACTGCATTTTCATCGGATATTTCGAATCGAATTGCCAACAATGCTGGATTTAAGCTCTATAAATGCCTAAAGTAGCAAAATTGTGATAAATTCATTTGCTATTTCAATATAATTAATCATATTTTATTTCAGATACGATGATATTCGGAACCAACATCCCGAATTTGAATTGCCACCGATGAAAAGTGAGGCGTTAACATGCAAATCAATTGTGTTTGATGATTGCCGTTCGAGTGTTACTTTGCGAGATTTAAGTGAAATTTTTTTTATTCGTTTTTTCTTACTTTTTACGTTTGTCGTGATTGCTTACATTTGTTACAATTTTCATCCCACACATTACGAATGTGTACATGACTACGTAATAAAACATATTTGGCAGAGGTAATTTGTGGTAAATTGTGTTCAGTAATTCTATGAATTATAAAAACCAAGAATAATTACAATTGTTTCAAAGCAAAATAGAATTTCTATGGTGTTGCTAAATCAGCAATGCTAATTCAACAATTTTGTGTTTGAATATTTATTCAATAAAACAAAAATGTTTGATAAATGGTTAAAACCATAACTGATGACAAATAAAAATTGATTACATTTTATCTGATTATTGTTTGTATAAAAATGCGTGAAATCCTACACGTTTAATGTGCCATCAAGATGAGTATAGAATGGACAATGTCGCACATTATGAATTGAAAACGTGAGACAGCGTCACTGATTCAGAATCAGTGAATCTTGTTAAGATTTCTGGTGGGTGCGATGCAAATGAAATAAACTTGTAAGCTACTGCTGAACATTGTGATTGGTGAGTTTTATCGCATTAAATGAATTCCTACGTAAATGTGATGCTCATAAATTATTACCCTTCATTTATGAATGGTCTGTTAACTAAATGAAATTTTGCATCGTCTGGAAGTTTATTCAATATGATGTCGACTCCTTTAAAAAAAAAAGTTAAAAAATTTAATGCGATAACAAAACTGAAGAGGCCAACACCATTGTGAGCGCTATGAGGTGGGCATTGAACAATGCACATTTCAATTGCAATAAAATGGCCAATTCTAATGAAACATATATGCTTTTCTCTCCATTCCTTGATTTTAATTTGATTTACTCAATAGCTGATTTGCTCACAGTGCGACAGTGTTGTGTGCGCTAGATAGTTCACAGTAGTCAATTTAATCTTGTAATCAAACGCCTCGAAAATTACAACGCATAACATGTTTCGCATCCAATTTCATATTGTAGAGCTAATAAAATTGACGTAATACGTTATGGTGTGATGTATTTTACAATTCTGCCTGTATGTGAAGCATAGTCAAGTAACCATACAATTCAACATGATTAAGGCTGTAACGCAATGAAAACAAGTGAATTGTGTGTATGTACTGTCGGCGGATTGGAACCAAAAACACACAAAATTCTCCATTCATTTCGTTTAATAATTTTATACCAGAAATAGAGTGATACAAACCAAACCGTTGGCATTTCGATTAGAAAATCACTTTTGATCGAATGAAATGGGCGAGGCTGTTCACCAGCAATTGAATTTTTTTTTGAGGTCTCAGTCATAAACATTTACATTGAAAAGATCGGATAGTTTAGCAATTTCACAATCGTTTATATTAAAGTGCAACATTTTATCATATTTTTTTCCGTGTAAATTGAGAATATCATTCATCTACAAGAACCACTCCTTGGCAGTATTTCAATGAAAAGAAATACTCTTTCGCTGGCATATATATTCATCATCTTTTTTCTATACTTTATCTGAACATGAAATTTGCTTCGGTCAACATTAATGCTCAGCATAAAAGTTCATGCAATTCCGTTAGGTCTTTTTTTTTCCACCGAGGGCGTAATACATTTCGTGTTTTTTTGCAACAACAACGGAAAAAAAACATTTGCAAGAAGTGATTACTTCACTTGCCCATTTCCTTGCGGTGCAAAACCCATCGGCAATACAATATTTGATGTGGTTTAGGGAACAAAAGAGTAAATACTCAAGTCTAGCCGTCTTTCTTTTTTAGGTGAATTACGATAAATACTGCATTTTTCACTGCACCGCACACAAAGTTCAATGTTATTTTGCTGCACGGCAACAGCTAATGTTAAAAGAGTTCAAGAACATCACTAATAAAAATTATATACATGCACATTGCACATACGTCCATTTATTGAAAATGTGCACACAGAAAAAAAACACAAACAGAGAACAGAACTCTACGACCAAAAAGGTATATTCGTAGCCTGAATGGAAATACAGAGAAATAAAAAGTGCGCACATGCGCAATTGCAGCAGGAATAATCAACCCACGGCCAAACATAACATCAACTCGCATAATAGCCACTCTTCTACGGAACTTTACATTTTGCATTTGGTTTTTACTTGTTCTTTTCATTACCATACGAGAGTGGAAATTTATTTGAATTTATCCATTTCTTGATTTACCACATTTGTTTCTATCACAATATGGAATACACTTTGATTAATTCGAATTGTATTCGATGGTCCATTCATCTGGATGCAATTTCTATATGAGCTTCTTATGGTTCTATACCTTTTCAATTCCAAAATGGAATGATAAAATCTCATTGATTCTTATGAATTACTTAATAAAACATACATTTATTTCCAGTTGGCTTCTTAATCCACCGTAGGAGTTGCTGGTTGCTATTTTTATTTTGACAGTCACTGAACTTTTAGAATCAAAATCACAATGTGTCAAAACTTGTGTGTTTTGTTTTCATTCACGTGACAAACAAATCAAATCAATGATATTCTAATGCATTCAATGAAATAATGACAGAAACTCTTCACAATTCAATATTTGATTCACAATTTTATAGCACCAATTATTTCACAACATATTACATTTAGAATGAATTTCTGTAAAATCGTCTAACCGGCAAAACACTGCATTCAAAATTACAATAACTTCAACTCGTCTGCATTCAATGAAAACTCCAAAATTCCGTTATAGTTTAAACAAATAAAACAAAATGTGTTCAATTCACTTGAATAAAACGCAATTAATTGAATATTAATAAAGTGACAAATGTGCGTTTTGCAATTGAAATGTTTGACGTCGCGACGCCAATATTCGAGATTGTCATCCGTCGAGTATATGAGTCGTAATCACGCAACTGTTGGGAGAAAACTAAAAGCAGACACACCGTATATCGGTTTTGGTACAAAATACGGAGCACAGTGAAAAGTACACAGCGACGACAACAACAACACCACCAACAAATAATATACACACGACAATAAAACAACAACAAAAACACACACAACATCAACTCAATAGATTTGCGTGCGGTAGAGTAGCGCGATACCGTCTGCTCATTGCTCATGTATTCGCTTATGTTGTACAAACAATGAAGTGATCTAATACCCAGCGAGAAAGAGAGAGAGAGAGAGGCAGAAAAAAGGCATATTTTCTGTAAACAGATGAATATTCGACAACATCGAAGCAAAAAGGGCGAAAGTGAAGCGAAACAAAAAAAAACACATACACTAACAATAACAACAACCGCAGCAGCAGCAATAGCAGTAACGCATTTCTTCTATTGCTCTCTTTTCCACTAAATCCTCTGTGGCTCCGTTCTTCCATCCATTTCGACGCACGGCCACAGCACACGAGTGTGAATGATGCCGATTATTGAGATCCTATTAAAATGTCAACGCTGCTATGGTCGGAATATGCAGCGGCAGCTCATGACACAACGGCATCGAGAAACAACAATATCAACGGCACACCAACAGCCGTCGTGCATTATTTTGGAAATGTATGGAACGTATGAGAGTGAAGACGCCAAGTGATGCAAAAATTTAAAAATAAATTTCGGTGAGTTTTGATGTTGGGTTCGCGTGTGCCCATATCAACACGCATATATATATGAAATGGAATATAGGGCTGACGGTGAACGCGCATCTCAGGCATTTGACTCGAATAAGATTGCGTGCGAACGCATATTTCATCTATATATATTTTTTTAAAGTGATTTAAATCGCTGTTTAGAGGCGCACGCATACTTTGATTACTGTTATTATTAGTCGACTTTCTCACATTGGAATGTAAAATTGCACATTTCAGGCTTTCATTCAGCCGATTTTTGTGTGTGATACATTTTATTATTAGATTGTATATGATATGACGACAGCTGGAATTCGTGCAAAAAGAAGAATTAATTAAAATTAGCCCTTGTATTGGTCAGCAGTATGAGCAGATGTTTGATGTCTGCATCGTATTATATTTTAATTTGACATGAATATTTATCTCTTTATTTTTTCGTTAATTTTACAATAGTGTTCGTCTCATGCCCATCATTTTAAAGCTTATTCGTATCATTTAAATTTGTTTTTATTTCGGTCATTTGCAGTGTTCAACACGTTCGTATGTTTTATCTAACGGTACATCTGAAGTGCATTTTAATTTGCCGCTTTAGATGGTGCAGACGATATGCGTTTCAATGTTGAGTGAAACAACCATTCCGCTCTCATATCCGTATGTACGTTTCTCTCATTCGTTGTTGCGTTCAATCGCACATGTTTTCATATCCATTTGTTTAGAAAGAGATCGCTATAGCCTTGCGTTTGCGGCGATGTGTGTCTGCTTTTCGATCGGAACGAACATATGGTATTAATTTGAGAAGACGGATATTTTTGGAGTGCAATAAATATTTCAACGGGTAAATTATCGAGTCTAAGGAAATGGCAAAAACGTTTTCAAACACTTTTAAAGCGACCAACTGATGTCCTGAATTTACTGATTTGGCTCATATGAATATGTTTTGAGTATTTATACTTTTGTGTACATACAGCGCATACATTAGTTATCTCTTTTCCACATTCAGTTGTAGCTGTCAAATCGATATTACAGATTCGGCGCACTGGCGATCCATTTGAATATGAGAAGTTTTCGGTCGGAATTTTGGCTCATGACTCAAAAGGAGAATATTCGTACTGTGATATCATCGAATATTAAACAAAATTGTAATAAAATGTAATGAAATTCATACGCACGCAAATCGTTTAGTTTTTATTTTACCTTTATTAGTATACAATGAACTGAAAACAGCTCGAAAAAAAATGATTTCTTAGAAATACAATCGATTTAAAAGAAAAATATGTATATGACTATCTTTTTGAATCTAATTCAAACATTTGCAGAAAAAAGTGTATAATATTCAACGAGAAATATAAAAAAAAAACTCAATAAAATTGAGCAAACAGAGTTAAAATGAGATTAACATTTAAGACGTTCATTGATTTTGCAATCACCAATGGTGACAGCTTTTAGAAAACTGGCTCGATTTTCCATCGTTAGAATCAAATAATGCTCCGGGCATATGGCCAACAGTGGATGCGTCATGATGTCATAGTGAATCATCTGCTTAATAGGTGATGGCATTTTGAATGACGTAAACTCAACGAATCCTTGAGCACCACGGAAAATGTATGTCTGTAAATGTGGAAAATGTAGACAGAATGAATCATGGCATTTATCATCGAATTTAACTGATTAATTTAACTCTGAATGTATTGCGATGACTCACCTTGACTTCAGATTCATTTTGAATGAATGCCAAAATTGTATCCTGATCCATGGTGAATGTGGTCAAGCTTCGTGGTTTAAAGCATGATATCGTTTGGAATAATTTACCGTCGATGACATCTTCGAAAATCTGAAAAATCGTTTAAAATTAGTTCGTCATGAAACTCATTTGAGAAATTAGAGCATCAAAATTACCTGAATTCGATCATGATCACTTTGGATGGTGTTTTCGGTGATAGACGATACGGCGATTAGCAGCTGTTGATTTGAGCCAACTCTTAAGGCTACAATTTCACCATTGTGATGCGATGATAGCGATTGATTGGGGATCGTAACCACTGTTGATTCCATGTGTTGTGTTTGTTTTAGCTCTGAATTGCCCTGTTCACGCTCAACCTTCTCTGCTTTTAATTCGTCCATTAATGAGAATACATCACCTGTACTTCCATGCAATTGCTTCAAATCGTTCAACTTTTGGGCAAATTCATCCATTGTAATGTTTTGACTACATGCGGATTTGGTAGTGGTGTTTACATTTTCGTTGACAGCAATATTTGATTGCGATAGCTCATGAGTGGAATCGTGTGGATTGTCGATATCATTATCAATGGCCGAATAGGATCGATAAAGTTTGTTAAAAATCTTATCGGATAGATGATCGATGAGGGGAGTAAATTTATCGATTAAATCATCAAATGAAGATCCAACCATGGAATCTTCATCATCATTTTCATTTGATATGGTGGTTGACTCACTATGAACTGATCCAACATTCACCTCTGTCTCATTATTCACTTCGACCATTTCATTTTTAACCGTTTCATTGAGTTTGTGTAAAACATCCTCAAAAATTCGCTCATTTAATTCAATTTCACTCATATTATGCATATTTTGGCTTGGTATTGTATGATTTGTATGCGTTCCAAATGCTGATTTCACTGCATTTCTCACAAATGACCAAAAATTCCCATTAATTCGAATACTTTTACTGAATCCAGCAGTTGTATCAAACAGAAACGTTTTAACCACTTCCACTGTAAATGCAGCAGTGAAATTCCTGGAATTTGGTATCATTTTCGAAATCAATTCCATCTCTTTCTGATGCTCCAAAGTACGATTTTGATTGAACATGTCTAAGTTTATTGGTGTTTCCGTTGAATCTTTGCTTCCAGCATTGAAAGATGGTAATTCGGTTGGACCATACGTTTTATTATCATTTAGATTGTCTTCAATGTAATTGTTATAGTATGTGTTTAGAAGAAATTTTACATCACTGGCCATGGTTTTGGCATTATTAACACCATCTTTACCAAACACATACACTTTTGCCAATGCACGACTCATTTTTCGGAAAAATTTCGACATTTTCGTTGAAACGCCACCGTATTTCTTCATGCTAACTCGATCATCTGTTGAGCCAACCATGTTAGTATCACGTTGATAAAGTCCTTCACGATTTCTTTTTCGCAACTCTTCATTGATTGTATGCGAGATTTTATCAAAATGTGGTGTTAATTTATCCATTAAACCGTCGAAGAAGTTGACATCATCATTTTCAATTTGCTTTGACTGAGCCTCTGTTGTGACATTTTCAGCTTCGGTGATCATACAGAAGATGTATTCTACCATATCAGTATCAGAATCAGTATCAGTGTCAGAATCGCTGACGATCTCATGCGTTGATATTAGCAGATCAAAATCGGACTTTGAATCTGAATCTGGATCCTTGGAGCCTCCCAAAATATTCCGTATACTGGAAAGCGTATCATCACCATCATCCTCTGCATTTGCATCGAAATCTGCAGAAATATTTCCCTCTGTCGAGTTTTCATCATTTTCATTTGATCTGTCATGCGTTTGTGACACTTCTGCATCGGATGACTCATAATTGCGATTGTATTTTTCAACATGTTCCCGTTGTTGCAGTTCATACACGATTTTTTCAGACAAGTAATCGATTAGTGGAGTTAATTTTTCGAATGTATCACCAAATGCGTCTCCAACCACTTGATCTTTAGCTTGATTTTCAGCTGATTTATTCAAAATCAAAGTCGATCCAACCTTCTCGTCTGAATCACCAGATGAGCTGACTTCCTCATTTTGCCCATTTTCTATTGTTTCACTTAGCTCATGGACAAATTCCTCATAAATTAATTCATTCAACTCGGTGTCGTTCAGTTTTGTATCCGTGTTATTGATATGCATTCCAAATGCAGTTTTCACACCATTCTTTACCATTGACCAGACATCACTTTTACCGTCTGTCGGTTTAGTACCGTTAACAAATGACTTGATCATTTCAACGGCAAACGAAGCAGCAAATTCTTTTGCATTTGGCATCAATTTTGAAATTAATTCCATTTCTTTTTTATGTTTATCTGCAGTTTCAATTTGATCATGTTCATTTGGTTGTGATTCATTTCGGGAATGTTGACTTGTGCGATTACAGTAAATGTTGTACAGATCTTTAATTTCATCGTGCATATCTTGAGCATGTCGAAAATGTTTTTTACCAAAAACATACGCTCTCACTAAAGTTTTGCCAACTTTTTTGAAAAATTTGACGAATTTTGATGGCTCTGGACCAGTGTCAGAGTCTCCGGTGGCCTGCACCGCTCCGACTGTATATGGATCGCTTTGATAGTATCCGTCATGTTGTCTTGTGCGTAATTCTTCGGCAATTTTATCTGTGATTTTATCAACGAGAGGTGTCAATTTAAATGTTAAATCACCAAATAAATCGCCCACTTGTTCATCATCGATTTTCTTTGAATTGACCTCATTCGTGATATTTTCCACCTGTCCAATCATACTTAGAATATGTTCAACATTATCGCTACTAGAATTAGTGACAATTTGATGTGATGAATGGAGTATTTCATCGAGAAAATCGGATTTTTTATCAAAGAAGCCTTTTGGATCATCGTCATCGTCGTCATCATCGTCTTTTTTCTTGAAAAATGCATCGGTCGCTTTTTCTATTCCGTCGGCTAAAGATCTCTCGATCATAAACGCACCAAATAGTGAACCAACTGTCGGAGCTGATTGATCAGTATCGTTTGATTGCGAGAACATTTGATGCATTTCTAAAGTGGTATTTAACATTTCAGCTAGTTCAGTTTTGTTCAATGTGGATCCAACTGGAGAATAGTTTTCAGATTCAGCGTCTCTATATGCTTCGTTTTGTTGATGTTTTTCGCGATTTTCTTGAATGATCTTTTCCAAGAGGTCGATTAAATTGACAAGAACCGGTCCGGAGCCAACCAAATTTTCTTCATTGCTGTTCTTACTTAGTGAGGCATCAACTGCATCCATCATTTGCATGATGATTATGACATCCACTCGCTTTAGCTGTGGACGAGGGCTGTTTTTCATAATAATGTCAGATTTGTCAAATTGATCAACTTCGGTATGTGGAGAACCAACTGAATATGGATCATCTTGAGCGGGTGACTTTTCTGCATTTCTTGTCCGAAGCTCATCGATGATTTTATCGAAAATGTTATCAGCGATTGGAGTGAATTTAAACATAATATCGCCAAATGCATCGCCAACATTCACATCATCTGCTTTTTTTGCCTCGTTTTGTTTGGATATGTTTCGAACTTCATCTATAGCATTGAGAATTGCTTTATATTCAGAGAAATTTCTCAAAGCTTCCAAATGGGATAAATCGAGCAAACTTGATTTTAGACTTGATTGTTCGTGATGGTGTATATTCTGACGTTGTTCACTCTCTTCATTTTCACTTCGTTCTTCACCTTCACCATGAATAATCGAGTCAGCTAAAGATCTTTGCAACAAAAATGCACCAAAAATTGTGCCTACACTCGGTGCCGTATCATTACCGTCATTTGATTGTGGAAACATTTGATGAACAGTTAAAGAGGACTTCAAAATTTGACCCAGTTCAGTTTCGTTCAATGTGGATCCAATCGGCGAGTAGTTTTCAGATTCGGCGTCTCTATATTCTTCGCTTTGTTGGTGTTTTTCGCGATTTTCTTTTATGATCTTTTCTAAGAGGTCGATTAAATTGACAAGAACCGGCCCGGAACCAACCAAATTTTCTTCACTGTTGTTTTTACTTAGTGAGGTATCAACTGCATCCATCATTTGCATGACGATTATGATATCCACTCGTCTTAGCTGTGGACGAGAGCTATTTTTCATAATGATGTAGGATTCCTCGAATTGAACAACTTCCGTATGAGGAGAACCAACTGAATATGGATCGTCTTGTACGGGTGATTTTTCTGCATTTCTAGTCCGAAGCTCATCGATGATTTTATCGAAAATGTTATCAGCGATTGGAGTGAATTTAAACATAATATCGCCAAATGCATCGCCAACATTTACATCGTCTGCATTGTTCGCCTTGTTTTGTTTGGATATGTTTCGAACTTCATCTATAGCATTGAGAATTTCTTTAAAATCATCAGTGATATTGCTTGGAACATCGAATTGCGATGGGCCTGACAAACTTATTGGGCTTGATTGTTCACTTCGTTCCTTATCTTTACCATGGATTATTGTGTCTGCCATAGATCTTTGCATCAATAATGTGCCAAATACAGTGCCCACACTCGGCACCGTTTCATTGCTGTCATTTGATTGTGAGAGCATTTTTTGAACATTTATAGAAGCTTCCAAAACTTTGCCTATTTCATTTTTGTTCAATGTGGATCCAACTGGAGAGTAGTTTTCTGATTCGGCGTCTCTATATTCGTCATTTTGTTGATGTTTTTCGCGATTTTCTTGAATGATCTTTTCCAAGAGGTCGATTAAATTGACAAGAACCGGTCCAGAACCCACCAAGTTTTCTTCACTGTTGTTTTTACTTAGTGAGGCATCAACTGCATCCATCATTTGCATGATGATTATGATATCCACTCGTCTTAGCTGTGGACGAGAGCTATTTTTCATAATGATGTAGGATTCCTCGAATTGAACAACTTCCGTATGAGGAGAACCAACTGAATATGGATCGTCTTGTACGGGTGATTTTTCTGCATTTCTAGTCCGAAGCTCATCGATGATTTTATCGAAAATGTTATCAGCGATTGGAGTGAATTTAAACATAATATCGCCAAATGCATCGCCAACATTTACATCGTCTGCTTTGTTTGCCTCGTTTTGTTTCGATATTTTTCGAACTTCATCCATTGCATTGAAAATCGCTTTATAATTGTCAGTGATATTGCTCCGAGTATCAAGATGCGGTAAGCCTGGCAAACTAGATATTGGACTCGACCGTTCGCTTTGTTCCCTATCTCTACCATGGATTATTGTGTCTGCCATAGATCTTTGCATCAATAATGTGCCAAATACAGTGCCCACACTCGGCACCGTTTCATTGCTGTCATTTGATTGTGAGAGCATTTTTTGAACATTTATAGAAGCTTCCAAAATTTGGCCTATTTCAGTTTTGTTCAATGTGGATCCAATAGGCGAGTAGTTTTCGGATTCGGCGTCTCTATATTCGTCGCTTTGTTGGTGTTTTTGGCGATTTTCTTGAATGATCTTTTCCAAGAGGTCGATTAAATTGACAAGAACTGGTCCAGAACCCACCAAGTTTTTTTCGCTGTTGTTTTTACTTAGTGAGGCATCAACTGCATCCATCATTTGCATGATAATTATGATATCCTCTCGTCTTAGCTGTGGACGAGAGTTGTTTTTCAAAATAATGTCGGTCTCCTCAAATTGAACAATTTGGGTATGTGGAGAACCAACTGAATATGGATCGTCTTGTACGGGTGACTTTTCTGCATTTCTTATGCGAAGCTCATCAACGACACTATCGAATATTTTATCAGCAATTGGAGTGAATTTGAACATAATATCGCCAAATGCATCACCAACATTTTCATCATCTTCTTTTTTAGCCATCTTTCGTTTTGGCATGTCACGTACCCCATCTAAAGCTTTGAAAACGCCTTTGAAATTTTCAATTTTCGCCAAACTCATCAAACCAGAGATTAAACCCGAATTTTTGCGATGATGTACATGTTCATCCGGTTCACTATCTTCTCCGGCACTTCGTTGTTCACTTTCGCCTCGTTCTTCCTCTTCTCCTTCTTCACCGAGCACAATTTTCGATGCTCTATCAAAAGAGTGAGCAATAGTATTTTCCAGCATAAACATTCCAAAGAGAGTACCAACTTGTGGATCAGTTTGATTGGTTGTATTTGATACCGACAGAAGCTCATTCAAAACTAGCGAATCGTTCAACATTTGTCTAATTTCCGTTTTATTGAACTGTGAGCCAACATGATGATTATTTTCCAATTTACTATCATCAGCCTCGTCTTGTTTATACTTTTTGTGATTTTCATCGATGACTTTTTCTACCACATCAATTAGATTCCCCAGATTTGCGCCTGACCCAACTTTACTATCATTGGTTTTATGTGTTGTTTGTAGAGTGTCACCACCATTTGCTCTTATTGCAGGTTTCATGTGTTTTTTTATTGCACTATCGATGGCATCCATTAAATTGACGATAAGTTTTCCATCAAACAGTTTATTTGACCTCAAGACAGCTCGAGCACCAAGAATCTCATCTTTATTAGCTCGTAATGAAAACAGTCCTTTTTTGCCTTTAGCTGTTAAGTTCAATGGTGTCATAATCGAGGTCAGTATTTGTGATGTTCTCTCCTTCGATTTCTGAATCAATCCCTTTAAACGGTCGACTCTCATTCGAGTAAAACTCGAAAATGTGCTGTTATTTGGTTTGCTGAGGTCATTTGACATTAAAATGGATTTCAGTATAGTACGACCATTATGCAAATCAACGTGAAGCTGTGCTATTGACTTATCGAAATTTTGCTGATGTGGGCTCTTAAGTACGTTCATGAGTTCTGTTGGTGAGAAACAACGTTTCGTGCGTTTGGTACAATTGCATGCATTTAAAATGGATAATTTATTTCCATTGGACAGTGCAACACCGAGATTTGCTTCGCCAGGTACAAAATGTACCGAAGCGGTTGTTGGTGTTGGTGTAACAGCATCATCAATATTCCATTCCGTAACAGTTGCACCACGTAAATTATACTCAACAACGTGATTGTCGGCACTTCGAATAACATAGAAGAAAGCATGGCTGTTTGGTTTAATTTGCATTGATCGAAAATCGGCAACACGACCAAATTGAACTTCTTCAATGAGGAGATTTACACTTCGATCAAATCTCCAAATAAACGCACCACCAATTTGGCAATTTGAATTGATTGATCCATCATTATTGCTAATGAGGAACAATCCACCATCACCATCTAATACATGAATCCATTGAACAACATCACCTGTAAGAATTCAAATGGAAATTCATTGAAATAAAACTGATGAACAGTGTGTGATTTTTTCATACCTGTTACAACTGTACTTAAAAGATCAAAGGCTTTTGTCTGCAAGTTCCATATGTAAATGAACGATTCACATCCAGAATTGATCACCAGGTAGTTGTGATGGAAAGCATTTACTGGATATATGGAATTAATTGGATTTGGTGTGTCAATATCGATGGATTTTTCAAAATGTGACATAAAATTCACATTTTTCTGTGTATCCATGATCGTATTGTGAGCGATGTGACATTTATCCTTGAAATTTTGCTGATGTATTTGATTTGATTGTTCCAATTTTTGTAAAAAGTCTGTAGCATTCATGCCATTTATTCCTTTTTCAGTAGTTAATGTATCAACCACTGCTCTTTTAATGTGCCATGGAGCTGTTACGATTTGAGGTGTTGACTTCCAACGTTGAAGTGCATTTTCAGTCCATTTATCAAAATTAATACCGGATATCATGTGATCGGTGTACAATCGATCCACTGAAACTGTTCCAAATGATAACGGTGAATCAATGTTGATGTTGCCTTGAAGCGAAGCTGCTAGCCTAAGATCACGACCGTTCACTAGTCCATCGGTAACTAGGTGTTTTAACACACGAACGGATTGAAATATCGTTGGTATTTCAATGTATTGATCACCATACACCTGTGAACATTAACATAAACATTATACATTTCATTAAAAATAACCAATTAATGTGTAACACGGACAAAATGAACTATGCAACAAATTCACACATACCATTAGTGTGTTTTCCCGTTCTTCTTTCAAATCGTAATCATTTACCAGACCATTTGTTGTGATTGGTACACTTGAATAGACATGATTGAAATGAATATTACCGCTGAAATTTTGTGGTGTGTTCAAAGTCAGTATATCATCCATTGGATATTCATTGAGATAATCGGTATTGATATTGGTTGCTTCGAATGTGTCCGGTTCAAAGATGACTGAACCATCAAACGTAAATGGTTGATCGGTACGAATTGTGTACTGTATCCAATCGGCAATAGAACATTCATTTATAGTTGCTGTGGTGAAATCGCCAGTAATGTGTAGCTGTTGAAAGTAAACGGGTGCTTCAAAAATGATATCCGACTCTATATCGACTGGTTGATACTGATCAATATAAATGACATTCGATAAAAATTCGTCCACATTAATTCCATCATATGTTCCAATATTGATTCCACTTTTAGCATCAAAGTGCACAGATTCCTTAAAAGTGGTTGTGCCCGAGATTACTGCCGGTCTATCGGTTCGAATGATATCTTTCAAATGTTGTCTCACATCTCCAATATTATTATAGCCGCCATGCACATCCAGGTATTTTACACTGATGCTTTCATTGAAAAATACATTTTTGTGTAGATAAAATGTGTCAGTTTCATCATCGTACGAGTATTTGCTGAGCTGTTCAGCACTAACACCATTGATTGTACCTCCAACAGTTAAATTTGGAATGAAAACATTGCCATAAATTTGAACTGGACTGTAAATGGTTCCTTTGAAATTCTTTGTTAGAATAGTATTGACTGGCCGTTCATTGATGGTTGTAACATCAACATTTCCCAAAACATTAACATCTTCCTCGAAAATGGTTGTGCCATAGATTCTGGTTTTGTTTGCTGATTTTCGCACTAAATCATTCACGAACAATGTGAAATTTTCATCGTTTAAAAATTCAACATTCATATTTCCATTGACATAAACTGGATCGAGAAAAACCAATGGCAAATCAATAACATTTGGTTGATCTAAGCGTATAGCGTTTTGTTTGATATATTCAATATCATAACCGTTTAGGCTGTTAAACCAAACGCTTCCATTGATGAACATTTGATCGACAACCACACGTGGTTCTTTAAGCAGCTCTTCGTTTGTTTTTAGATTTTTCAAAATATTTATGGCTTCATTAAAGTCTATGTCATTGACGAAATCTGCATTAAAACCATTTCGTATTATTGCTTTCTTAACACGAACTGGTTTCGTGATATTCTGCGGATTATTCTTGCTCAGATGTGAATCGACTAAATCTTGCAAACGATAACCATTCACTAATGTGTCTGGGCTACCTATGATATCACCACCCACATACATTTTGCTCACATTCAATCCATTCATAACAACATTACCAGTCAACTCGAACTCCTCATCGATACTTATGAACTCACGCACCTAGAATCACAAAAAAAAATCTATTTCAATATTTTTCACACACACATATCAGCATTTGATATTTAAACAAATTGAACAAAATTATCCGAATTTTACTAAAACATTTGGAAAGACCATATTTTAATTTCAATTATTCACTTATCATTTTTTTTTTTCAAAATATTTTCAAAGTTGTTTTTGACTAAATTGATTCAGTTAACTAGAAAATTCATTTTGAATTTTTGGCAAAGAATTAGAAAAAAAATCCAATATAAATTGAAACAAAATAATAACATACATCAATGCCGTTGATTGTCTCAAGAACGACCAGTTCATCTGCCTCAATATTCGAATGGTCGTCATCCTCAAGTACTAAATCAGCATTTGTGTATTGTTCGCCAAATAATTTGATTGCATTCATGTCCAATTCGGTGACGTTAATAAAATCGAATAAACCATCAATGTTTAAGTGCTGGAAATGTACATCGGCCGGTAAATTGCTCACACGGAATGTTTGTTCGGTGTCTTTGGTAAGAAACGCTGAAAATGGAATTCCATTGACAAGATTTGATGTGAGCTCTATATTTGGGGCTTGTAGCGATGCAAATCTTTTGTATGAATTGATTTGAGGTGATGGTTCATGCTTGTAAACGATATCGCTGAGTGCTTCATCTAAATCGATATTATCAAACGTATTGGTGATGTAAAGTGGGCCATCGATTTCAAGTGAATTGAGGAAACAATTTGCACGAATTTGTCGAGTTTCGTGTAACGTTGGATTTGATAGAAACTCATCGAGATGCCGACCAGTTATAGTTCCTTCCGGACCGATCTAAATTCAAATGGAAATAAGATCAACAATTTTAACAATTTATTTATGGTGACATGAAATCGGCACACATGATTGACATACCACAAGTGATTCAGTAATTTCCAAATTCCGGAATGTTGTCGTTCCCGGAATGAATTGTGAACCGTTGAGAGTCACAATTTGGGATGGCTCAATACCGTTGAGTGTACCAAAACAATCTAAGGCCTCGGTTACTATGGAATTAAATCGAAAATGTTAGTTTTAGTTTTTTTTTTTAGTTCAGTTAACTTGATTTTTTTGTTTTTAAGCAAGTACAGAGTACACACCTACGAAATTTAAAAATGTTTTTTGGCCAGTTACAACAATTTCATCTTTGCCATCGATTAGAACGTAACCACTGGGGAATGGTAAATCGTTTAAGTTCGCTGTTGAAACTGATTTTTGGGCAGTCACAGTCTGCAAAATAAAACAAATGCAATGAAATATTCAATTTTTGTCTGCAAACATTCATGCAATTAGAAAAATAAATGATAAAGTTAACTTACGCCAGTGACCTCAAGTTCATCTAAATACACCGGCAAATGCTTCAAAACAATTTGATTGATAAAGTCTTTCCATTGAATGCCATTGATTTCTTCGAAACTTAGATCTCCTGTAATGACGGTTGTGTCGGGTGGTTCTTGTTGCAATTGAAGATTCATGTCATCAGGTACTCGTTCGACACTTTCCGCTTCAATCGATTGAGTCACCACTACGGTTCCTGGTATTGTTAACTTGCCATTCTCAATGAATATCAAACTATCGACTGGAATGTCATTGATATATTTGACATGCAATTCAGTTACATTAACCGAATCCAAATGTAACGATTCTATAACGTCTTCTCGTTTAGGTCGATTTGTTTCTTCAAGTTTCTTCACTACTTCTTCAGCTTCATTCAAGGCTTGATAGAATTCATCAACCAGCTCTTGTGTGACAAGTTCATCGTTCAAATAAATACCATCTGTTGGAATGATTGAACCCAAATCAAGATGCTCGGTATAAACAACGTCCAGATTTCGATCATTTACATCAATTTCTTCGACCGGATCTTTTGGGAATTTCGATAGTAAATCTTGTGCACCTTTCAGCACTTCATCTCGTGTGCCGAGTAAAATGATTACTTCAGAAAAAACCTCCAATAAATGTTCGTTCATGGTGGAAACAGCTGGCAATAGATCAATTTCCAAATCGAATAAGCCTGACGGTGCTTCATGCCGTGGCACCAATATCGAAATGGTACGATTGCGTTGAAACGTTGTAGCACCAATCACACCCAGTTCACGATCTTGATCAAGCATACAGCCAAGTCCTAAATCTGATGTTTGAAAACCAATATAGCATGGCACCGTTAATGCCTCATGAAATGCTTGACCATTCCAAATTAATGCTTCTAAAAATGAACTTGTATGTGATCCATAGTCCATTCGATGTTGAACAAAAAGTATTAAATCATCACGATAGGTGCGAGCCGAAACCGGTAAAAAGAACTCAACAAAGCCCCAACTCTTTGATAAAAGCGTTTGATTGAAAAAGTTACCATGAAAATAGCGTAAAATTTTGGGCCGATGACCACCAATTGCCAAATATGAATAGCCACCCATTTCAAATGCTGATAAAATTTCCGCCTCATCTGTTTCGATTTTATTGAAAAATACAAAATGCTGTTTCACATACTTGTAGATAACTGCATGGTCATCTTGTGGAAAGCACATAAACGTATCATAACCAGATTGAATGAGTGCCATATTTTTAGCTCGGGTTGCCAATGATAAACTTTGACGTAAGAAAAATTCCCGTTGATTCATATCAAATCGATATAAACTGGCCGCTGAACCGCCACGCGTATTCGTTATTAGTAGCAATGTATCAGAGTTATCAACAACAAAATGATGTATATATCTGGCTACATTGCTTACTGGCCACATCCAAATAAATTCCATCTTGTCCATGGCTTCATTTATACGATAAAAAACAATCTCATGTTGAATACTCACAATGACAATGCCATCAATTGAACGCTGCGTTTGATTCCAAAATGTGAATACGGTGAAAAATGTTGGCTTTGACAGTAACGGCATTTCAGTTTGAAGTGTATAAATGCCATTTTTCTCAAGCACAAGAAGAATACTTGAATTTGTCATTCCGATAAGTGCATGCGATTCACGTTTATTGCGTTGCAATGTTCGCCAACCGATAACATTTTCGCCGATTGTAAAGGCCATGTCTTCGGTGACCGATGTTATATTGAGCTCTTCTCTTGTTTGGCTCGGATCGATTTGTGGCTTGTCACCATTATTTGCATAACTTTCAACGGTATTCGAAACAATTCCTTCGCTCTTCACTTGTGATGCTATTTTGGCCATCATTTTTTCAACTTCAGCATCTTCATCGATTACACCGTTCTCATTCTCAGCATCCGAATAACTATTTGATGCATAATCTTGTGGTGAGGGATCGATAACTGGATTATCAACCGACGGCATTTGTTTGTCTTTGGACACATACGAGAAATCACTACGAGCACTACCAACAGACGGTTCATGAAAGAATTTTTTGAATGGCGATTTTCGGCTAATTAAAGTTTGCCAAAAATTGGAAAAGAAATTCGGAAAACTTGGCGGCTGTGGTTGAATATATTCCGGTACTTCCGGTGGATCGATAGCTGGAGGATCGATTGCTGGAGGATCGATTGCCGGCGGATCGATCGCTGGTGGATCAATTGCTGGTGGCAATTCATCTGGCCATGTGTTTTCTTGGGGAATCGATTTTTCTGAAACAGGTTTTGGCCTTGAATTTCGAACTTCTGTGCTTGAATGTCGATAAATATGATGTTTTACAGCATAGTTGATTTCATTACGCAGATCTGCTGTCTCTTTTATCTGCTTTTGTGTAATGCTATCAGATACTTTTTTCTTTTTCTTTTGTGTGTCTTTATCCTTCAAATAGTCGGGTAAGACGATGGGTCTGGCTTCGCCAACCATTTCTTTGTTTGCCTGTTGTGTGATCGTAGGTTGTGCAACATTTGGCTCATTATCCGGCTTTTTTAAAACACTTTGTGTATTCGGGATGTTTGACACAATTGGAACTAATGTTGATGTTGCAAAGAAAGTGGCGCAATTTATTGGTATCGCTGGTGCCGCAGGTGCCGCAGGCGTTGGCGCTGGAGATTTTTGGGCTGGCTGAGCTGGTTTTATCAACGGAGATAAACTAATTCCTTTGGACAAAGTTGATCCGAGTGTCGATTTATAGCCATCTAGTAACGATGGAATACTCGATTTGGATTTCAGCAATGGGCTATTTCGAATGCTCTCTAGCAGTGGGCTTTCCAATTTATCAGTTAAGGATTTCCCCAACGACAGGTTAATCTTATCAAATGTTTCTTTTAATCGAGCGGTCGATAGTCGCTTTGAGCGATCAACATCATCACCATTAAATCTCTTTTCATCGCTATCCGAAACAACTTCTTTTCCATCCAATGACGCTACATTTGATTCCTGTTGAATAAACATTTATATAATTGAAAACAGTCCAACAAACAAGCTTCATAACCAAAAAAAAAATCGAGTTTCATTTTTCAAAAAGTTCATCGTAAGCAAATGCGCATCAAACAACGTGAGAATATTCAACCAGTAGACAATTTATGGGAAATTTGTTTGTTGATTGCAATTTAATTACCGACGAAATGATGAAAAGAGCACATTTTTATTTTAAAATTTATACCTACCGAAGCACTGTCACCAGTAATTACGGTGTTTGTAAGTTTAAGCAACAAACACACCGCCAACAGCAATTTGATTGTTATCGACATGAGATTTTATTGTTTAACTCACACGTTTTGTACGTTTTTTATTCTCAAAATGACAAAAAAAAACCATAAGCCACATTAACAATGGACAACATAGATTGAATTTGTTAAATTTATGCTATTATTCAATTGACTACGAATTCACAAAAAAAATGCAATGAGAAACGAATACAAGTATGCGTGCACCACTGAGAACTGTCGATGCTAATTGAGTGGTTGTCGCTTTACAGCCGGTTGACAGTGCAAATGTGTCATTCACACAAAAAACATGAGAATGAAAAAGAACAAAAGAACTAACGCTATCTACATCGATGTGATGTTGTGCTAAGGGCGTTAGAGGTTATTCATTTCATATTGCTGCATTTCGATACGTTTAAACGACACCGAATAGCAACATGCAAATGGTTTTGCATAAAACCAATTCGTTTCGCCGAACAGCAATCCAGTTCGAATAAATCAATGGAATACTTCAAGTCCGAATACATTATTTACGATTACAATTTTCCAAGTAAAACCAAATGTTGGAAAATTTCTAATTAATAATTTGGTTTATTTTTAACGATTGATATAAATTTATTCATGATTTGTTTTGAGCATTTCGATTCAAAACTAAACATGTTTATATTCCCAGTCCACGAGTCCACTCAAAATACGATTGAATAAATTTTACATGTTTAAAATGTCGGCCATGGAATCGAAACCAAAATACGGTTATTGTGCAGATCAAGATAATTTATCTGTGATAAAATGTTTGTGGGGAAAGTTGAAACCATCACATTTGAGTCAAATGAATTTGTCTATAGATTTTTGTATCCAAAATATTCTCTCCAACTACTGTTTCTGACCCAGTCTCTAATAGAGACTCTCTATAGAAGTGTACGCTTGATGCTATGGGAACTAAACAAACACCGAAATTTGGATTGCTAACAAATGAATCTCAGTTTTAATTTCCAAAAAATTCTCATTTTCATTCATTCATTCATTAAATAGATGTTTTGTATTTGATAGTCATCAACAGTCACTACTCTAGTCGATGCGAATCTTTTACTAACTGCATATGAAATATGTGTTGCATTATATTCCGTAATATGTTCAATTAAAGCAGTTCCATTCTGAATTTATGTGTTTGCACACATCACTGTAGTTTATCATTGAATTTCGCACTTTGCAACAGAATTGTGTAAAATTTGATCTCTGATTTATTGCTTCATTTGTAATTTATTCCAATGAAATAGCAAATGTTGGTGGCATGAATGAGAGTTTGTGCAGTAGTTTGTTGAAATGGCGTGAACTGTAAGTTTGAAAATCTGTTGGCCTTAAGAATTATCGAGTTATTAATGACTGGATCTCAAAAGTGCTTGTGTTTTTTAAAAAAAAACTGCTTCTCTTGAAATCAGTTAAAAATGTTGCATCTAAATCAATTTAAAATATCGTTGTTTTGTTTGTGTATCAGCAACTTGAAAAAGAAAACGTAACTGAAAGATACTGTTATGCAATCGAACTTCGAACGAAAAATAGAAATAAAAAGAGTCAATATTAGTGTTGTATTTATCTATTTGCGATCACCTGTGTTTCTGCATCAAACCATAAATTTGCAATTCATCCGTGTAACATACACACGGTCGATTTGAACATAACACTGTTACCGCTGTTGGCTGGGCTGTGTATGTCATGTGTATGCATATTAACCAATGGAGCACAACACAGCATATTGTAACGATCCCCACATTCACCGGCTTTGTCGTTTTTACCTATGGTTGTGGTTCGCGTGAGCGCACCTATCACATTCAGTTTAAAACCAACGGTTGATCAGTGTACAAGTGGTTACACAAAAGTCTACCAACTCCAAGTTTCGACGAAAAACAAAATACGGAATTTTCGTTGAAAAACCGCAAACAAGTGTTTTTATGAAATAGCAGTTCACTTTGCAAATCAATATCCACTGAAGTAGTCAACTAAGATTATTGTTTTAGTATTTAGCGTTCCACCTGATTCGTTTGTAACGTCTTCAGTGTCGTATTTTACGATAAATTTTTACAATAGTGATATCCATATATGCAAAACATTATCAATTCAACAAAGTGTACAGTCAAATCGTCGAAAAAAAAACCATCGTCAATGTGTGTTTATATGCAGAGAAAGTTTCCGCACAATATTCAACTCATATCGTAGCATAAATCATTGATTTATTTGTTGTTCGGTGTCCACACACGCGCGCGCGCTCATACACTTTTCATTCGAATTTGTCACGTATTTACTTAAAAGTGACTGCATCCGACTCGATTTAGTCATCGCTGAATAGAGACAAACGCAATCGTTTAGTGTATACTATGGACAACAACAACAACAAAAAAGTGAATCAACTGCATATCTAGTGCATTGTTAGACCTCAATGACCAACAGCAAAAAAAATAAACCATTCAAAACAAATCTAGATTTCAAGTTCTTTTCGCTTGAACGAACACAGTAGTCAAGGTGGTGCGTGAGTGGATATATTTATGTTGAGTTCAAATTTTCTGTGAGAAAAAAGACACAAACTAACAATTCACCGAAAGACAGACAAAAAAAAATAGTTTCACATTGTCTATAGACAATTCAGTATACCGTGATCAATTTTCTTCAATCAATGGACAGCGAGTCGAAAGAGAAATTGTGCGTATTTGCTCTTTGACCAATTCACAAGACGAATAAAATAAGAGAAAAAAACAGACAAAACTCATTAATAAATGTGCGTGTTACAGGTGTGAAATACTATATCAATGAACGAATAAACTCAAAAACAAATAAGCAAAAAAGAGCCGAACCGAACTTTTCCATTTGAAACATCATTATTGATAAAATATTCCCAATTTTAATGTGTGTGTCAACCGAATTAATAAGCTAGCAAAATCGAAACCATTGCGACCATTTTTAATTTGGTAACTTAAAGGTAAAATCACGATAAATGCTCAAATTAACATTAAAGCATTGAATCGAAAAGCGATCAACTTAATAAACCATAAAAAACCAATCAGATCTTTGCCGTTTAATTATCATTTCGAATATTTCGAAAGAAAAAAACTCGTTTTCATTTGTAAAAATGCAAGAGAAGTGGCCGATTTTTTTTAGGTCAATGCAATTCGAATTATCATGTCAAGTCGATCAACCAGAGATTTGGATTTTTTTTTCTCGATCTCTTGGTTTTTCGGACCGTTGTCAAATATAAATGTTAAAACGTTTAAAATACCGTGATAGAGAGAGAGGCGTGAAACGAATTGATTAAGTTGAACTTCAATATTCAACGTGTTTACAACGCTGCACAGTGCACACGCAGCACACATTACACTCACACTGAATGCATTGCATTGAAATCTTGAGACGAAGCGAGAAAAAGCATAAGTAAAGTCCAGTTCGGGTCAATAACATATTACCAACAATCACAAGACTGTAGTTGCAAGTTATATGTGAAATTGAGTCAAATGCAGAACGTTAAAAAGAAACGTTTATGACCGTAAAATAAAACGTGTTTGTTTTCATTTAGTCATTTAGTCATTTATGACACAGACAACGATGAATAACAAATGCCGTTAGAAATGCTATTTATTGCTGTTGCATGTGCCATGTCTCATCTTCATTATTTATTCATGATTGCAATTATCAACTTTAGAATATATTTCTCATTTCGTGAAGCAAGACATATTTCTATATGATTTGTTGCTATGTTGTTACTAACAACTAGTCAATTGTTGAAATGTTTGACTTTTAAAAAAAAAAATTCAAAATTTCATTTAGTTTGATTGCCTGAAGAAAGTTGGCACAAAAATACACTCTTCTACAACAAAAAAAAAACAATTGCTTGAGCAGAAGTACAGCCAATTAAATGGAAATCCGAATTGCCATTTCTATGACACTGAAATGACACTCATTCATCAACTCCATTTATCAATCGATACGCCTCAATGCTATAGTTATTTACTTTTATGATGCTTTCTGACAAAACAAAGCCAAGCAAAACACGATTTATGTGATGTTATTATGGCATTGAAGTTTTATATATTGCCTTCACCTTTTGAACTAATTCCACATTAGCGATGAATGTTTGCAAGAGCTGACACCTCAAGCAAAACCAACAACCACAGACTGTGGTCGCATGTCTATATTCATCTTCTGCAAGTCAAAGGCCAAGTGGACCAGACATTTTGTGAGCCAAAGTCCAACGCCAAAAATATGTACTTCCGTAATTAGGTGTTTATTCAACATTCTTTTTATGTCAATTATATCTTGCACTGCACACACAATGTTTAATCATTTATTTTTAATGTACGCAAATCCACCGAGTTTAAAATGGATCCTATTCGAATTGTGCTAAAAATAAAACATCGAAAATAACGACAAAAAAACCGATCACCAAAATGACGTGATCGAAAATGACAACACAAAAAAATGTGCATGAACCAAACTGTGATAAAACGATTGAGAAAGTTGTTTTACATGACCTTTTGTTTGCACATATTTTCATTGCTGTGGTCGTTGTAATACGGTGGTCGGCTGCTGTGAGAAATCATCGACCATCATCCACGGCCATTCAGACGGTTTTGTCAACATTTCTCGTTTTTTTATGGTTCATTTTTTTTTGGCTCGTTTTTTTTTCTCTCTCGTGACGAACGTTTCGCCGATACTGCGCTAAACAATTTCGAAAAAGTGAAATAAAATGACAACGGAACGGTCAACAATCAGTTGAAAGTAAATGTACGTTTGTACGCGTACCGGGCCACAGTTTTCGTTAATTATTTGAATTTTGTCTTTCGTTTTCTTCTCATTTTTTTTGGAAACAAAAACAGAGAATAAAAAAAACAACGATGCGGTCGAACAATGACAAAAAGAAAATGGTACAATGCTATTCTCACTAATGATGATAAATGATATTGAACCCCGAAAATCCTCTTATGAGACTTGTAACTGTAACAAAGCGAACGTAATAATAGTATTTTGTTGAAAATTGAACTCACAAAAAAGCAGCAAAAAAAGTGTTCAATGCGTGTTATGTCAAAACTGATTTTTTTTTCCTGTCAAAAAGAAATTTCTCGTCATATTCAATTATTTATTTTCCAGTATAAAATTGGTTGAATTTTGGAAATACAATTATTTCTAAGCCTATGCTCATATATTTTTACTTCCAATTTTCACGCAAAATGACCGCATCTCTGTTATATTTGAAAACAAAAGTATGCCTATAGTCATTTTTTGTGGCTATTTCATATTATCCCACTAAATTTAAGTCCATTCAACCAAAATTTCATTTTATGTTACATACAAAATTCATTCAGACTTATTTTTGCTGAAGAACTGTGCAGAAAAAGACACAACCAATTTACTATAGTTTGAAATTATACACACTTTCGCTGTTTTATGTTCTTGAATATCATTTCAATGTTGATATAACCTGTATGAAACAAAACGATAAAAAATAAAAGTGAAAACGAACAAAAAAGCATCTGCTGTGATGAAAGAAGACTCTTCCGATATCGATATTGTGTAAAGTAATTGGAATTTAATTTACCATGTAAATTGAGTTAAACGCTTCAATCTTGTTGAATGTATGCTTATATGCGCGATTGATGTCTGTTCATGTGCGCGGTTTAAGCGCCACTCAATGGTGGAATCTTCAACAATTTTGCGCTACCGAAGCGTAAAATTTTACATGGAAATCATTGCAAATTATTTATTGTATAATGTTTTTTAATCTAAAGAATAAACTATTACCTCAGAGACATGACTACACACAGCTGTTGCTAATCTCTGAAAAAAAAAATTGATTAAAATCATATTTCGGCTGAAATTTGGCCAAAAGTCTGAATTATGTATGGACAATTAGTAGTTCGTATCCGGATTAGTCGTAAAATGTGGAAAAAAGTCGTTTTACAAAAGAGTAAAACAACCAATATTAGCTGATGATAAATGACTTTTGAATTTATTTTTCACGGGAAAGTAACATAAACAACAAAATTTCCAGTGCGGTCTTTGTTCTTGTTCAAAAGAGTTCAAATGAATAGCATTATGTTTATAGCTAAAAGTATTTTGTTAACAACCATCTTGAGTATGCAATAAATATCGAAAGTTTGGAATCGATTAAATCGAACAAAAGATGCTTTGTAAACCTCAAATCTTCAATGACGATTTTGTTCACCTCAAATAGATGATTTGGTATATCCGCCGCTTGAAAAGTGTTCATTCCGAAAATTGTGTTATATAAAAAAGACATTTTTAGGTAGAAACATTTGTCATTCATTTTCATGAGAAAGTGTTTATTTTTTTATTACAAACTCCAATACAATCATAGCTATTACCACACTTGATAAGGTTATACTATTTTCGCAGTTCTTTACAATTTAATTAGACAATACTTTGATACACTTTCCATTTCACGTGGCAGTTCACTTGATTTAGATTCGATAAGATCTGTAAATGAATTTTATCTAGATGTAACATGCTCTGGAGGAATATGTCCGGAGTCACCGAGTAACCGTAATGTTACTCGACCAGATGGTTGAATTGATATCCATGTAATTGATGCATGATTTAATGAAATTCGTAGCCAAGCTTCAGCAGGAATTTGAAGAGCTCTGAAAAGAAACAAAACAATATCAATTTAATTTATCAATCGAAGTCAATTAAGAAATGACGGGCTTGGCGGAATAATGTAACACAGAAAAAGTCTGCGGAAAAATGTTGTTATTCAGTGTATTTGGTATATACCAATTTTTGGTATACACCAAATAAACTGAATAACAACATTTTTCCGTGGACTTTTTCTGTCTTACATTATTCCGCCAGGCCCGTCAAATGTCTACACAAACACAACATATTCATTAAATATAAATAGATATTTAGGGAATTCAATACACACCGACAAACAAAATAACGAATGACATTTGCATGGCAAACAATCAATGTGTACGAGTCTTTCTCTTGCTTTGCATTAGCCCGATGAAAGTATTTACGAAATCCGGCTTCAATGCGAGCTCCATCTTGGTAAAACTGCTGCATTTGAATGAGAAAAAAGCAATTAGTCGCAATACATGAGAAAAAAAAAAGAATTGGCATAAATATGATGCGATATGTCTATAAATGTGCAGAAACAGATGGAAACTAACATGTGGTTCAGGATGCCAATGTCCAATTGGTGGTTGCGGTGCAATTGGTGCACCTTCTTCGATCAATGAACAATTTTCGATGGGTATATTGGCGATATGTGTGGATATAATTTTGCCCGTCTCTTGAGCACGCGTCATAGTCGAACGAACCATTTTATCAAATGGGATTTGAAGAATTTTCAAACGTTCACCAGTATATGCGGCCTGTTTACGTCCTACTTCAGTTAGAAAACGATCACCATCAGTTATACCATCAAGATTGTATTGACCATGTCGAATCAGTATCAAATGTCGTACTGCTGTTGGCTTAACCGCTTCTAATCGTTCGTTGAATTTATTTTCATCTTCAGGAGTTGCCTTTGATTTTAATGGTTTTACCAAACTTGCAGGATCACGACTAAACAAATTGAAATTATTTAATTCAGTTATAATTTTGTTCGTGCTTGCGATGTTTGGTTCATCAAAATTAGAATGTTATTTTGACTTACTGGTCCCAATTGAAATCCCATTTGGCTTCTGGTGGTACAACAGTATTTGTTGTCCACGAAGTATAAGCCAGCGTCTCATGACTTCGATTGAGGTATAAATAAACGCCAACACCAGTACCACAACCAACAGCTATGGCTGTTAAACGTTGAACTTTCGACCAATAGCTCATTTTTGTACTGAATTTGTATTCAATTCGATATTAACCTGAAAAAAATTATTTAAACAACAATTGTCAATTAAAATGAATTAAAAAAAAGTTATGATTTTTAGAGAAAAGTTCAATTACTATTTGATCCAATCACGTTGTAATTTGCTACAAGCGGCTCAATGTTGAATGCAATTGGTGGTCACGTAATTTTGTGCTATATTCAGCAGTATTTAGCACAATTAAAATGTGTATCTTATTTCGATAAAATAACCTCTGTCGTTAAATGTGTGTAAATTTGATCAAAATCGGTGGTGTTAATGAACTTCACATAAAATTCACTATTAAATGATAAATAGTTAAAGATAAAATTGCAACATATTTTTGAGAGAACCTAACCGAAAAAAACACAAAGAGTTTCTTTAATTAACGTTCAAAATACTAAACATCATTGTTTAATGAATGCAATGCGATTTTTGATGCCCATTTGGCACACAAAGAAACTTCACTAACAAATGACATGCTGTTATATTTTGTTGAGAGTCGTTCACCGTTTTTTTTTTTGACGTTTCAACGTTCTACCAATATTCGTATATTGGCACATTGGGACAAATGACAACACCGGCAATTCAAACGGACTTTTTGTTTCAATTATATAGTTTTTCTTTTCAAATATTTGAATTTTAGCTACAACGATTACTACAACATTTTTATGCCTTTCAAATATTTTAAGTGACTTCGTATGATTATTTAATGCTAGTTGTAATTTTTGTGTTTTGTGATTCTGATGCTTATGCACTGCGTTGTGTACAGTACACACACACAGTATTACAGAATGGGTGCGTTTAAAGCTCCGTTTGCTTCAATTTGAATTGTTTACAAATGGCACAGTATATTCGGAAAAATGCCTTTCGAAATAATGTAAATTCCGTGTTTTAAACGATGAGACAATTCAGTTAAAGTCATTTTGCCCAAAAACATGCCAATTTAATTCACTTTTGTGAATAAACCGATTTCTATCGAAGAAAAAAAAAACATTTGATATTTCTATCAAAGGAAATATTGTCATGCAAAAAGGCTTACACATGTTGGCTCGTAAATGGGATTATCATTTGATTTTCGACATTGAACTTTCAAATATGAATGGCATGTTTTTTTGTTTGTGAAAACCAATTTCAACATAGCACGTGCATGAATTACGGGATTAGCATTATTTCTGTGCGACTATTCAACGCCATTTAACACTTTTGTTGCAAACATATCTACGATAAAAATCAAAAGTAAATTAATGCTAATCAGTTTCAATACTGGCCTTACACATGTTGAATTAATTAATGCAATGGGCAATAAGAAGAGCAATATCGAAAAAGTTGCAATGCCTTTGACAAAGGCCCTTTGGCTATATTGTAATTTTCCACCCATAAAAATATTGTATTTTTATGTGTCGTTTTTCAAGTTATTTTAAAATTCCGTTATGATCGAATTTTCTAGTGAAAATTATGTATAATTCGGTATTAATTTTGTGAATGTTAAAGCTACCAATTTTTATCTAGTGAACTTTCAATTCATAAAACTTTGATTTTCACTCATGTTTCTTTCAAATTGTATTTTTTCAGATAAATAAACGAAAAATGCCGCGAAATAACAGTAAATTCTCTTGGTCAATACTGGCTGTGTTATATCTAAGTGTAACAATTGTGTCATCTGACATTGTCTATCCAGATTCATATGAAATGTATTCGTATAAGGAGCCAAGATCAATGAACGATTTAAAAAATCAACACATGCGACAAGCGATGATTGATGTCACCGACACAATCAATCGTGTTCAACAGATTTTGCAAAAAGATCCAAAATTGCCACGACTAACACGCGGAGAAATTGAGGATTTATTTGAAATGGTAACACGTGAAGAATACAAACGGAGTTTAGCAGCTGGTGACTTTGAGCGAGCCAAACATATGCGATCGTTGATGTTAGTTCTTCCATTCAATACAAATAATTATTCGGAGGAACGTTTGGAGGTAATTATTTTCATTTATATTTCGTGAAATTTTTTCACATTCATTTTGCTGATATATTTTTATTCAATCACAGGAATTGTTCACTCAAATGCCAGTTACAAAAATGATTAACAATGTTCCAAAGACACCAAAACCGCAACGTGTTGTTTTACCAGCATCAGCAGAAAATTCAATTTTGGATATGACTGGAGCCCATTCAGTAATCACCAAACAACAATTGCCAACAACGTTCAAACCAAATTTCCCAACGAATATGAAACCGGTGTATAAAGCTCCAGTAACGACATTCCACCCAAAGGGACATATTCAACCGGTTCAAACATTTACAAATGTCTATCCCAAGACAACCGTTCAAACAGCTTATCCACCACAAATGCCCGCCCAAATGATGACATCTTATCAACCAAGAACTACATTGAAAGCCGTTCCAACATTCCATCCAAAAGCAGGTGCTCCTCCATTTCCAACAGTCTACAATCCAAAAGTGACTTCTGGTCCAATTGCAAACTACCATCCGAGAACAACTGCACAAAATGCACCGAATTTCCATCCAAAAGCCACCATTCAAACTGGTGCAACCAATGCCATACCAACCAATTTCATTTCGACTTATCACCCGAAAACTACAACATACAATGTTGTACCAGAGTCAGATGTTGTCAGTAGCTTGGCGCCTATTGCGAGCACAAACCATAAGTTTAGTAGTCGATTTAGTGCACAGACCACCAATTTTGTTACATCACACCCCGTTACGGGTATGATGTCTATTACTCCTACAATACGGCCAAATATCAAAAATTTATTGGCTACAATTGGTTTACAACCAGACAGCAATGCACTAGAGATTAATAATCAAATGTCGGAATTGCAAGAATCATCATCATCTGTTCAAACAGATAAACCAAAAATCACAACAACAACGCCATCAACTACAACAACAACCAGCACAACAACTCCAAAACCTGAACTTACACCTGAACTAGAAGAATTACTGAAATCATTTGGTTTGCTAACAAATGAAGAGCCACCAGCACATGTAACGGCTGGCCAATTCCAAGACGAATTTCTTCCGGTGTACCCGAATTCACTAAAAGACGAATCGTTGTCGGTGAGTGAATTTAAGCCACTGCCCAAATCAGTGACCGCTTCTGATCTCAAAGATAAGATTGATACTTCATTTGAAATTAAACCGGATGACTTTACCGCGTTTAAACCACTGCGAATTAAGGAAAATGAACCAGCAAAGGATGGTGAGTTAGAAGATCTATTGAAAACATATGGAATTTTGGAAGATGATCGAGCAAACAAGGCAACAATTTCGGACAGTTATGATGCTGCTGATAGTGAAGAAAGTGGAAGTGAACCAGTTGAAGTGACAGAGAAGATCACCAAAATGTCTGCAGTTCCAGAAGTCGATGTTGCATTTTTATCACCTGAATTGGTAGAGGTGCTGGGCAATATTGGTGTAAAGAATGTGAATAAAGATCAAGGAACGAGTACAGCAGCAACGATAACACGCAGACTTGATGCAGCATCAACAGTCAAAGCATCTCATTCCACAGCTGGAGTATTGCCCGCATCGACCATGGAAAATGATTATCAAAAACTCCACCTATTGCTCGACACAATCAAAGAACTCGACAATCTTACTGCAAACTTAACGGATGAAGAATTGGCCAGATTGAATTTGAAAAATTTCAATTTGAGTCAAGACACATTGACAGAAAGCACAGGACCAGATCCAACATTTGGTTTTGAAAATGAAGCAAGCGCCGAGAAAAATGAAGTAAAACGGCAAACAAATTCATCAGAACCAACAAGAATTCAACTCGATATTACGGGCTCAACACCATCATCGTCCAATGCAACAACATCAGACGATTTAGATGACTTCAAATCGGACGATTCAACGGATTCGACAACAACTGAAACCACTGAACGAAAGGCCAAAAAGGAAGAACCAGCGAAAGAAGATGATTCAGATGCATCTGAATCGGAAAAAGATTCGGTAAAAGATACGGAAAAATCACCATCAAGCACAACGGAGGAAACGAAAAATGGTAGCATTACTGATTTGGCGGGTTCGTTTGGTGGTAATGATGGTTTGGATCCAGTTTCTGAAGAACCATTGCCACCACCGAGAAAAAATGGTTTTTACTTCTTTGCGGACTGGAATTCATTTTTAGAAGTCGGTGAAGAACCGGATCAAGTCGTGGTACGATTCGATCCAAAGATTGGCGATCAAACTCATTTCGTTCCGGTGAAAATTCCATAAGATAGATCTTAGTTTACGTAGATTTTAGGAGCCAATTGTTAGCGTATAGATTTAATTTATTTACTTGAACTGGAGATACATCAATTTGTTAATTCAAACAACGGAGATCCACTTACATTTTGACACAAGTGGCTCAATGATAAAATATGGTTTGTGATCACGTAATTTTTTGTTTTAGTCAGCGTTAGTAAGCACAATTTTATTGGGTGTTTACGTGAGAATTTGGTAAAAATCGATGATGTTTGAAATCAACACTGTGAACTTTACCTACGATTTTTAATCAAATGATAATAATAAATACAGATAGAAATGCAACATTCTTTATGTTATTCTAAGAAAAATCAACAGTAGATTGAATCGAAGAATAAAACTTTAGTTAAATTGAAATAAAAATGGTTAGAATTGGAAAAACGAATTTTAGGTTAGTGATAATATTTTGTCATATTTTATGAGGTAAATATACATTTTATTTTATTTTTGTAATGTTAAAATTCAATAAATATTTTGTATAAATTAGAATATTTTACCTCAAAATGCCGTTTTTGTTTTTTGTTGCTCTACTTACTTTGGCTCACTTCCAAATAAAACTTCAGGGAAAATGAAAAACCGCCGAAAAAAATAAAGTAATCATTTACATGTTAGATTCTTCTTTATTCAGAAAATGTTTTAAAAATTGTAATAATTTTTTTCTCGAGTCCTATAAAAAGATTGTCTGTGTCTTCAATAAATATTCAATCTACATAGGCTCAATCAATTTGAGCTATGGCTGGGATAATTTTGTCCAGTGGAATTGTACTCTTTTGCTATGAAACTAATCTTACAACGTTTATTGGGGGGTATTTTGCACTCAGTTCGTTATTTGAAAAAAAAAGATTGTTAAAACTTAAATAAATTCGAGTCGAATTAATTCACTTAAATGAAACTTAAGCTTAACCTAATTTCGCAACTAAATCATTACTATTTAAACGAATTCAATTCCCATATGGACTGGCCTCAATGTGAAGCATAAGAAAAACGCCAATATTTACAAAAGGTAATTTCTGTAAAAATTAGACATCAATTTTGATATTAAAAACTTAAAATGCTATCATTGTATTTGATTTGCTTCTGTTGAGTGACAGAAATCTGATTTATGATCGAATTTTTTTTCTCGAATGAACGAATTTCCTGTGTAATATATTTACCATAAAATCGTTGGAGAATCACCGTTAATTTTCAAATGCCTAATTTCTAATTTTTATTCTATAATTCAAATGTTTTAAAATGTATGCATGTTTTTTTTAATGGGCCTATTCACCCAGATCGATATCACAAAAATTTATAAAGATTTATAAATAACCGTGTGTCTCTAATGGTTTTTTCTTAAAATAATCGCTAAAATGAATGAATTTCGCTCTGGTGCTGTATATAAAAATCTACAAAATAAGTTACGTTGTGCGTGTATGTGTGTGTGTGTCTGAAATGACTTACAGTCGTTTATACTCTCATCAATTTTACACTTCAATACTGTTCAGACTACCACACGAAATATTCTCATTATTGCGACCGCCCAGGCGATTTCGTTTATTTGATGCAACGGCCGCTGCAACACGGCTCGCAATTGGTGAACGATTATGATGTAAAATGTCATTGCTGATACCACTGCGCATGAAACGTGGACTTTGTGGTACTGGAAGCCCATTTGGGGCACCGGTTGTACGGCGTGGTGTGCGACGCAACGATGGAATGCGATTATTTAAATCGGTTACTTGTGGAATGCCGATTTCAGTGGTCGAACCCATATTTTGAATTGGTGGCAAACCATTTATCAATGTACCATTGAATGGTTGCGGTTGAGGATGACGATTTACTTGATTCCGACGATTATGCTGTTCGGTTCCGGGTGATGGTTCACAATTATTGTTCTGAATGTGGGTGAGTTGATGATGATTTTCCGTGATGTTTGTTGGTCCGGGGGCAATCGATGTTGGCAGGAAGCGCAGCTCCATCACAGTGCGATTCTAGAAGAGTCACGCTAGAAGAAATTTCTTCAAAGTCGTACAACGAAGTCTACTTTTAGCCACAAAGACAAGGACCAATTTTTGGATAGGATTTTGATTGAGTTCAATCAATGATCTGTGTATGTGTGATGGAAATTGCACACTTTTGGATGGGATTTTATTTCATGCACAACGACTACGTTAACGTAGCAATTTTGTCAGATTAGTTTTAATTCATTTCATTTTTAGTAAAGTGACTAATGGATTAGGTAATTTTTTTATTATTATTGGATTGGGATGAGACAATTGGGGTTTTGCGGTTATTTTGGTGGCTAAAATTATCCTCTACACTTTCAATACAATTGATTTTGAATCAATGGTCAACATTTTACGCTATAACAACACCTGCGCTTAAGCAACCGTTAAGCACAAGAGCTCAATAGCGGTCACAATATATTTTCAGTTATTTGTTTTTTTTTTTACTTCAATGTCTTTTACTTGTGCATCTACAGCACATTTACTGTGTTGTTGACTATTTCAACCATTGTTTCGAATCGCAAGTCTTATATCTAATTGTTTAATCATTGCTAGTTACTAGTACGGTTAATGCGAATAAAATACGAATCGGGAAGATTTTCGTATTGTCTAGCTACTGGGATATTTTGATATGATCTAAATACCTTATCGCCATCGGCTAAAGGATTTGGTGTTATATTCATATTCATTCGTGGCATCGCGCCATTCAGTCGATTCTTGTGCACTGGTGAATTGATTCTTCCATTGCTTCCAATATTCCCCACTGGAAATCCATTTGCTTCGGCTTGAATGTGATCTGGATGTGATTTGTTTTCGTTAGCATCTAATGTAGAAAATAAAAAATAAATTATGCAAATTTATTTTATCCAGCTCTGTGAAAAATTTCAATTCAAATACAAACCATGCAAACCAGATTTCTTCCGGCGTTTTATAAAGAAGCATAAGAAAACGGATGTGAGAAGTAGTATAAATCCGGTTCCGAGCACACCACCAACCAAGATAACATACGGTTTGTTGGCTTTCGTTGAGCTCTTGCTTGGAGTTATAACGCTCGGATCGATTGGAGACGGAGTTGATGGCCCTGTAAAGTGAAATACAAAGTGAAAAGAATACAATTAATGTCACCGTTAGTCTTTAGACCAATTTTCGTTGAATACAAACAATCGAATGACTTACTCAGAGTTTTTCCTGTAATGATTGCCATAAAATCCGAAGCAGCTGACGTTGTATAACTTTGTAATTTGAATTCATAAGCAGTGCCTGGTTCCAAGTTGTCAATTTGAAAGCTTCGTCTTTCCATTCCATCAACAGTTGCCTTCGAATATTCACCTGCAGTCGATGCTGGTCGGAAATACGCATAGAAACCATCCACATCGATTTGATTGTGTTCCGGCAATGTCCAGTGTAATACAATCGAAGTTTCCGAAATTGGTTCAACGCTTGTAAGATTTGGTGCTGGTAAATGACTATTGCGCGAATCCAATGTATCGCCACGCAACAGCCAGAAATTTTTCGAAATGTTGCTCAATTGATTGTCATTATTCGAATAAACAGCTGCAATACGGAAGCGATAGTAATTGCCTGGTTTCAAGCCTTCAACTTCATACATGTAAACGTTTGGTGGAATATCATCATTTGAAGTCATCCATTGGGAGCGCTTTGTTGGTTTTGCTGTTTCACCCAGCAGTCGATACTGTACTTTGAAAAATAGAATGGGCAAACTTTCATGAGGTGGTACAGACCAACGCACCATCACCTTATCATCGGCTAAACGAGTTACATTTGGTCGTGTTGGTGGCACCATAATTGCTGAAAGAAAGAAAAATGTGTGAAATAAAATGTATGTAAGTGTGTGTGTGTTTTTTTTCTAATACAATTTCAAACAAAATATTCAGTTTTACGTAAATATAAAGTGCTTTACAGCTATGATTTATGAGCATATTGAAACAACTCTATTGAAGTAACGATTAATTCATTTATGGAGAAGCATAAATAAATCACATTTAATTAAAAATTGCTCTAGATCCAAATGAAGCGAAAAAAAATTTGTCATACAAACATCAACGTTCCTTAAATGTCAATTGAATATTAACTGGAAATTAGATAACAAATCGGATAAGCTAAATGAAGCCTCTGCATTGAATTAAATAACTAGCGATTTGAGAATCTAACATTAACACTTTATAATAGTGTAATTGAATTTGTTGGAATGGTTTTTACAGAAAAAATTTCAATTTTTCAACTTCGAATTGCATCATAGCTCTTGTCATGGAAAGATACCGATAAACACAACACCAACAACAACAAAACCATAATATCCAATGCAATGACAATTCATGTTATTAAACACAGTCCAGAATTCCGCTCATGCGACAAAAAACACAGAAAGAATGTGAAAAACTCTCAAGCTCAAGCCACAAATTGATGTAGCTAATAATTGTGCATCAATTATGTGATTATGCAGATTAGTACAGTTTATACATGCTGATCGCTTCAAGTCATGTTCGAATCATGGCAGTGTACAATTTCTGTTTTTTCCCTTTTGATAGGCTTTCATTTTATCGATCATGGTTATCAAATTCAAATCAGTTTGTATGTGTCACTTAAGCAAATTTCCCTCTGATGAGCGATTATGAAATGCTGTATAATTTGTGGACAACCGTTAAACATTCATCACAACAACAACAAAGCACATCGATTTGTTGTGTGTGTGGTTTTTTTTGCTCTGGTATTTTCATTCACTTCCGCAAAATTATCATCATATGGAATAGATTTTCATTCATTGTACTGTTCACTCTGCTGCACTCTGAAAATGTATAACAAAATCAAAGTAAACTGGGAGAGAAAAAAAACCCCGACAATAGTGAATATGAAAATGTGTCTGGTCGTGTCTAGCGGAAAACATGTTTCATTATGTCATCAACAGGAACTAATGACAAAGAAAAATTAGTTCAATAGGAAATTTTTTTTTTCATTTCCACATCGCGACACTTATTTTTTTTTATCATTTTATAATCGTACGATGGAAGTGTGTTGAATTTAAAGGGAGAGCCGAAAATTAAGTGAATAATAATTAAGTGTGGCTTCCGCCGATAAACTAACCAAGCATGCTGAAACTGGGCTAGTGCAATGTGCAACCTGCAATAGATCGTCATCGGTAAAAACCAGACAATTTCGCATTTCTAAAATTTATTCGTACGATGACATTTTTATGAAGCCCATTTTCACATTCTTGTCATTTTCATCAAGCACACAAGACGCGGCCACAACCTGCAAATTATTTTAATCGATTTTTGTGTTTTGTAACACACCAGGTAAATTTCCATGTCGGAATATTTTTATATTTGCAATTAAATTAAATTAAATGTTTTGAATTGGGAACGACCTACCAATGGTTAGGCTACGCAAACTCCTGATAAGGATGAAAGTGAATATGGCAGTCTAGTTTTAAGTTAACGCTAGACACATGAAAAATGCCAATCTACATCTTGCATTACTCACGTACGTAATAACAAAAAAAAAATCTACAACAAAAAAAATCTGTTTTTTTTCTGCGAATTATCGAAAACGATAAAATGTAATGCACGTCGAGTATGGCTGAAAATTATGCAATTGGCCTGAACTGAATACATCATACCTCATCGGTTTGGATTTATGGATCGATCTCCGTTTGTAAATGGTTTGTTGACTTTGCTCGCTGCCAAGCAAGTCGCACGGAATAATAACCAATTTTTCGTTTGATTGAAAGTGTGAGTTGAGTGTCAACGCCGATCACAAGACGCCCAAGTTTGACGAATGCGTGTGCAAAACGCTCGTCCACACACACACACACACACAAAATATATCATTGCGTTGTGTCGCCCATCAAAATATGCAGTAGATGGATTGCTAACACACATTTTTTTTCTCTCTCTCTTCGTTGCACTTTGCTTCGTTGCCGTCGTGACATTAACCATTTCCCGAGTTGTTTAGCGATTTAACCGACTTTTCAATAAGTTATGTCCATCATGTGCGAGTACGATTATTATGCGATAATTTCCAATAGCAAGAAAAAAAAATAATTCAAAAGTGAGAGAGAAGTGCAACGATGACCACCAATTTATACGTTTCACATCGATTGACTGGTGCGTGTTTGCTATATAAATGCCATTGCACATGTCAACACGCAGTCATTAGATATAAGCTTCTTGATCGAACTAAGTTTCAAATAGTGCGTGTGTCTCTTCTAATTTTATTTTTACACCATGAATACATATTTTGTGAGTGAGCTTCAGTTTTTTTTAAGTTTTTATCTCATAACTAATCAAATTTATATTAAAATTTTCGGTGTTGTGATTCTTAAAATTGACTTTTGATTTTTGTTATTTGTTCTTTGAAGGCATTCTTGATTTTATTCGCCACTATAGCTGGATCATTTTGTACTGATCCAGTTAGAATTGAAGCGAGCACACCGCATGCAATTAAAGAAGCTCAACCACAAAAACGTGCCATTTTAAACGATTGTGATGGGCCAATTGGTGGAATTGGTGGCATTGGTGGAATTGGTGGAATTGGAGTGGTTGGTTTGAGCGGTGGTTTACATCAAGACGTATCACTACATGGAGATTTAGGATTGGGATTACATGGACCGGGATATGCTCCAGGATATTCAAGTGGTTACTTGGCTTCGGGTGGAATTATTGGAGGTGTTGGATCTGTTGGAGCTATTGGAAGTATTGGACATGTGGGCTCTTTAGGAGCTGTAGTGCCACCAATAATTTCGGGTGGTTACGCTGCTCATGCACCAGTCATTGCTTCTTCAGTTCTTTCTACGCCAATTGTATCGCATCCACCAATCATTGCTGCACCACCCGTATGTTACGATTTTAATTTTCTGAATAGAAAAGTGATCGATTCAAATTTGAAAATAAAAACTTGTTTGAATAGGCTATTGCAGTGGCGCCGACAGTGACCAAAATTCATCAAATTCCAGTTCCGGTACCTGTTGACCGACCGGTTCCTTACCCGTATCCAGTACCAAAGTAAGTGTTTTTTTCAGGTCAACTGTGAATCGTCTAAGACAATTTGTCTCAAATGATGGATGACAAGAAATACTCATGATTGAGCCAGATCAGTGAAATTGCATGTTTTTGTTCGATTTTAAAAGCAATGAAATTAATTTTTATCCTTCAGACCAGTGCCTGTTGCAGTTCCAGTCGATCGGCCTGTTGTTGTACCAAAGTAAGTTCAATGAAACCGTTAAAATTTCTTCATACCAGGAAAAAAACAACTACTTTATATTCTCTGCACATGTTTCAATTTCAAACTCAAAATTTCTACTCAGTTATATAATGAGCAATTTCCGTTTCATGCACAATTTAAATTCAACCTAAAAAAAAAACATGTACCATCAAATAAGACCAATATTTTGTTGTTGTTGCATTCAATCGCAAACAATTTATGGAATGTGATTTTTTTGTTTAAGGCCGGTGGCAGTACCTCATCCAGTACCTTATCCTGTGCACCACGTGATCACAAAGTATATATCGCACAATTTGCACACGGTTCACATTTATTTGTGACTGAATTTAATTGTTGATTTTCGAACAAATGTTTTTTAGAAAAATTACAGTTCCATATCCAGTAGCAGTACCAGGACCGTCTGTTTCATATTCATCACCAGTTGTAGTTGGTCATGGTCTGTATGATGGACCATATGGTTCATACGGTTCAGGTTCATATGGTTCATATGGTTCAGGTTTGTACTCATCATACAGACCACCGTTCTATAGTGGTTCATCTGGTGTGAAAGTGATTACAGCAAGTCCATCATCGTATAAATTATATGGTGGATACCATGGTGGATATTCCGGTGGTTATCATGGCGGATACTCTAGTGGATACTCTGGTGGCTATCACAGTGGAATAAGCTACGGAGGCGGACTAGGAATTAGCGTTGGCTCAAAATATGGTTGGCCGCTTAAATTTGGTTTGAAATACCATGGCTGGTGATGATTCAATTTCGAGCGCATTTGCTTGCATATCAATTTATTTTGTGCCACTAAATTAAATTTTGCCATTAATTTTTAGTATAAATTCATCAAGACTTTTCATTGCAAAAGTTCGAATAAAATTCATTTTACATAAAATTGTTGAAAAAAAAAATCGTTTTAATTCCACTTGAAAAATTCAAACAAACAAAAGTTTGAGAATCGCATGTATTCAAAATAAACTCACAACAATCCACGGAATCGAATGAGTGTTTGTGCGAATGAAACGAACTCAGTCACGATGATTGTCAAACTATAGCCATTCACTCAAGTCATGTATGCATCGCACACATGCAACCATCTCTGTTTCATTGAGTTCTACTCGAAATAGCGAGTGAGCTAACGCACGCACACATACACCACACTAACGACACCACTCGCATTCAACACCAGGCGTATGAAAGAGACAACCGTATGTTGTTTAGAGCGAAAAAAAACAAGTTTGTGAGTTCAAAATGAACGCACATATTTGTGACGACCAATATCCATTTGACATTCTGTGAGTAAAGAATTTTTCACTTGGCAAAGCGAGTGATAATTTTGTGTTTTAGTTAAATTTTTCTTTTAGAAGAAAACAATCGACCAACAATCATTACAATTTGAGAATTTTATTTGTTGCTTGAGTGAAATAAATTGAATTTTTTTTAAAAAGTTGTACGTTGAATATAAGCCATCATAAAGATAAAGTAAAAATTTGTATTGTGAGAGAATTAATTACATTGGTCTTTACATTGGATGGCTACAAAACAGTCACAAATCAACAAAACGCAACCAGAAAATACCATAATGGATGATAAGAAATCACTTCGTTTTACTGAGGAAGAAAAAGTCGTTCTATTTTCATTATTCACCAAATACAAAGATGTTATAGATATTCGCCACCGTCGAAACTCCCATTCACAACACAAGCAAGTGGCATTGCGAAAATGCTGGGACAGCATACTTGAACTATTCAATGCTCATCCAGACACCAGCAAACGGTCCATGAAACAAATTCAAAAGTTTTGGTTAAACTCAAAGTGAGTGAATTGCTCATTTAAACTCCTATTCATTTAATTTGATTACTTTCAATACAAAAAAAATAAATAAATCTATTCTTTGAATGTTTTTAGACTGAGAAAACGATTGCCAGACGATAAAGATGATGGTAAGTCATCAGAAAAAAGGCCCAAAGTGTTGGAAGTTCGAATGTCACCATCAAAAAAATCCAATGATGCCGCATATCAAGCCTTAGTTAAAACATGCAAAGACTCAGAAAATGAAGACGATGATAATTCGGAACGGAAATTATCATTGGACACAACCGACGAAATGGCAATGACCGAATCAAATGTCACAAATGGCGAGCAATATGAAGAAGAGCAATACGATGCATTAGCTGATTCATACTTCCAAAACGATGCAATCACATTGAAAGTGATTAATGATCAAATTGGTATGGATTGTTTCAGTTGTTTGATTCAATTTAAAATGTGAAATAAATTTAATTGTCATCATGAATAATTACAGATTTGGCACTTGCAACGCCAGCACCATCAAGTATAGTAACAATTCCGGCTCAAACTCAACGCGGAACAACACTTGTAGCGTTGCCCACCAAACAAGAGCCATCACCTTCATCATCAGCTGCAGCACCAACAACGGCCTACATTACATATTCACCATCATCAACGGCCACAATTGGCAATCAAAATATTCAATTAGTAAAAAGTGCAAATGGAAATTACTTGATTACCACACCAAGCACCTCAACACCCCAGCAGGTGATTCGAAGCTCACGCGTCAATCAATCGTCTCCAATTACAACAACAAGCACAATAATCAAAGATACTGATAATGCATCAGTACAAGAACTACAAAAGCAAGAGCAATTGTTGCGGGTCCGTGAAGCTAAACTACGGTGTGACGTACAAGAGATTGAAAAGGAAAAGGCCCGTGAGGAATTGTTACAGATGCGTGAAATTCATCGAATGAAAATCAAAGAGATGGAAATGAGACTACGAAATATGGAGCGTTCTTGATATGATACGCCCAAATTCATTATTCAACCCAAGTATATTTGAGTAAACAACTCTCAATTATAAGATTGATACTTTATGTATATTTAATTTCTACTCATTTAAAATAGACATTTTTTGATGGCAATAAATTATTGTTTACTGCCTATAATTGTAATAAATCAACTGTTTTTACAATCCGTTTCAAATGTAAAAAAAACCAACAACAACTTACTGTGTTTGTGCTTTTTTCTGCCCTTGCTCAATTTGCTGTTGCGTTCACGATTGCTTTTCGATAAATGTGGTATGGTTCCAAGCGGTTGAATGCCAATCATACCACCTGATATTGGTTTCGGTTTTACCTGTAGCAATTTACTTTCGCACACCTCACCCTCATCATTTTTCGCAAAACATTGAACGATACCAGCGTGTTTCTTTTGTAAATAATCAATGATGAGCCTGGAGCCGAATGTTCGTATTGATGGATCTTGTCGTGTATCAGCACCATTTATAAGCCAATACGTTGTTGGCTTTGGAAATCCGGTTGCCACGCACTCCAATTCGAGCCGTTCACCTTCATCGGTGAGAGTGTCCATTGGACCTTGTTCAATTTTCGGTATTTCCAAAACATCCAGTCGAATCCTTACAATTTTAGACGGTGTAATACCGTTGTCAAGCTGACAAATGTATTCACCACGATCTTCAGATCGCACATTTAATATTTGTAGTGCATTGCCAAATACGGATGTTCGTTCATTTGAAATGGATGCTTCTGTGCGTGACCAGCTGGTTCTTGGAATTGGATAAGCAAAACCGGGACATTCCAATATGGCAGTTGCTCCTGGTTTAACAATCACATGATCGGATGGAGTGTAGAGTAGTGACGGTGGTCCTTTCGGTATGTAATCAACGGCTACAACAGTTTTTTGCTGTGATGTTACCTCAACACCAGTGATTGAATTGATTGCTTTGCACCAATACGTTCCAGAATTGGTTTGATTGATTGATTGAAGCATTAGTGCGCCCATTGACAGCTGAGGAATTGTACTTGGTATTGATTGATCGTCTCTGTAAATTGAAAAAATTTCACATTAATTTTTAATTTCAATAAAATTCAAAAAAAAATTTGCAATAATTTTGCAAAATGGACGTTACTTACTTATAGAAATTCCAAACAGCCGGTGGACTCGAAGTAACCTCACCACAGTTGATAAGTATGTTGTTGCCAGGTGGAACTTTCCAGTGTAATACACGCGGATTCACCGATGTATCGACCGAAATATTGGCCAAAAGAAGTTTTGCTGGTATTGATGCGAGCGCAGCGGCACCAAGCCAAGCAACACATTGATAGTCACCGGCTGTATATTGATTCACATAAACTCGTAACTTCGATATACTATCCTCCATCGTTATATTGTATCGATCCTGTTGAGAAACATTAAAAAGAAAAAACACATCATAAAATTACCATAAGATGACACCTTATACGTGTGGTTTGTGTAAAATTTCATATTAGTTAAATGGAAAGCCGACTAACTTTATTCAGGTAGATATAATCGGTGTAGCTATTAGCATTATTGGAACGTAGTTTTTGCGGACGAAATCGCCATTCGATGCGATCTGAAACCAAATTTAAACCGCATTCAAATAATACTTCATCGTATAATGGTGCAACAGTTGATTCAGGTTGTCGTTCCATGTAAGCTCCAAATTTATCCACCTTTGAAGATGATGCGGATGATGTACGTGGTGAAATGGCATCTACATAATATCGATTGATCTTCAATGTCATTTGTGATAAAATTAGTGCAATGAAAAAACTCGTCTTCATATTTCCAATGAATTCGGAAAATAATTTTAGATACAGCGACAAGTGGCGTCGAGCCATCGTAGTTTCTGCGTGTGTGTGTGTGTGTTTTTTTTTTAATTTACTTGTAGTTATCGCTCATAAATCTCTTCGTGTGGTTTGTGTTTTGTTTAACGATTCCTGTATTAAGAAAATGAAATTGAAACAGACAGTGAAATTAATAGCTGCATTTGTTCAAGTAAAAAGCTTAAGTTATAACTGCACTTAAATGCATTTGGCACTAAATGTTTCCATAGAATTGAATAGACATTTTGGCATGGCATATAAAATATGATTTCCACATGGTAAATGGTGTACAAGTGTTGCGACTCACAACTTGTGCAGTTGTGTTGCATGATATTTAAATTTAGTAAGTGCTAAACATATTCGTACATCTCATTTTAAATGGGCAAATACTGGAACTAACAAACACTTGCAACGATGTCTATAAGACAGTCGACGTCTATAGAATGTCGATGTTAGTATCAGGGCAATTTTAAACTGTTTTGTATTTTAAATGGACATGAGCCAATAGATGCTTGTATGAAATTAATGCTGCTCAAACATTAATCTTTTCGCCCACATTCAATTGATATACACAGTGTACGCTTTTCATTTGGTTTCGAGTTTAAGAACGGTTTTTTTACGCATATTTATTAATATTCACCGTACAAAAAGCAGTTTGAATGGGCTGCATGCAAAGCATATTTGAATCGATGGATTCCAGGGGATTCAGTAAATGTCTTTCTGATTAAATCTCGTTAAGAAAATGTTACTTTTATTAATCCAATCAAAGCGAAATTTATCGAAACCGATCGAAACGAAGTTGTTGGTTTTCCAAATACTTGTTTCAAGTTGAGCTGAGCTCATTTCTCTTTCAAAATCCGGACGCATGTTAACATTCCGATCACTTGTTGCCTATATTCGTTGCAGAGTATGCCAAGTAGACGCAAAAATGTGGTCAAAAATAAACAAACAAAAAATGTATTTTTGTGTGACAAATTCTGTTTTGAATGAAACCAGTGTTGGTGATTTGGTTGCGTTCAATAAATCCATTTCATTTCGATTGATTTGACAAAACACACAGAAAAACCGCAGTGGTAAAGCAAGTTTCAAGTGAATATCGAGAAAAATGGAAAGAAAGGAATGCTAAGAACTAAACTTACATTAGCCATAAATTAATGCCACACGAAAGAATTTTCACACGTTCTCGTTGTGGTTGGTTATTTACTTTTATATTCCGTGACATGCAAATTGCAAATTCCTGGACACACCATTATTTTCTTTCTCTCTTTATGCTGGTTCATACTCGCGAAATTGAAAGAAGTTTTGCAAACGATGATGTTTTGAAAGGAATTGACAGGTTTTTGCTTATAATACACCATAATCTGTTGTGCGGTCAGTGATCACACAGTGGATCAATTTAACGAGCATTAATTCAATTATGATTCGTTTTTGTTGTTGTTGTTGTATTTTTACGTCTTGCTTTTCGCATCTAGTTTAAAACTGGTTGGTCAGAGATGCGCTTGAAATGATTCTATAGCCAAAGTTAAGAGCTCACACAAGTTGTCCATTGAAATAAATTCGTATAAAACTGATGATAATCATTTTCAAAGATTACCGAAAATATTGCAACAAAAAAAATATGTAGAATACAAACAAAAGCCTGCATATAAATTGGATATTATGCAGTTGAAATTTTGCCAAAGAAATTATGCTAATTGTTTCAAAGTTTGAATACGTGAATAACATATTGGAATATTACACTAAAGAATGGTTTGCACAAAAGCGCTAAAATACGCTATTTTGGTTGGAATTTTCTCGCATTTTTTTGCTGTCGTTTTATCTCTTTTCCAAATGCTTGTCTGGATTGGTTGGCTTTAGATTAATCTGTTTATTTGAATGTTCATAAATTCAAGACAAAACTGATGCGCAGCTGGATTAACAGTTTAAAAGACATGTTTACACTTTTATCGTCGCTTTGGTCATCTTTTCCATTTCAATCGCTTTCTTGTGATTAACAAATGATCGGAAATTTTAATGTAACTAATTTTGGAAAGTCGGCATTTAAGAAGTCGATTCGTCATATCTGATAAGAAATATTTAGCAGCGTTGTGCGCAATTTTAAACGTAAATTGAAAATTAACGACTAATCAATGTAATTAAGTGAAACTTGAGCGCTTAATCAACGAACTTAATTAAAAGGTGATGATTCTAAAATCGACGCTAATCGATTTTTAGCGTCCAATCGAAAATTCACAATTCAAAATCAAACATAATGATCTCACCTTTTATAGTAAAGCTTAGAGCATTTATTCATGAGTAGTCAAGAGAATCTAAACATTGAATTGTATTGAACGCATACGAGAGTAGCAAATAACCAGTTGATATGAAATGTTTTTTTATTCGCCACTGAAATATTTTACACCTTCATCATTAGCATTAAGCATTTTTCTTTCATTTCGTCGACTGATGATTAACTGCACTTATTTTTACCTTTTCATCCACTAATTCGATATCAAGTTTTGTGGTGTTTAATTATACAATTTATAGCACAAGCAAAAAAAAAAACAAATTATGAGTCCATTCGTTTAGAATGTGACCTTCGGATGGGACAAATTGAGTGTTAAGTTTATAGTGTAAAAATTTATTTAAGTTTACCCAAAAAAAATGTTAATTGTTTAACCAGAATAAGCAAATACATAAAAATAGCCGAAGTTCTTCGGATGAAACAAACTTCATTATGTTTGTCATGTTTGAAAGGCAATAAACTTCTGAATATGTGTGCTCACAAGAAGTATATAGGAAAAATGGACGATTCATTTCTCAGTTCTCCTTTCTCATCTAATTTTCACAAAACATATTGTTTGGACTGCACACAGTAAAGTAACAGTATTTATTACTGACACTTAACCGAATCCGTTTGTTTAAACGCCGTTACACGATTGAAAACCAAACAGCTTTCGAAAATCGATAATAATAAACAAAGAAGTGGAAATAAGTTGAAGCTAATTCGGTTAAGTGCTGGTCGAACTTATGCTTTGTTGAACGTGGTTCGTTCCCACATTCCAATTTTCCATATTTATTGCGTTGAAGTGTGTTTGTCTGTGTAATCAGATATAATTCATTTTTTTCTGGTTTCAAATACCAACAACAAAAAAAAAACAGTCGCACAAAATTTGTCATCGCCTTTACATCTAAACGAACAAAAGCGATCAGATGAGTCAATTACGCACGATCGTTGTTGAATTCAATCAAAAAGCGATTATCTAATAATTTAATAGATCCATCCTCGTTCACATCATCACATAAGAAATTTATTCAATCCCGAAATCATCCGAAATTGTTTGACAGACAAAAATATATGTACGTATGCCAAGTTGAGACGAGTCGATCTCGACACATTTCTGTTTGAACAAAAAGAAAAAAATCATGCCTAGACATGGGCGCACATCCGCAGATACAACTAGTTGAATGAGTCGTATGTTTTCGGAGCGAATATTCAGCGCATCAATTAACGGTTTATTTGTGGTTTGTGGCAATAACAAAACAGATTCGAACATTTGCGGCATGCACTCGGTAAACAGGCATCTTTTGAATGAATGGAAGAGCAAAAGCGATGATTTGGTTAGTCATATTGAAATCCATAGGCTTGTCCACAATATTATGGAACGGCTTTCGTCACCCATTTCGACGCAGAGACATTGAAAAATCATTGTTCCGGAAAGAGTTAACTTCATTTTTTTTTATTTACTATTCAATTCCGATATATTTACCGAACACGAACTGGCTCCCATTCAATAACGCATTAGCTACGTAATATTTTCTATCAATTCAATTGAAATGGTTTTCTTAACCGTGAAAATGGAAAGACAAACTATTTACACATTTCCATTCACATTGGATCACATTTGTACGACAATTTTACACCACTTTCTATACGAACACCTACGGTGATTTTTTGTTTTTTCTCTTTTCCTTGTTTATAGAGCTTGCATAGGCATGTGGTTGGCACGCACCTACCCATATGTAACTTCCGTGCACACACCAGAATAAATTCTAATTCAAATATTTGCTCATCAAAACACCTATCATTTAAATTACGAAATTTGTTTAATCGATTTCTCTTTTAATATTCATTCGGTGCTTGGACATTTGGGCATATTCGTTTATTTTTTTATTTCACACTCTTCCATTTCAATCCTGTTACAAAAAAAAAATGAATTGTGCCCATCGATCACTAATTTAATGCCCACCAAATCCAAATATGCTCTGGCTTATGGCTTTTAGATTTTATCGAAAATTCGAAACGATTAATTTTACTAATTACAATTTTTAGCATTTGCTCAACTGGAATTTTATCGCATCGAAAATGAGCACATGAATAAATTTCGATTCAACAGGGCCATATTTCACAAACAACGAAGAATATGAGATCTTCTCAAAAATCTTTTCAATAAGAAACTATGTGCAAGAAAGGGACAGACATATATAAAAAGAAAGAGACCAATCTATAAAAAGTGAGAAGTTCTCATCAATTCTTGCAGGACCTATGTAGCAATCTCAAAAATATACGAGAACTTCTCATTTTCTATACATTGGTCTCTCTTTTTTTATATATGTCTGTCCCTTTCTCGAACATTGTTCCTTATTGAAGGACATTTTGAGAAGATCTCATATTCTTTGTTGTTTGTGAAATACGGCCCAGTATGAAAATTGAATTGAAATTTAAAAACAAATAAATCAATTAAAAAACTCATAGGCAAATAGTAGTTGGTTAATTTGCTCGTAGGTCACAAAACTACGACCCAAGCTAATCTCGTCATACGTATTCGATTTGGTGTTGATTGTCTATTCTCAACCAACAAATGACGTAATTTCTGGTTTCAGTGCACATATTTCTGCGTTGAATCAAAGCGAACTTGTGTGGATTCTTTCCGTTTTGTGTGTGATTCAACAGAAAAGAAACGAGATTTCGTATCATGACTGCAGTCCCGAACTCAATGAATTTGTGATTTTGCCTTGCAGCCAAATTGAGTGCCCAATCCCGTTAATTCCCATATTTTTTTTTATTTATTGCTTCAATTATTCAAAGAAATATTCCATATGTAATTTAATATGCTGGTATTTTAAAGTGTGTAATCGATTTTGTTCATCAAGAACTGAACACAGTCATTGCAATACCTTTTTTTTACAAAATGCAACGCTAAGGCTGACACATGCATATTTTTTACCACCACCACCTTTTGGCTAAATAGTTGAAATGCTAATCGATTATAGTCGTTATTACGAAAATTTATCACGTAAATCCATTTTCTAGATTGCTAAATTTCTATTTGGCCATAATTCAATTCGACGTCTAATCACTATTTATTCGTATGACTTGTGCGGATGGTTTTTAAGGCATTCAACTCAAATGCAATGAATGCAATGATAAAATGACACTGCATCGATAAATTTCGAGCCCATGAGGAAGGGAGTAATGCACCATTTATCAATATTACTCCGTTCAAATCTTGAATATGTGTGGCACACTCTGAACGTCATCATTTATGTTGATTTTCCACTTTTTGTCAAGTTTCACTTAACATTTTCGGGTGAACGATTAGCATTTCTGGTGGCATGTAAATCATTTCCCCAATATTGAGCCACTTGATAAATCACTCCTCCCCTCCCGAAATGAAATGAGTAAGCAATTTTGTAATTCCGTTTAAAGGAAATTGATTTTTCGATTAAACTGAAGGGAAATGATTTAGACCTACCGCACGTTAGACTCTTTTGTTCTTTATTCTCAATTAGTATTTTCTCCCTGAATCCGTCCCCTTCCAATTTTTTGTTGTGTTCAAGTTTTCAACTGTTTGTCTGCGGTTGTTCTGCAAGTAATTGAGTACTAAACCCTTACTGAAAGTGAGACATTTTTACTCGTCAAATTCTGTAACATGGCAATATTAGCAAACACCGAATTACAACTGAGTTAATGTGTGTTGAATTTCCGTTGAATTTGATGCCAGTCAGGAAATGCGGTCAATGATATAATCGTTACATCGAAGGAAACTAATTAAAAGCATGAAACACTTTTTATCCATATGAATTTGTAAAAAACGCGTATGCATTTGTAAACTACACCTCACCACATCATAACTTCATGCTTCATGCTCGTATACACATACACAGCAAATCAATTCAACCGTTCAACATGAACGAAAAGCAGTTGCATTGATTTATGGCAAAATGGTTTTTGTGTGTATCTGTTGATGATGTTTAGGAGTTAATAAAAAGTTAAAGGATATAAATTATGTTGAAAATACGTTGAAGCGAAATAACACTGAGATGAATGGATGTGATTTGCCCCGAATACAATTTGTACGAGCAGAAGTTCATTAACCCATCAAAAAAAAAATGTGTGTGTGCGTTTGTTGTTTTGGGCATATTAAAAATGTTGATATGTGTTCGAATCCCGTTGCATTTCCGTACAATCTTGCCCATGATTCGCCCACAGATCGCATTCAAATTTAATGGGATACAATATTAATTTACCGGCAAATTTAAGCCCCCTCTACTCTCCCCCCTCCCATCCCCGACAAAAAAAAGAATTTTAAGGCAAAATGCAGAAAACAAAAGCGAACAGCAAGACCGAGTGCGAGATAACGAATTCTAAGAAATTGAAAATGTACCGCAAAAATAAATGAATCTGAATGGTGTAACGTTGAACGGTGGAGAGGCAAAAAAGCGCTTATTAAATGTGTTTTTTTTTCGTATGTTGATTTCTTTTTATTTTGATCCTTTGGCTTGCTTTTCACTCGATTTTTGTAGCCCAATCGCGAATGTATAGCCAAATGGAAATTGCGAGTGTGACATGGCAAGCCATACGGGAAACGATGCCAATACTCAAACGTGAATCGCTTCACACACACACACACAACGAAAAAGTTAAAAGAACACGGATCGCGGAAAAAAAACAGCCGAAAATTAATTGGCGAGATTTTGTTTATGGCCAATTCGAAAATGTGAACGCATATATAATTTTGGTGTGTGTTTGTATGCCATTGTGTACATTCTCTTCACCATGGTCGATTTTTGTTGGTTTGAAATCTGTGCACAAAATCGTATGCACATCATCATTGATGTGCCTGAGAATCTCCCAAAATCTCTGGTACAGGTTTCACCAGTGCCCATAAAATTACCGTCTCAGTCATCACAAGATCAATGCGATCTTGTTGTGTCGTCGACTGTGCTCTTCGAACCGACATAACATTACGACGACCACAAAATCAACCAAAATGAGTGCGGGTGCTTACTATGGCAGCGTGTGAAAAATAAATCAACTCTAGAAGTTTCGGTGGTCTTGTGCACAAAACGCATATCGTCTATTTCATGAAATGCAAGTCTTTCGCAAATTTTCTCTCTGTGTGTGTGTTTGCTTTTTTTCTGGTGGAAAGTTTAAGCTGAGCTCATTTATGCTAGCGTTTTAAAATGAACAGAAGCGAACAATGAAGCCAAGCGATTGAATGTGGAGTTGAATTTTGGATGTGTGCGAGCTTAAGATAGATCAGAGAGTCAAAGAGCATCATCAAAGGAATTTTTCATTTTGGTTGGTAAAAAGGTACAAGATTTTATTGGAAATTGATTAAAATGAACAAGTTCAGTTATTCACTGGGACACCAGTAACATTGTTGTTGTTGTTGTTGACCGCGTTGCCTTTTTCCATTTTCGCTCAATTTTATTCAATTTAATCGTGTGTTGTGCAGTTAAATTTTTGCTGCTGCATTTTTGCTCTCAGTTCCCGTTTGCTGTGCCAATCGTTTCGTTTGGCTTCCTTTGTTATCTCACTGCAACTTCGATGCACGTATAATATAAAAATGTTTTAAAATGCAGTATACCAAAGAAAACTTGGTTAATGTGCGCGTTTGTTGTTGTTGTTGTTGTCGGTTGTTTTTTGTTGTGTCTTCTCGTTCCGAATAAAGCGATGGTTCTGATAGAGGTTTTTAATGTCTCAAAGAGAGAGAGAACAAAAAAAAACAGGGAACAACAGCAACAACAACGATGTCGACGACGAAATCAGCGTAAAACAAGGATTGTGAAAATATATGAGACAGTATGTGCAGGAGAAGACGCGTTTGCACATGCACATGAAGGCGTTGAGAAAGCAAGACAAACGATGCTTCAAGAATCTCGAATGTGAAAAGAAAATTAAGGCAAACGAATAAAATACATTTTATATATGTATAACATACATATGAACGCAGCATTCAAACTAAAAATTCCGCTTGAGGATAGTACTTGTTCTGCATGCTTAATGCGCGAACTCTGTGTGATGAAGAGAAAAAAGGGGGCACAGATCGTATGGATCGCGTCGTTGTCGTGTTCAACAAACGTCGAACAATAAAAAAAAACAACACACACACATGCAGAGAAAACCAGCAAATGAACTGGCATAAAGGCTGTGAACGCACATAAAATACCTGTCTCGCTTGTACGATCGGCACATCATCATCATCAACAGCAACGGCAGCAACAGCCGTGCGCGGCAATCGAGTGATGAAAAAACGTTTAAAGTGTGTATAATGCCTTGTTGTAACAGCGCGACACTGTTTTTCGTGGTATTTTCACTGTGTGGTTTTGGCCATCGACCAGCAGCAACAACAACAACAACAACAAAAAACACATTGAAATGTAGACAACCAACGATATATCCGATGCGATGGATGAATTTGTATTGCAATCGAAGAATTTGTTGACACATGTACGATGCAGACATTCCATTGGCTCTTGAATTTCGTGATTTCACAAAGTTACACACAAAAGAATCTAGCAGAAATGTCTGGATGCCATTTTAAATGTTTATCATTTTATCCGAATAAAGAAACACCAAAAACCTCTGAACGGATCAAAAATACCAAAATTGCAATTAATCCACATTCAAATTGCCCACCAATATAGGTGCAATCATGTTCGATTTGATGCAATGCAATACAATGAAATCACTTCCATTTCGACAAGCATCACACCTCTTCCTTTATATAATTTCCCCATAATATGTATAATCGCGTTAACCATTATTGGACTTTCGTGTTAACCATCATTATCATCAACAGCCGCAAAATTAATTCGATGCAGAAAGCAGCCTCTCTCTCTCAAAGGATGTTCATTATAATGAGTGGATGGAGTAAACAAAAAAAAAGTGTTCGCAAATGCAACAGAAACATCGCAACAGACATTGCAGAACAGAAAGAAAAAAAAAACAACAAAAGGCAACAGGAATGAAGACAGCACCTCAAATCTGTTTAATTTTCTTCCATTGGGATCCGATTAACCGCATGTTTGCCATTTAACGTTAAATCGTGTATAATTCCAGATTTGTTCGCATTGAAGTGCAGAGTGTGCATTCTCTCTGTGTGCAAACAACAACAATAAAATCATTTCGCGAATCAAGTATTTTTTTGTTTGTTTGTTTGTTTGTTCTCTGGAGAATACATTCCATTTGGTGTTTGGTGTTTTGGGTTTGTCGATTTGTGTGTACGCAAGGCCATGCGATTACTTTGCATTGTATCGCACATCGTTTGCGAAAATGAAACAAAGGAAAAATTCAAGCGTCCACAAATAAATAGCCACTTCATCGTGTCAATTATAAGCGATTTTACATGTCATTAGTTAAATCACAGCCGATGCTGCAAAACGAATGAAATGCGAGATGAAAAGACGTGAATTTCAATATGTTTGGAAAACAAACTAAAATACAACAACAAAAACCGATCGAAAATGTAATATGCAGACCGTGGTCGCGGATCACGTTGTCCGATTTCATTCGACATTACGAAGAAATTTGCTGCACTCATACTCATAAAAATAAGAGCCTCATTCAGACAGAGTATGTCATCTTAAATTATATAAATTCAAACCCGGCAAAACCAAAACAAACGCATCAACTGTGTAAGCTAATAATACATTTAGAATGTCAAGACACAGCGAAAGAAAAACCGAAGCGATCATTTTTCTCTGTTGCTCATTCACCAAATGATCACTCATCGAAAAGACGAAATAAATGTGTAAGCCGAGTGTTTATAATGAGTCATTCGCAACGTTTACTCAGCAAATCTGAGTCTGTTTTGCCTGTCGATTCCATTGACATACTTTTATGCTTGACTTTTATGCGCATTAGGCCTGCAATATTATTTAATTAGCAATTATTCCGCTTACGCGTCTTTTAATCGCATATGAGATCGCGTCAACCAGAAAATAAAACAAACACATTTTGTTAAATTAGTTCAATCAAAGTGGCAGCATTTGCTGTTGCGCCGCATCTTCAACTCTATGCAATCATACTTTCATTCATCATTTTGCATCGAATTACATCGTATTTTTTTTCTTCAATTGTTCAATTAAACACGTTTTGATTGCTAAGCTGCTGTTATCTTGTCTATTCACAAAGGAAATAATTAGCAAACTTGATCGAATGGAAAAACTCCCCCTGGTGGATTTCATTTGGAAAAATGACACACGGCAAACAGAAAATCAGTGAAATTGTTCTTGAAATTGTTGTTTTGTTGTTTGTTTTTTTCAATCAAATTTCCTGAGAGATCGGTAGATCATCAAGCTAATGAATAGTGTTGACGAACAAAAGTGACGGTCAGTGACGAACGACATCCAGCAAAAACGAAACACATCGCACGTCTCACACTCTAGCAACAAACATTGAGGTTGAGTTTCCGTTCAAGTGGCTACAATTTAACCAGCCCAGCGCACAAATCGCACCGATTTATTATTGCTATAAATTATTGTCATTTATAATGTTGAGGAGCTGAAGCTGTACGAAGAGAACATGAAACCTGTTACATAACGGCTATAGAGTTCAATGTGAAAACACTGAACACGGTATACACGAGCACATCATGTATAAAATTACTAGTCGCAATCTTGTCAGATATTGTTTTTTTTTATGGGCAACATCAACAACAACAGCAACAACAGCAAAATTCTTATTGAATGTCTCATCCTTTCTTCTTGCGTTCGGGATTGGTTTTGTTTCGTGTTTTTTTTCTTCTTCTTCTTCAGGCTTTTTCTTTTACTGGTTTTCTCTCACTCTTTTCATGCACTTGCGAAATATTCTTTTCGAGAATGAAACCGATCAATTGAAATCGTTGTATCTACATTGAAGTTTATATTGAAACGAATGAACACTAATGCGTTCGCGTACATTGAAGTTTTATGCTCATAAACATCTTTGAGAGTTGTTGTTAACCAATTTTTTTTTTCATTTCAAAATAAATCAATGACCGATAAGTAATACTTTTTAAAATGGAAAAAAACGTAGCAAAGTAAACCCAATCCACTATCTGTAAATGGTTTGACAAAGCCAAAGAGCGCCAACTGCAACAAGTGTCACGTACCGATAAATTGTATTTGAAAATACATGTTCATGAGTAACCAACGCGCTGTTTGTGTTGTGCATTGAAACGGTCATACCGTTACAAAATGCATTCGTTTCTATACGTTCTTAACGTGTGTTTTGATATCCAATTATCAAATGTTTCGTCGTTCATTTTTTTTTTTCAAAGCACTTACTCAAGTCTTATTTGTATAGACTAATACAACCGAATGTAAAGTTAGCATAATAAATTATAGAATTGAATTTAACGTCATACCTATTAGTTCTTATCGAGAGATTCCTTTAAAATGCAGTCTTTTCATTGTAACATCCACCAATTGCCACAATCTCACTGTAAATGAAATGAGAAAAACAAATTTATGAGAATTAATGAATTGTGTGTTCGATTTAATGGATTTTGAAAAGGTATTTAAGGTAAATGAGGTCTTTTGTATTTTAGTGTACCATTTCAATAGAAATATTTAAAAGAGCCATAAATGCGTGGAGTGTGTGAGTGCTCACTGCACACACATTGCAATGAGGCGGTCGAATATTAATGTGTGCTTCAGTATTTCAATGCTTAATTCAGAATATTGATTTCAATCGGATCAACAGCAACACCAACAAAACAAACCCATTTTGATTGCCGCTCAATTGACTGATCCTACACAATACCACACACTAAATTAAAACCACACACAATTTCACTGCAGGCAGCAGCAAAAAACAAATGTGCCACCACACACAACCGACTCATTTGCTGTGTGTGTGTGTGTGTGAGAGAGTGACTCGATTGAAATGCTGTGTGTCGCCAAAAATAAAGCCATTTAAAATATAAATTGGCAATTTGCATTTTATTTCAGTTCGCATTTAAATGCAATCAATTTTGCCTATCTCAGTGTTGTGCCAATCTTGTGTACACCATCAATATGTGCATTTGACCAAAATGCCCATCACTTAAAATGGCTGAAAAAGTATGCAAATTTTAATTTAATTTCTTGCAATCTTCTCGCACATCGTCTGAATAGACTGTGCAGTGAAAGAGAAAGACCCAACAGAGATACAGACAAAATCACAATATTATCAATATTAAAATCAGTTCAATTTGACACCAACTCAGCAGAAAATAGCAGAAATGCCGCCACGATATAAAACTCCATATCAGAATCCAAGTTGCATTCGATCGTTTAAAATATTTGAAACTGAATACCGAGAACGGAGCGTACGTAAACGATTAAGAGGGCGGAGATGACTTCATAGATCTTTGGCACTTGGAATCATCTGTAGAAAACGGTTTTTGTTGTTTTTGTTGCGGAATAAATCACAGCGGCCAGGGCGCGAATAAAATCACAAAACAACAACATCAAAAACAACAAATAAACCAGGCCGATTGCCAATAAACACGGTGAAATCGAATCTGATGTCAAAAATAGTTACCATAAAATAGATAAAAATGTCTCAGAGCGATATCGGTGTGTTTGTCTGTTGAACGGGCGCGACTGAGCTAATCCTCATTTTCAATATAGAAATTCTTGTATGTAAAGAGTCGATGTCGATGTTGAATGGTAGAAAATAATCTTTTAAGCCTTTTTTTATGCGACACTGATGAATTTTAATTCATGAATGCGTGCACTTTTTATAAGCCACAAAATCGTTTCGATAATGTGCGATGTTACACAATGTGAATGCGGGAGGCCATTTTTTTTTGTATCTCGAAAACATTATGATTATTACAGTTTTTATTTGTCTATCGCATGTAAAATGTATTGCCATTATATCTGAAGAAAAAAAAAGGAAGCATCAGTGAATAAACAACTCTCACTCGGTGAGAATCAGTTCCGGTGTCCGTATTGTATCAAAAGACAATAGAAGTAAAAAATAATGCTCTTTTTTCTATAAATATTCCTTTTATTTCCTGCTTGATTGTTCTAGCATATTGATGGTTCGTTATTTTGCGCTACAGAATCTTTACCCATAATGAAGATGCTTCGTTGGGTTTTTTTTTCTTATAGCAGAATTTTCTTCAGGTTAGTCATTTTGTTGTGAAACAATAATTTGTTGTCCCTAAACTCAATGCCCAGGAATCAAGACATTGTGCTTCAACTAGCTAGCTTTAGAATAATGTGCATAAAAATTGTTGTTAAGATACAACTGGAGAATAAAACAAAAACAAGGAAAAAAAAACTCAAACTCAATGTGAGCACTGAGCATTCATTGTTTTTAGAGAGGTTCAAAAAGTGGCGTTTTTTTCCCTGTATATGAATCTCGTTGCAATCGATTGCATGCACTTTGAATGATGATAAAAATCGGTATGGCTTCTTTGAGCTCTGGTTTGTGTGGTGATGGCATTTTGCATGAGCATGAGCATGAGCATGAATTCACTTCATTTATTCGAACCACTCTAATCCGATGTAGATATTCTGCAAGTGCTGCACCTCATGAAGATTCAATGTGCTTAATAACGAGAGCTACACATCGATATCACGGTATAATACAAATAATAAAACTAATAAGAAAAATGTTTTGTACGGTAAGAGAGCAAGAACAACGCAAGCCCAACGTTAAATTCACTCGCGAAAAACCACATACTGTCTGCGATTTATTTTCTAAGCGTACGCGTTCACAACGAAAACTGTGCAAAAACAGCGCATGGGAAAATAATCAGACTTTTGAAAGAAAAAAAAATATATATGCTCACTTTTATAACCAAGAAAATGAGATTTTTCATTGCTTGCATTCGTTCTTCGTTTTTTGTTCTCTTCTCTCGTTCAATGGGATCAGAGGAGAGTTTTTTTTGTGTGTTAAAGTGAAGAAATTGAGAAAAAAAAACGATCGCAGCTCAATGGCAATTCGTGGATGCTTAGGCTTACCTTAAGAATTGTTGGGCAACAGAACAAGAAAAAAAATTGAAGAAAAAAGAAGCACAATGGAAAAGAGCCAAAGAAGAAGAAGAAGAAGAAGAAGAAGAAGAAAAAAAACGAGAACAAAACACAGGCCGAAACAAAACGATGAATTGAAGAATTTGCTTAAATGTGGATGAAAAAAGTATTCAATTCCACACAAATGCAAAGAAAAGTACCAGGCGACCTATGAAACAAAACAGTTCGGTCGTCTCTGTATGCGTTTGCTTTTTTCCTTCAAATTTCTCGTTTATTTATTTGCTCTCGCAATGCTTTAGCCTGATGCATATTCTTGCATTCAACAAATGGCACCGGGAATATTCATATATTTATGGACAATGAACGCTAAATGTTCGATCAAGAAGAAAAACGACAGCAAACAATAATAATAGTTATGGGGATATGACGATAATAATAAAGTAAAATAGACGAAGTGTATGAGTAAGTGCTAGTGCTGAACTGAGCTCTAGCCCATGAGCCGTTCAACCAAAAATGCACGTTAAACCATATATTTGAAAGAAAGAATGAAAGAAAAAAAAATTTGCTCGAACGAATAAAAGGCGTGCATAGACAGCGAAAAACGACCAGGAACAACGACAGAACGAACAAAAAAAAACAACAAATCCTTCACACGAAAATCATTGCAGCCTACGATCAAAACGGCTATCAAACATGCAATGGAAAAAAAATGCGCTTTGCCACATTTACAACGATGATCATAATATATATTTTTTTCTGTACAGAAAAAAGAAAAGCGTTTTCAATGTTCCGCGAGAAATGATGGCTTTAGAAGTCTATTGGCGTTTTTATGCATCTCATCATCCTTTTAGCACACTCATTAATCAGTCACACTAGATCACTTCTTGGGCAATTCATTGATTCATGTTCATTCTCATTCGTTTACTTTTCATCGGTCGGTTTGTAACTAACGTTTGCTCAAGTCTAATGGGAACTTAGCGTACACAAATGGAAATTCGCCCGAAGGGATGCTCTTCGCTAGCAAAAGCATTTAAGTCAATTCATGACTCTTTCTCAATGATGCAAATCTATTTTTTGCATTTGCATGATGAAGTAACGACACATCGCTTGCACTTGCGCTCACGCGCGTACACACACATCGTTCGAATCCATGCCGTCCAAATTAATTATCATGGTGCACTTGAAGACAAGTACCTGTATTTTAAAGTATGCATGCAACCCGTAAAAGTGCATATACTTGAGTTGGTTGTGTCATTTTAAGTGATTTTTTCCACAAATGGTTGACGACCAGTCGCCTACTTTCACACAACTTTCAAATATAGACGGTGTTCTTGATTCGATGCAATTAATTGCAATTCGATTGGAGCAACAGCAGCTTTGGTTAAATTGTCTACACATGAATTTCATAAAATTCCATCGTCAATCGTACACGTTTGTTTTTTTTGGCATCACCCAAATCCATATTGAAATTTGATATGTTGAGGCTTTCAAGACTCCCAATTATGGTTAGCCATGTTTATTTGAATGTTCAAACATTGCACATAATTTAAGAACAATTGAAGAAAAATCACTTCAATCGCAACGAAACAATTTCGAAATTGAGTCTCGAATTTTATTCATCTGAAAATGGACAAAATCGTTTATTTGAAATCGACCCCGTCTTGGTTTGACGTTCTCATTGAACGACTTTATTGAGTTGACAAAATTTATTCTATTTTATGTGACATTTTATGGGGCTCGCATACTTTATATATTCTCTCAATATAGTCGAAATAACAACTGTTCATTTTCTGTTGTTGTTGTTTTGTAACTGCACCACCAAACATTTCCTGGTAAAATATTTGTGTTGCCTGTTTTTTTATTTTCCACGGCGAGCGTATAATTTAATGCACGAAATGGAATTAGCAACCGAAACTTGGTTCGGATATGTATACAAGGGAAAAAAAACTGGCAAAAATGAACTCGTTCCTCATCGTCTTTATTTCAATTTATGCAAAAATGCATCAGTATTCAATCCTTGTTCTCGATACACATATTTTGTTTTATCGGTTCCTGTTTTGTATAGCTCGCGATATGCCTGAACCACTTGTATTTCATTCTAAAAAGAAATGCAAACGCACAAAATCGACAAACGAACCAGCAAGAAGAAAAAAAATAAATCGCATCGCTGAAGAAGAATGTAACAGCTCCATAAGTACATATTGATGTTTTTTGTTGTGGCTGTATACATTAATCAAGTGGTAACCATTAAATTGTATACACCGATATATATATATGTGTGTGTGCGTGTGTGTATGTGTGGCATAGCTGCGCTTTCTGTCGCCACTTTTAGCCCAAGCTGTAAGAAGCACATGAAGCAATGAAAAAAAAAACAACAAGCAAATACGCACGCGCGCACACAAAATACAAGGCAGTCAAGATTGAGCCGAGCGAGAAAACCAACAACAACAACAAAAAAACTCACAGAGAATCGAAGGCAACACCACATCAAGAATCAGAAATTGCGTGATACAGGCCTCGTAATCGATAAGTAGGTGCGTATGTTCAAACTGCCCAAAGCCTGTGATTGCCTTTACCAACGCTTATTATTATTACTCAGCTGCAATTTTTATTACCTACGCATATTTATTGGACGTGTGCATCTCTTTCTATCTTTCAATCTTGTTATGCACTTTTCTAAGCCTTGTGAGGAGATTCCCATTTAGCAGGCAACAAAATGAACACCATCGAACCGAAAGAGAGAGACAGAGAGATAGAGAGAAGCAAAAGAATATATAATTAGGTGGCGAAATTAATGTTTCTGGTGTTTACTAAATATCACTCTCTTTCGTATCTGCCCTTTTTTGTGAATATTATACGAGAAAAATACAACCGAAATGTGTGTTTCTTCATCTGATTGAGAGAATGAAATCAATTCCGGTGCTTCGTTGTCCATTCGAGTGACTTCGATTGGCCATTCAATTCAATTCCTTTCGGAATTGAGTTTTTGCAACATTGCTGCAAGCAAAACAATTTGTGCGCTCGTTAAATGACTTGGAAATTACAACTAAAAAATATAAAGAAAAATGATTCGAAATCATCATAATTTTTCTCGCATGCAGACAGCGAGAAAATTACTTGATGGATACCAATTTAAATGATGTCGTTTCATGTGCAACAACTCTTCTATTTTATTCGCCGGATGCTTACCAATTCTACCGAAGCAGGCCACCAAAATTTGAAACACACACAAAAAATTGAACCATTTACACCAGAAATTGCGGTTGCATAGCATAAAATTGTGAATGAGTGTGTGACTTTCAGTGTGGAATCACTTCATTTAAATGCGGCACACATTTTTCGGCCCCGGCATAACACTTCGCCATCACTTTGAGTCAGCTTTTACGTGAGCTATTCTCGTGTGACATAATTGATGTAGTATGAAATTTGAAAACGGAAAATTAACAACCACAGAAAAATGAAAAACAAAAAAACATCAAAATTCAACGGAAAGAATTTGAGAAGTTGTTTAAGCATTTGATGTGTGTGTCTATGAGTCTGTTTCATATTTATCTGGTGCGGGTGCGCTAACGCGACCGTTGTGATGTGTGATTTTGACGTTGTCTAATTTCATTTCATTCAGCTCCCGTCAAAAATTGAATGCTCATATTTTCGGATGGCAATAAATTTTCATTAAAATGAAATTGAGTTGTTGTTGTTGCTGCATTTTATCTTCCGAAAAGAAATATTTGTTTCATTATTATATGTTCTTAGTGTTTCTGTTTCATTTTGATCGTTTGTCGAGTGGATGCTCGATGTTTTGAATTGCTCATTCTCTTTGGCAACTTAGAAGTCTATCGAAAAAAAATACGATGAAAAAAATGTCTCAGTTTTTCTCTACTGAGAAAACACAAAACAACCAGCACAGAATTCGAATTGTTGTTCCGCACAATTCGTGCACGCAGAGAACCGCATACGATCGTATTTATTCAAGTTCACACATCATGCAAACTGTCATCATTTATTCTTTGGCAAACGAGACGAAAATAACTTGTTTTGCCGATGTAAAGTATTCTCAACGTCTACGTGTGCTGTAACTACGGCTAAAGCATTTAGCGAGGAGACACGGCGCATGCATATGCACACGCGCGTACACACAAACACACATACTTTTACAGCGCACTTTGGCTGAATTTGAAGTGAAATTGGCTTGTGTTGCCGAAGCGCACAGCTTCAAAAATGCTCACCGAGAAGCCAACTCAGAGCGCATAAATTAAAGGTGAATGGCTTTTACAAGCGGTGTTGCGCTTGTATTAGTTGAAATGAAATAAAAAAAAAATGAGCCAACGTCAATTCGTTCAATGGATACGACACCCGTCTGCATTCATCGTTTTCGGTATGTATACCAGTTTCTCGGGTTCGTTCAAGTGTGTTTGTTGCACTTTCAGGTGATGCTTTCGTTGTCTCATTCGATTTTGCCTGATATTCGCCGTATTCGCTACTCCACGACTCAGTGTATGAGCCGATGAGCGCACAATGAAACATTCGCACGGTTCTCAAATGCATTCCAAGTGAATGGCTCATCCAAAAGCCATGAGCATTGGACACAACCATCGATGATCATTTTCGATCTGATTTGAATTTTCGCTTACTTTTTCATCATCATTAAAATATATATGTATATGTATATATATATGTGTGCGCTTTGTAGCTATAATTTCCTTTTAAATTAAAAACTAGTCCGAAGCTTAAGCCAAATCCGCCACGTAACCTTTGTTCCATTCGCTTTTTTCCCCCCACTGCCAATAAATGACCAAAACAAACTGTATTAAATCCGATTTAGTACGCGAAAAAAAACAGATCATGTTTTTAAAATGGCGAACAATTTAAAGTTTAAAGTGATATTGAAGCAGCGAATGGAGTTAAAAAGCGTGATTTTCTTTTGCAACGCATCGAAATTGTTTTGACTGTTTTTTTCGGGGTTTTATTTATTGTTTATTTTTATAGTCCTGATTTATGCCTGTTTGTTTGCGTTAACGAACTGAAAATATGCATGCACCAATCTAAAAAATCAAAAAGATCCGAAAATGACAACGCACAGAAATGCGAAAACCCGAAAAAAACAAGTGTTTTCACGTCTGTGCACCTTAAACAACACACCAGAAGACGATACCGTCGTAAAAGATTGCAAATTTCGATTTTTGTGTTATTGTTAAAAACCGACAATCAATTCTCGACCAAATCATCATAAAATAAAAAACCACGAATCCCATCGAATTAAATTGAATTTGAAAGAGAGGAATACTCTCCATATAAAAAACGCAGACAAAATAATCGCGCAACCAAACCCATTAAGTGGGAATTTATAGCAGCGGTGCTTTTGATTTTATTAGCTATCATTTTCAGTTGAAGCTTCATTTTGCGGGCGAGGTGAAACTGTGGCAATTTCGGATTAACCATTTCATGTTGATTTTTTTTTTGTTTTGTTTCATTCTCTGTTGCTCTCTTTCACTCTTGTCTTGAATGGGCGTTAAATTTTCCGCATTCACAAAAATTGCACACGAAATTATCACCGAAATTCACACATTGCCAAATTAACAGTTATGATGTGAGAAATATTTTATTTTGAATTTTTGTTTTGTTTTGTTTGGTTTGCGGCATTAATGAGGTACCATTGATGACACTTTCAACTTCATCCGTTTGAACGACATGGAGATTCGTGATTGGTTGCCATTGCAAGTGTTGCATGCCAAAGCATGCCAACGATGAAGTAGAACACAGCGAACGCCTTTCACAAAAATTATGATAAATGGTCGGAATTTATTAAATGCTCTCATGGCTTATGCAGTGTAATGGCGCTGAAAATAGCACACCGGAACAGAGAATCTAGTACAAAGCTTGTCGTTGGACTGTACACCCGAGAAGATGAGCTCTTTCTCTCTCTTTCTCTATGCTAAAATGTTTCATCGAAACGCCACATCCATCAGCTGTCGAATGTATATCACAGACGAAGTGTTTAGTCACATGCAATTTGGCAAATCAAGAGCTGCTGTTAAGTCACATACTCAATTTTTAAATGCTTTTAACCTATTTTTCTTTTTTTTTTTTAGTTTTAAGCATACACAATTCTGCATCGATTCTTTTGCATTATCATTCACTTTTATGAAAGTGAGAATGTTCGAAAGATGTTACGATTTTTTTGTGTATATGCCTAGGTTTAAATCGGATGACAATGGGTGACTTAATGAAAAATGGCAGCACCTGGATTGTTTGTATTGTTTCCATCAACTCGCAAATGCGTACAATATTGGTAGATAGAAAAAAATCGAAGAATAAACAGAATATTTTGCTGTAGTGCCTACTTAGTACCTAAACATTAACTGTCACAAATGTTTTACTTGTATTTCTATTTTTCGCTTTGATCACAGACTATGATTCACAGTACAGCAATGATCGAGTTGTTATTGCCGTACCTGTGTGCATCGTTCTACTGCCAAATCCCTATTTGTGTACAACACACACCATGCCCTGGCGACACTTACGCTGCATTTATGTTCGTTCAAACAATCCGACACAACACTCTTGTCTCTATTCTCACAGAATTCATTATTTTGTTTTGAAAATATAAAATGGCTTCAGAAACGAACGTCTATCGTGAAGAGAATGCTTCAACAAAAAAAGGATTTGTTTGCTTTGATTTGAGTTTGACCGTAGCATGAAACCGTTGTTGGCACATCGTTTCCTTAAAATGCACTTTATTTATTACATTCGGCACTCTCTTTTCTGTCTACAAAAGATATTTCTTGTTTCTCAGGTAGAGAGAAAAAAAAACTCTGAAATGCTCTTTATCACTATTGCCCGCTGCAAATCTCAACGTGAAATCAAAAGCATAGAATACAATTCATAATTCTTTCGTATTTTACTCTGTATGTATTCTCTCTTTCAACCGAAACAAAGGACTGTGTCTTGCTGTTACTGTCCGGACAGAGAAAAAAATGGCTAAATATCAGTTATCAACATGATGTCATGACGTAGTGTAATGCGTTTTATCATTTTTATCTTGTCTCCTCGAAAATGACTTCTGTCGTCCATCCGAAGAATAGATAGAAGAACGATTTGTTGGAAGTCACATAAAAAATTAGTCGAGTCAGTTTGTCAACGAAATCGATGTACAATGATGGTATGTTGTATCGATGAAGTTAATAAATCGTTGTTGACGAATAACTTAACATTTCATTTGCTTCGATTCACATTGGCCAAATGCAAGTCGAAAATGCGCTTGACCCATCGCTTATAATTTTCAAAATTATCTATCTCATTTTCAGAAGCGTGTGGTCATAAATGTTTATCATAACCATTATGAGAAATTCCAAAACTACAGGTATCGAATTGAAATCTAGATTAAAATCCATTCGCAATGCGATTTAATTTGAATCGTCTACTACAGTTGAGACATGTCTCATTTGAAAAGTGCTCAAAAGTGGCATGCCCAATGCGCACCATAAAAAGTGTAATTGAACGTTTTTTTTATGAGCTTGTTGCATATTAAAACGGCTCAAGCTAATTTCATCGAGCTAAAAACGGTATATCCAAATGATTTTAACAGGCATCAAGTGTATATGGTTTTGTTTTTTTTTTCGGCAAAAAACCAACCAGCTTATGCAAAATGCAGTGGATGTCAGGAAACAACCGATACGTTTGAAATGGAAAATTATTAGCTGCTATAAACAATGAAACATGTTCGCTTAATACCATTCATTTCTAAATGACTGGTATTCATAAACGTGTTATTTTCAAATATTAGGCCGCATTCAAAATGCAGTTAGTAGAAAGATCTCGGGGATGTTTTTTTTTTGTTCAACGAAAAAAAAAAACAACAACAAAAAATAAGAAATGAAACATTATTACCGCATTCGTGTGTATGTATGAAAAAGTATGCACATTGTGCATTTGTAGGAATCGATTATGCCCTGGATCACATGCATAAAATTTCCAATCCCCTGTTTTTTTCTCCTAAAACACAGCACATACTCGTCTTTTTCAATATTTGAGAGAGTGAAACGGCAATATGAAAAAAGAAAATGAAGACGAGAGATCTCGTCTCGAGAGAGATGCTGGCCTGCTTATCGCAACAATTCAAACAAGAAACCGGCAAATGCACTCAGCATCATTCGATTTTCACATCGTTCGCCTTGCAAAGAGAACTTCAATGTTCGAACAATGAATCAAGCATAAAAAAAAAAAAAATACATAAATTGGAATACAATTGCCGTTGTTTATGCATTCAAATTGGTTTACAATAAACAAACCGTAGCATATTTGTGTCCGTTTGCCTCATATCGTTGTTTGAATATGTGAATATGTGTGTGAGCATGTGCATTTGCATGTACAATTTTCTTCAGCGAAATGGCGTTATTGCTTATTTTCATACGAGCGCTCTCATACACATTTGCTTATTCTTGTCTCAATTTATTTCGTATTTTATACATCATGTACTTGAGAACATAATGCATTGTTCTCTCGTTTGAGCGAACAAATCAATGGAGAAACAAAAAATTATGCATGTTTTGAATCCCATTTTTGTTGTTGTTGTTGCTCTTGCTGTTCAAAGTTCGAACCGACATTGGAATACGTAGATTTTTCTTGCAATTAAAAAAAGCACTTGATTTTTTTGTTTGTGCTGCATGAATTGGCGATATTATATCGATAGGTTGTAAAAGTACATGCCATTCGGATGGATTGAGTTTTGTGGAAAAAGCCAAGTTGCATAGCAACATTGCGACAAATCATTTTTTTTCCTTTTAATGGAATGCACACGCACACACAACACACACATATATACTACATATTCAAATGGCTGTACAAATAATATCTTATCGCCAATGCCAATTGCACGAAGCATAGCAAAGCAAACACAAATTGCATGGCAACGAAACGTGTCAATCTGTTGTGCATAAACGAAAGAATGATAACTGCAATGGCATGACCAATAAGTGCTAAATTCTATGCCAATATATACGTCAATAACACTAAAACCGATCGAAACCGTTTTTATTTTGTGCTTGGCTGAAGTGAAGTTTGCTTAAGCACAACACGGATTCATATTTTTTTTTCAAGTATGATTGCTTAATACCGTCGTCTTCATTATCTAAAAATATGCACAATGAAACAGCAATAAAATCCATCAAGTGATATTTTTTTTTAAAGTATTTGAATAAACCACAGCGTGACCGAAAGAGAAAGAGTATAAAAGAGGGATAAATCCAAGCATAAGGTAAAATAACCCGTTTGACAGCATGCACATTTACACAGCTTCTTCTTTTTTTTCACCAACTTTATTTTCTATAATAATCATTTAAGTGTGATTTGTGTTGTTGATCGTTTTTGAATTTTTTTCACAAAATGGTCAATGCCAGTCAGATTCTCTGACACACCACAGTAATAATTGACTAGCACAATGCTCGTTATATTTGTCCCATACCGAAGTACGTACCAATACAAGTGTGAAATATAAAATATTTACAATGCAAAATAAACATCCTTTTCAATTGAAACTAAGCAATTTTATTGCAATGGAAGCTAATTCTTGTTGCGTGTCACGCTCACCCATACCGATAGAAATTTATCGTTAAATGCTCTAGACGCAGTTCCATATAAATGTGCTTGTGATTTTTCATGCCAGCTTATTAAAACCTTTTAATTTTCTTCATTTTTTTGTTTTCTCAATTCATTTAAATATAGATAAATGTCGTCAACTGACGTTCAATGTGATTGGAATGCTTGAAAGATGACTTCAAGAAGTTTCAATCTTCATTAACAATGAATGATAAATTGTAAAATATATATTTTGAATAGAATTCATTAAAAAGAGATTATTGAATTGCTTAATTGTAATTTAATTTGAATGGAATGAATCTGAAAACTAAAATCATTTCATTAATCATACGGTTTCGTTGATTCAAACAAAGAACATTTCACGATTATGTATAAATTGAGCAATATTTGGATGTTATATTTTTAATCAAGTGACAAAATGAAATTTCTTCGATGGACAGACAACGCGACAGATAGTTTGTCGAACTCAATTTTCAGTTTTATTCACAAAATGAAATGATATGCCATTAAAACGGAATTCGTATGATTTATTTGTTTACTGGCTCTTTAATGTGACGAAAGATTCAGTCATCCGATTGCTTAGATGACTTTGATGTGTGCCATTTTGTGCCATTTTACGTTATGTTTTCACACACCAACATTTTGAGTGGGATTTTGTGATTACAACGGGCCAACGTTGAGACAATTCATTCATAGACATTGTGGATGATATATTGGATATTTAGATGTATAATGTTGATGTATATGTACAATGTTGGACGCGATTTAGTCCTAGATTTTTGGTGTTGTTGTTTTTCATCGTTTTGCAGTGTTTGGCTAGGGAACCGTTGAAATATTGCCAAAGCAACGGTCAAAATGGCCAACTTAAATATATCTATTCGTCTGTGTGTGCTTTGTGCGCGTTTTGAACGGCCATTAGGGATAGGCAATATGAAAGGCTCTTGACAATTGCCGATAATTTAATGAACCTGAATCTGACACCTCGTAAATGTGACATCATCAAACGGCGATGAAATACGCACACGTGCATTGCATTTGCTGATCTATTTTTTGTTGTTCTTCATCCGTGCCGGTTTGTGGTGCGGCGCTCGGTGTGTGCGCGATCACGCATTTACGCTCTTGGCGGCAAATTCATTGTACACACTGGGCGGCTAGGCTTGTCTCTCAAAATGTGATATGTTTGTGTGTATATTGTTTTTTCTCTCTGTTCTTTGACGTTTGAAAAGCCATGAGTGCGCGCGCCACGGATAGTCTGCACTATAAATAAAAATATTTCAATCAGCGTTTGTAATATGTGGTAGTTTATGTCATGTTGGGCTTGATGTGTGACACATTCATTCAAAGGAAAAGCCTCTGACTTGTACGGCACAGTCAGCGAATGAGCAGCTCTCATTTTCTTTTTTCATCAAATGGACAGTAAATTGCAATAATCTTTTGACTCTGGCTACGGCTACCGAATGCTCACGGTGAGCGATCACACTGACTGTTTTTCGCCCGAATTTGCACTCGTAGACAATTAAAATGTTGTTTGAAGAGCGGCAACGTTTTCACACGAGAACAACAACAACAACATTTAAAAAAAAAAAACAAGTGAAGAGTCTCCAATTAATTGAATGCGTGGGGACCTAATTTTATCTGTGATACCGCATCCTATTTCACTCACTCAATTCTTTTGAATCGTTTGAATCGTTTGCCAATGAGTTGCACACGGTTTTCTTCTTCATTGAAATTGGTAACACATTTATAACGAAAACTTGTTGACTAATTCGAAATATCTATGAATCAAATAGGATTTCGTGATGATGTGTTTTTTTTTGTTTCATTCTGGATGACTGTGACTAAACAATTTATGGGCGTCCTCAATGTCCTAACTCAATTGTCAATAAATTACCGAGCAAATTGTGCGACAAACATTTCATCGGTTTAACAAAAAAAACAAAACAGAATACACATTATCACACATTCCGGTATGGTTCGATCATTTTATTATGTGGACATTACCATTCGGAGCAAACAGTTTGGTTACGCATTTTGATGAGATAAAAATGACAACCAGCAATAACGATTATAAAATTATAATGAGGTAGAGTGACAGACATAGATAAATATAAATATACACTTTTGTACAAGGCTCAGCCAGTTTCTGTTTTTTTTTTGACAAAATCAAATTTATAATGATAAAAAAAAAATATTAAAATATAAATATGAAAAAAGTCAACAAAATATGGAGAGCACGGGTGAGACAAAGTGGACATTGAGAGCAGAGAGAAGACAAAAAATAACACAAATACCGAACGAATGAATAAGTGAAACATCCACAGAAAAAAAACACACACAAGAATTCCACGAAATTTATGATTATTGTTATTGTTTGCTGTTGCTTCATACGCTCGTTGTGATTTTGTTGTATGAGTTTGTGTGATCGCACACTTGTGTTTATATACGCGTTGACACTGTCTGACTCGTCTTCGTTCCGGCCGGTCTACGACGTATCGACCGGACGAAAAGGTATACACACAAAAATGATCCATATCAAATGGGGGAATATGCAAGAATAAAGAGAAATCAAAGAGAAAAAAGAAACGAACGAAACGAAACTTCAAATTCAATAACGATCGACATTTAAAAAAAAACAACAACAACAACAAGTTGTCTCAAAAATTCAAACGAAATGTTGTGTATTAAGTAAATCAAACGATAGTTTAACGAAAAAGTGGGTTGAAATGAGGACAATTTTGCCGATAGAAATTTGAGACACAAACATATCGATTTAGGCAGAGTTTTTATGCTTCAACTCAACCGAAACACGAAAATCGATTGAGACAAGATTTTCGCTACTCCCTTGTCAAATCGCATTAACTCAACCTTTTTACCGATTTCAGACATCAGACTGGTCATTTCGTATCACTCGAAAAATCATGAAATCCACTTCATAAAATTTTTTTCATTCTGTTTATTTCGGTGTGTAGTTGATCAGTGAGCAAATTTCGATGCAATCTTTTAAGATTTGCATACTTAAAAACATTAACTGCTTGTTGATGCAATGGCTGTAAAAAAGTGTCATTTGCCAAAAAAATGAATAAAAAATTCCAACAAACCTCAACCGCATGTAATAAAATATATACACGCGGCATCAACATGATTTCAATAAATAAAAAAAAAAACAAAATCCCCAACAATACCACAGACCATCCATTCTGTGTTTGGCATATTAAATGTTCTAAGGTGCTGATCAAATGAAAAATGAGCTCATGTCTTTGGGCTGCATAACAATGCGGACATTTGCATTCGTAAGAGCCAGAAGCTCAATCACTATCTGATTTGATGAAGTGCGACGACCACTCAAACGTGTACGGGCAATAGGTAAGATGATGACAGATAATGGGGCCAAATGAAACGACATAAATCGATGCATCTTGTTCCTTGTTCGAAAATTCACTTGAAAAATGATAATAAAATGAACATAAATTAAGATCTGGTTACCATTTGTGTGTGTGTGTTTTTTTAACCCTCATTTTCGATTCATTGCATGCACACCGCTACATCAGCTCAATGGCTTCGTGCCGAAATCCTTGTTTCTTTCGAATTATTTATTTTATCATATCATCACCACAAGCCAAGTGAATGCACACATACGAAAGAGAAAAAAAAACAACAACATAAAAATGTTCAAACAAGAAATAGCATCGCTTTTACGTGCGTTGTGGATAAAAATGTGCATTAAGCTACTGATTCGTTTGCCACTTGAGCCGTTGAAAGACACGTCATTTTACATGTTGACCAACTCGATATATATAATTTGTTTTTTTCATTTCCGTTCCACACAAACCAAATGAAAAACGACTTCATGGATGACTTGAAGTTGTTTCGATGTTCTTGGAATGGTTACAGAGATGGAAATCGAGTTAAAAAAAATAATATTGAATTGAAAATTGCATTCGAATTAAATTTTTGTCAATTGAGTTTGAAGAAGAACTGAAGAGCTCTTGAAAACCTCTTTCTTAACATGACACATTCAAACTAATCGCTTACATTGCTCGACGATGTTGATCGAGTATCGAAAACTCCGTTCGATTGACATGGACAAATGGAATGTTTGCTTTTCGAACATTCAATTCAACAATAACATCGATAAACGAAATATTTTATGGACGGCATGTCAAAAAAAAATGTGTACATAAAATTTAATGGCGCCTCATCGCGGATGGATCGGCTAAACATTTCGTTAAACACAAACATTTTGTGTGATCGCAATGAAAAACTGTTCGACATACGAACCGTTCGATGTGGTTACGTGAAAATGTGAGAAAGAGAGAGAAAAAAGGAGAGTAAAAGAGAGTGATTCTTGTGATATGATTGATTGGTGTTGGCATCAGTAATGCTTATACTTGTAACACTCAATGTTAAGTTAGTGTCGACTAGTTTTAGATATGTTGATTCGTTCAGTCGTTCAGCACACAAGTCTTGAGGTATTTTAACGTTAACTGAATTTTCCACAAAACGCATTTCGAAAAAAAATAGTTTTCATATTCATTTTTTTGGGGGCCACATTTAGGCCGTTTTGAAGGGATTAGAAGAGGTGCACAAGTGATGTCATCGCTGCATATCCAAACAAAACTATGTAAAGAAAATTAAAATCGAGAAACACAAACAGCAAGCAATCACAGGCCTATAGATTTTACATGAGCACGCACCACAAAGTATTAAAAATAGCCCATGTTGAAGGCGATGCTGTACATGCACACACCAAGTCGATCACCAAGTCGTCGCGATGTGACGATACACTTTTTCAAAAGGTTTGCGTATACAATTGAACAAGATAATTATGTCACTCGCGGCCACTTAAAACTGGCTGATCATTTCGCTTAAATCAGGTCTTAATCTCAATATTTTTGTAGTGCATTTTATGCTCTCTCTCTCTCGCCATCTTTTCTCGTTCTCTTTTCACTTCTCCTTTTTATGATGCGAACACGATCGTTCCGTTTATGCATAATGTTGGGTCATTCAACTAAAATGAATGAAATGCTCGTAAATAATGGCAATTGACAAGCTAACAGATACACAGCAAAATATGAAAACAAAGCTGTGGTATTTCAAGAATTCCTGTCAAATATCACAAAACCATTTGATATCGTGTCAGTTAAACAACTCTATTGAGAGACATAAATTGGATAAATGGAATCGGTTAACACATATTTTTCGCTATAAATTTCAACAAATGTGATTATGACCAAATGGTTTTTGATCAGGATTGTTGTTAATCCTTCATAAAAATATTTGTATTTGTGCCATCTCGGTTCGTCGGAGCCGAAGCAGGTTCGCCAAACAGGCCAAAGCCACCTTAACTATTTTCAATATGTTTTTCTTCTTGTTTTTAATTTTTTTTGACAGCATTTTATAAATTTTGCGTCGCTGTTAGCGATAATCTGTCTAAATCAATTTTCTTATCTGTTGTTAATTTAATGCGTTCTGTTCCGTTGAACATGAGCTACAGAATGTTTAAATTGATGAACGAAGTATAGAGAAAAAATAAAACACATTTTTAACATCGCAGTAGTCGTCCCGGACGACTCTCGTCCGTTATATTTTATGATGGCCCATTAAAAAATATTTGTATAATATAGAGTTTAGAACCCGATGGCATTTTTCGCCGCGTTTACAAGAAACAAGATCGTGCATACACAAATCATATATGTCGAATAGACACGACTCTTTGAATGAAAAAAAAAGAAAAAAAAACAGAATAAAACAGCACTGAGCTCGTCTCGGATACGTGTGAAAAGTACGGAAACGAGTTGAATTTTGCTGTGCGATCTTAAATTGTGGACACAGTACGCTTCTGATGAGATTATTATTGACAATTTATTCATGCTGAACGAAACTAATAAACACGACTAATGCCAATAACTACATGTTTTTTTATAGTTGTTTTGCTAATGTTCAGCCAATATTTATCGAAACATTCCAAACCAATTTTATGAGCATCTTAATATCCGCAGAATTCAAAAGGCTCACAAATTCTCAAGCCACACTCAAAAATGAAATATCCAATTAATAGCCAATGTTTATGTGATGCAAGTAAATATTGCACTTTATCATCGTGATTTCCATTTTGCTTACGACATTTTATTCAGAAGCCATTAAAATTGTGCTGCATGATTTATGACCAGAAATCACCGTATGAAATTGAATTAATCTAAAATAAAATTGTTAATTGGAATCAATAAAAACCGCAACGGAAATCGTGTATCCATTTCGTAATGATAATTATAGACGTAATTCAATGGTATTTCCATCGAAGAAATGTAATAGCAACGATTCAAGTGAATTAAACATGCATTTGACACTAAAACACGCACTCAGATGCAGTTGAAATCGAAGAGATTTTCAATTAATTCGATTCATATGTTTATAGCTTACTGAGAATAAGAGTTAGTCTATGCCTGCAGTTAGAAAAGGGAACAAACGATTCATCAGAATCATTAATTTTCCGTGATCGGCAATTCTTCAGTTTAAAACATGGCATTGTTGACCCTAAAATAATTTATGCTGCGATCTTAAACGGGCCTACCAGTTTTTTTTCTCCCTCTTTCAGATTGTTTATTGGCTCACTTTTATGCTTTTACGATTCATTTGGATGCTGATCTGCCGAAAATTTGTATGTTAAAGTTTAAAGGCCCACAAGAGAAATGCCATAAAATAACAATTATAATGAAAGGAGTTTATCGTAGTGGCCATAAATTCCTACTGAACATTATATAGCGCAAAAGGGTCATGGATGATGTTGGGAATGGTTTGAATCTGTTCTTTGTACATCTCATACACTGATCATCTCATCCAAGCTGGGCATTTAGCCGTTCATTTTTATTTTTCATTTACAGAGAGTAAGAGAGAGAGAGAGCAAGAGAGAGAGAGAGAGATAGAACTCCTTGTTCTAATTAGCTGGCGCATCACTTGGTGAAACGAATCCAATTTTCGTGAGATTTGAAACTGATTGTCCAATTATTTATAATGTTAATGAGCACACATTTGAAGCGCTCAGGTGATATGAATCGTATTACACGAATAGATAAAAACGGCTACATTAAAGAGGTGTTGATCATCAAAATGCGTTCAACTTAAAACTCGAGACGAGAGGACCATGAATAATTTTGCGGTAAAATTTGTTCAAAAAGCGTTGATGAGCTGCGGTAAGAGCACCAAATCGTTTTGGCTGCTGCAATCCATTTAACCCTTATTAATCAAACAAAATCCCATTCTACGAAAAGCGTTTTAAATTGGTCAAATTCTAAATTAATCATAACAAAACAAAACAAAAATCCGAAAAATCGAACGCATTATGTGCAATACGGGCAAATGAACGGATGTGCTGCGAAAAATGTGTTTTTGTGTTTTCATTTTGGGTTCGAGAATTTGCGATTGAATTTAAATCCCTGTGGAAATGAAATCGGATCGAACGAAGCAAAAAAAAAAAAACACAAAAATGTATCGCTTCGACACATAATTTTAAGCTTTAGCAAGAGAATCAAGTAAGTCGGAGGAAGTGGTTGAAAACAAAGGAAGCGTCGGCAATTCTACGGTTTCAGGTAAAAAAATAACAGCTCAACACTGACACGTACAAACGGTATAAATTGAACCAGAGATCGCATCAATATTATTTATACCCGAGATACTATTTTTGTTGTCTTTTGTTTTGTCTGGTCTACTATTCGCTCTGTTCAACAAGGCATAAAACATAAAGCAAAAAAAAGTAAAGGAACACAACAAAAAAAAAATAAAGTAACAGATATTTCTATCACCACCAAGTCCTACTGAATCGAGTGTATGTTTGAGATTTTAGACTGAATGAGAGCTGCCAATTGAAGGTTTCTGGTTCATCGCCATGCCCTACATGAACATAGCATTACAGCAATGGACTTATGTGTTAAATACGAACCCTCTTTTGTTCTTCGATGATCGTGGCCGTATTTTTCACTTCAAATCTATCGGCTTGTTTTCGTTTACGCGTTTTTCACATTCACATAAAAAAAACATGTTTCATATTTTTTTTCTTCAATATAATCGGTAATAATATGGGCAAAGCATACTTAAAACTCTTTAGTTGGTTTATTTGTGGTTATTATGATAGCCGGTGCAATTATTTTGTTATTTCAGTGTCAGCCGTTGTCCATTGTTGTCGCTGATGGGCAAACAAAATATGAACAAATACCTCTCAGACAGAGAGTTTGTTTTTTTGTTGTTTTTTTTTTTTATTTTTCATGTGAAAACAAAATATGCATGACCAAATTTCATTCATTCGAATAGCTTGAACTATTCAAATGGAATTTAAAAATTACGAAATTCCATCGGGTGCCTTTTTGATGGTGTTGTTTGTTGTTCAAACTAGGAGACAAAATGTAATAAATCGCGATGAGATACACGTATTTAAGATAGAACGATAGTTATCGAAAACAGAAGAACAAAATAACAAAGTATTCTTTTATCACCAGTTCTGATGCACAACAGGACAACATTCGATAAATGAAATACGGATTTCTCGATCGGAGTAAATGAGACAGCAAGAAAAATTCACAAGAAAAATCACAATTGAAGTCAATGGGATTTCAAGAGACACACAAAACGCATCATGTAAAAAATAGCTGTCGACATGAAAAAAAAAACATGTAATATAAATAAAAAAAAGCCCAGAGCAGCAAGTGAGAGCGAGCAACATCGATCGAGAAATGTGAACAAGAAACGTGCGCGCCGACAGACACATTCGTTTGCCTTACTCTATTCATGGGCGAGGAGTCGTCATTTATATTTTTCTCACTGCACCGTCGCGCGTTTGTCGTCATCTATTTCGTTTTTCATTTGTTATGATCGCTTCACATACGATTCGGCCGGTTCGTTTTTTCTTCTGTCTCTGTGTGTTGATTGGTAAATTCCAATTTTACGTTTGTTTATTTCGTCATGTAAATAGAGAAACATGACCAAATGTGAAATAATAGCAATCATATAAAAATGCCAGAATTTAATGACCCAAAATGTTGTATCGTTTGACGAGAGCCGAGAATCGAAAGACAGGATTACAAAGTCACTTGAAAACAAAAAATCACTTTTCTCCAACCCAAACAAGTGCCAGACAAAAACCAATGCCCATCGACCAAAACTAATGGCATCAAATTCACTTAACCGCATTGCGTGCCAAGAATGCTCAGTAATAGAATTTAATTTGAGCAATTTCGATTTCAATTTTCAGAGAATGTTTCATTAATTGGCAGATTTCATCGATTGAAAATATGATGAAAAGAAATCATTTTATGATTAATCATTCAAAGATCAATAATTTTGTAGCAAGTCAAAAGAACACAACAGCATTCTTGCAAGCCATAAAATGAAACGAATAAAAAAATGGGAGAAAAAAAGATGATGAGAGAAAAAAATCTCAGCCTGAAAGCCAAAACCTTTCCATGCCGGTTCAGATTGATCAAAAAGATCAGGAATTTTCATGTTCTTTTTTTTTGCATAATCATCGACATCGAAAAAGAAACACCATTAGCAGCGATCCAAATCAAACGTAACAGCCATTTCACGCTTATCTTCACTGTGACACATTTTTGACAGGTAAAACGCATCAAAATCGCTTCACCAAAAATAAAAACGATTCGTCATTGATCTAATGAGTTTTAAATTTCAACCAAATCCATTTCATTCGCTTGAACTCTTGATCTTCGAATTTCACACAAAATAGCCGATTCTTAAAATATCAATCTTTTTTTTTTTTCTTCGCCCCGACGCATGCGTTTCATTTCAGTAAATATAATTTTCAAATGATATTTTGAAATTGCATGTTGTCGGTGCAAAAATTTCACCGGTTTCAAATAAAAATAGTTCATTGTTTTGCGTAGATTTCGGTAAGTTTTCACTTAACCGAAAATGTTATAATGAGTATGTTTTCTGGTGTGATCACTCAACAATAAATGTTCACAAGAGGTGAGTTGATTCGTAGAAATGTAAAAGAAAATCCGAGCCGCAGTGCATAAGTAAAGATCTGCATTGGAATCGATGTTTCTATTGTCAGTTGCTTTGCTTTGTTTTCCTAAGGTTTGGCTCATGTTGCTGCTGCATCTATTCAATACACAACAATACACACGCAGACAAACATACGAAGCATGATCATCCTACACACAAGCATATTTTACACGTTTTTCTAACGAAGACGTTGAGAATGAGAAAATGCATCAAGCAAAGTAAAAAAAGCATTTAACAAGCGCATAAGGAACTGAATACGAACACACAAACACACACACACACGCAAAAAGAGAAGCATCTGAAGATTGTATATATATGGTGTGTGATGTGCAACAAGTTGAACAATTGCTTGCCGCATCGTGCATGTGATAGTGTGGAAATGTGTGTGTGTGTGTGCATAAAAAAGAAGACGAATTTTTGTTACTCTCGACGATGAAAAGATTGTAAAGAAAGACACACAAATATGTGCCGTGCCATGCACACTACGTCTGTTTTGTTTGTGCTGGTGTGATGCATGGTATTCCTGTTGATGCTGCGCCGTAGTTTGAACATGTGAATGACTCTTCTTGCAATGAATCGTGCATCGATGTATTTGTGCACATTGTAAAGGGCCGATTATGGTGCATATGCGACAACCAAACGAAATAAATGTATCAATGTATTGGACGATGGACGACATATACGAATTAAACGTATTAATTCTGATGGAGACTCAAATTCAAGAAGTGAAATTGATCGTGCGCTGTATCAATGTAATTTGCACTAATATCGATGCACTCACATATCGGCATTTCATTAGACGTCAAAGAAGTAGATCGCACGTAAGCAAAGATTGCAGCGCATAGTGTAATAATAACAACAACAAAAATGGATGCTGGCTCTGATGTATACTGTTCACCGACCAAAGAAGAGAAAAAAAATGCATTCAAATAAATATCTTATGTGGGTTTGAAATTGAACAACGGCGTGACTACTTTTTTTCATAAATATTTCACGACAAAAAAAAAATCGACATTTCACAAAAGAGCTGTTTAAATATGCGGCACAATAAATTATATTATATTTCAGATTTGATTTTTTAAAATTTAAACATAGAAAATATAATCAATTCAACAACTGCAGATCGATGATCGCATGCTAAAAACCTACCTGTCCAAATGCGGTAACACGATAGCAACTCAACTTTCTTAATTCAATCAACAGATTTCTTTATTTCACTTAATCTTCTTCTTTTTTTTTTAAATAAAATAAAAATGCTTCTTTTTGATATCGTTTCTCTGAATTGATTGGTAAAATTTTCGTTGAAAATAAATTTAAGAAAAAACATTCATTGTCAACTGATAAAATTCATCTTAACACAGGCCAAAATGTTATATATTTTGTGTTTTTCCCCCAAATTTGTTTCTTTCTTATCGACTTTGCACAACAATTTTTATTTACTACTTATATTTGATAGCGGCGTTGATGTGTCTGCATTCGATAATTTTGTTTATTGTTTTCTGACCTATTTGCACCAGATCGTTAAATGATGATCGCCAAATTTTGCACTGATTTCTTATTTACATTTTTTATTTTCAACTAAATTAAAAACACTGCTAATAACTTGAGGTTTGTGTAAACAAAACGAGAAAAAAAAACAAATGGCAAAATTCCAAACAATGTGTGGCTCTTCTTTATTCGTTTTTTTTTTTTTTTAATTTGCGATCACGTTCGTCAATTTTTTTGTTTTCAATACACGTACAGATGTTTCGATTTTAATTGACTTCTTTTGTCATTTTGCTGTCAACTAGTTCATGCACAACTTAATTTACTTGGATATTAAATAAACGAGCAACGAACAAAGAACATTTTAATTTATGCTCGATTGATTTGTTTCAATAAATTGAATTTGGTGATTTTTGATCGGGTCTCAATGAAATTGGCTCACTTAATGCCAAATGTGAGCAACGATGTGAATAACGGATGAGTATAGCCTCTATGAACTGATTCTCTATGTTATTCAACTTAGACTGATGCGAACGAAGCATGAGCAGGCAAACAAAACAAGAATTTCAGAATTTATGCCTTGTACACCGCACACGCATGAAATTCACACAAGTGTAGCTCGTTCTTGGTGTAAACGAGCAAGACTAAGATATGGAAACATACATAGACTTTACACATATACAGGCACAAGGCACATAGCATGAGCGACGAGCCGATGGTTTGCGACGATGAGAAAGAGAGAGAGAGAGAGCGCATACCATGACATGTCGTGTAGATATCGCACCGAACAGAACAACAACTATAAACAACACATGTGCAAATGGATATATACATTCAGTTCAGTGTAACAACGATGTTTTTTTTTTGGTGCATACGAGAGAATGTTTCCACCACACGAGACCATTCAATTTCATACTTTTGACGTTTCTTCATTTTTCGGCTATATCAGATTCGGGACCTGGGCTGTTGGCTATGCTGGTTGTGTGTACCGCATCCGATCCGATCAAACATATGAGAATGTTGTTTACACATAACACGTTCGAAACAGCTCTGAAAGCTTTTTCGAAGTACAGTTGAATACAGTTTTGTATTCATAAGTGAACTTATAATAATGTCTCACTTTGAACAATTTATTTGATTTTATCAATGACATCATTTTTCAATGCTTATTCAGCATTAGCCTGTTTTCAAAATAAAAAAAAAATAGAAAAATCACACAATTAACTTTAAACCTTTGTAAAACCTCTAATTTCGAAACTTCACTGTTCATTCATGTGTATTACAATCCTTACTGTTTGTATATGGTCTTTGAAATGGCTAAAAGCTCTGGACAGTTTAGTCAATACTCAAACCATTTCAGAGCTTCAGACTTTCATTAACTGCAGTTAAAACCACGGTTCGCTGCCAACTGCGTAATATTAAAACTGACCTAGTATTTTTAAACAAAAGGACCGCTGGAGAATCACGGCCTGGTCATTTATGAATCAACATGAATTTTGATATCACTTGAAGAAATGTAGAGTAAAAATGGTAAATTGACTAGATGAGTCGGTTTCGCAATATAAGATAAATTCAACTCATCAGAATTATAAGAAAAACAATATGACTTTGCCTAAAATGGGAATTTATTTCATTTTTCTATGTTTTATCGGTGAATTTACATTTTGCACAATATGAATAATTATTATGGTTCCCTGTAGTACGTAACAGTTATTTTTGTTTTGACATTTGGTAGTTGATTTAATCTGCTCCTGATAAATTAAATTACAATAGTACCGAAAAGGTGTTGAAAATTGCAAAAATTAGAATTTTGTAACGATTCGAACGGCAGTTTTGATCAATAAATTTCAAACGGTGAAACTATGAGGCTTCAGACATCAATTCTATTCCCTTTATGTTATCTGCGTGAGTGTTTTCACTCGAAGCAGATACTGACTGGCGAATGTAGTTCTCTTTCTCACTTTAAATGAATAAATATCCAATTCTTATACACAAAAAGTCTAATTGTAAACTTAAATTGTCTCTAAAATATTTAAAATAATACTGAATAAAATCTATTCTGTGGTAATACGAGTACAATTCAGAATTGAAATCTTAATAAATAAATTATAATTCGTCAACATCATTGGGGCTCGAGTCCATGGAATTGGTGCATATTGACAGTTCTGATGAATCCCTGGCACCAGACGTGTCATTGCCAGTTGTTGTTGCACTACCAAAATCTGTTAGTGCCGGAGACGAAGATAGCGCGTGTCCACTGGTTGATTTTTCATTTCCACTGACTCGAGTCTCAGCATTGGTACTTCCACTTGCATTGATCGGTTGGGTTTGACATTGTCGAATTATTGCCAAACGCTGTTGGGTCATTTCCAAATGATGTTTTCTCCATTTGATACGCCTGTTTTGGAACCACACTTTAACCTAATTCAAATATTTCAGTGAAACAAAAAAAAAATTAAAAATCTTACAGCATAAAAACAAATAGATGTATAAAAAGAAATTTCTCGACAAAATTTGAGTAGCAAACCGACCTGTGCTTCTGTGAGCTGTAGCGTATGGGCCAGATAAAGTCGCTCTGGTCCAACCATATATTGTTGTCGTTCAAACTCTGCTTCTAATCGTTCGAGTTGCTCTGGTGTGAAAATGGTTCGTACTCTTTTACTTTTGAGTGATGATTTTCCCTTTACTGCATGTTCTAAAGCGAAATAAAATCAATTAAATTCAAGCCTTAAATTACACCATATTTACGGTTGAAATCCACCAAAAGACTCCTAATTGTAATTAATCTAATTAAAATACCATTTTTGTTACGTTGCTCTTTTCCATGAAACGGTGTAAAATTTGGATTATTTTTCGCATGAAATTGTTGCTGTAGACTTTGTAATGCTGAGGTTCCATTGTGATTAGCTGTACTTAAATTGTTATTGTTATTGTTATTTGCATTGTTGCCCGGTTGATAAAAGTGTGGCGATTGTGGATGTGAGCCTTGCAAATGATGATGTGCAAACGCCAGTGGAATTCGATTTTGTAGTAGTCGATTGTCAGCATCAATGCTACCAAATGATTTATTGTGTAGCTGATAATTTTGATTATTGTGAATGGATAAATTCATGGCATTCAACTCTTTCTGTTTTTGATTTCCTGATTCCGGATTCACTGTCACCGTTTTCTTTTTTAATCCCAATATCGATGCGATCGTAAACGATTTTCCCGCCGATGCACTCAGTTTTTCCAATTGTGTTTCATCCAAATCACATTCGGGCCCAATTGAACTATTCGATTGTTGTACATTGTTAAGCGGCAATTGCGGAAGCGATGCATTTGAATTTGTTGCATTTCGTATGGCGAGAAAATTTGAAATGTAATTCATGTTATATTTTGGATTTTGCAACATTATTTTGAAAATGTACACAATTCTTTTGGTCGCTATTCTCTAATTTGCTTAATTGTATGAGTGCAAAATCCGACGGCGGTTGTGCTAGTAACAGAAACGAAAAATATAACATTAATTTCGTAACGTTTTTGTTTTCTACTAAACAATTGAAATTGAAAAATAAGTTAAGCAAATCGCACCAAAAAAAAACGGGTGCGACACATTTCTAATGAAATTTAATCAACCTGTCGAAGTTTACTGTGAAATGGCTTCATCCACTTTTTTTTTCTTTCTTAAATGTGTTGAATAGAAGTTGTTACATAAATTCACACAGGAAATCAATTGATGTTGAAGCACCGACGGCCAGCACACATACTAATTTTTATGTGTCAACTACCTTTTACTTCATTTAATGATTGTTTTCAGTTTGATTATAAATAAACTTCGTTGAAATAGGTCTTAAATATTTAAAAAAAAAAGAACATTGAATAAGGAAACGCTCGATGTGCTGCCTCATGAAAGATAAAACTATTGTTAGATTTGCATCAAGTAGCAGAACGATCAGCGCAACAATGTAACCATCCAGCTACTCAGTCTCATAGTTACATTTAAATGTGATACACTCTGGCGGTCATATCACATCACTTGAAAAAAAAGAAAGAAAACAAAATGAGCCTAATGAGTGTTTATCCTGCGTGAAATTCCACAACAACAAAAAACCAAACGGTATCAGGTTTCATTGCAGCCCACTACTTCATCACCAGTGTCACCAATAAATTAATGCAGCGCTTTTCACTCGTAAATAAACAGTATTCATTGACTGTTTTTATTTGGCTTTAATCTTGGCTGTGATATCACTTCTCGATCGTTTTTCTTTTCTATTCCACATCTTCATTTAGAAATCTGAAAATCATTTTAATTCTTTCACTCTATAAACTGAACTGTTGCGATTTCAATTTTTTTGAAAAAATATGCGAGAAACACGAAAAGGAAATTTCAAGAAATAAATTTTGATTGGATTGCAAGATTTTTCAGTTTGAAATGAGACGAGAAACGGAATGTATTGAGTAAATATGCGGAAATGTTAGTGCGACGGACCGTCGGCAACGATTCAAATTTCACATCTTCACGAAGAGTGTACATTTTAGACTAAATACAAGCTTCAAAAATTGAATCAATTTGTTCGAAATTATCTTTATGAAGGGATTTTGGTTGCTTTTGGTTGAAATTTAGATTAGATAAATTAAGAAATGCAATTACAATTTTGCTTGGATTAAAACGGCAAAAGATAAGGATCCTTTTATCAAGAAGAATGCTATTTTTGGTGCAAATAACTTTCAAAATATCTTAATGACGTTTGTTCCGTCGAGTTGAGAAATATCCTTCAAAATTTTTAGAGAAAAAAAAACACTCTTGTATTTTTCATTTGAAATCTATTTACCTAAAATATTCAATTGATTCACAATTAAAGCAACAGATTTGTATCCAGTGTGAAATGGGTTGATTTGGTAAATTTCCCAGTCCAAATTCAGAAATAAATTCTTTTTTGCACACAAAAATGTCACAAAACACTTTCCACTGTCATTCCATTTATGTTAACATTAAAATTTAAACGATGCTGATTGAGATATGAATTTCAGTTGGTTTTACTGAGTTTTCCATATAATCATTGAATGGAATCCAAAACTTTGAATAAACATTTAACACTCAAAAATTGAATTGACACAATCAAAAGATAAAATGAATTTAAAATTGCAATCATTTCCAAACTGAATAATTTTGTCAATCAAATGTTCACACCAGAATATTTGCTGTTAGTTTTTGACACTATTCACAATTTAAATCATTTTACCGAAAACCGAAATCTCATTCGTATGAAATGAAATTCCAAAAATGATCAATCAAAGAATGCGTTTGTAATTTCGGAAAATGGATCTGATTAAAATGTTGTTGTGTGTGCGGTCTGACAACAGTTTGCGTAATGACGATATTTTCGCAGTGGCACCGTTATGTATGCCTTTAACTGTTTATGCTTCTGGTTGCATGGTATGTGTTGCTGTAGGCAGAGAGACAGAGCGCAGCAAGCAATGTACCTTCAATGGTATTGCACCAACCGATGAAGAAAGTAGCAGTTTGTTGCAGGAAAAAGAGGAAAATTCGAAATTAAAAACAGAGGCATTGAGCCACACGCGCGCACTCAAACGCACACACACACACACAAACATTGTGCACGCACACGCAGACACATTGAAATGCGGCTGGCAATCCAAATCCAAACCCAAAAATGAATGCGACGTGCTTGCAGCAGCCAAAATGTTTCGTAACCGAATACACATATTTCAATCATCATTAGGCTAATATACCCTGGGTAAACAATTCTATTATAAAATGGAGATGTTATAACGTTTATGAGGGACGTTTGGATTTTCATATATTTTATCCACATACACACCGAGTATATCGCCTTCTTTCTCCCGTACATGGACACGAATGAGGCGCTTTTCAGCTATTACATAAACCGAAATTCCATTCTATATTATTTACCAAAGCTAATGATTCATGTAAGCCAATTACTTGTGTATATATTTACGTATCATAAAATATTTACGTCAATTGCCTGAGGCGTACGAAAGCTACAAAAAAAAAAAAACATCAACAACAACAAGAAACACAACAAAGATCTTCATTTTGTGGGTGGCAGAAGGAGTATGCGTGCAAGAAGTGGAGATGTGATTTGCCATTTAGGATACAATATATTATATTGTCGTGCCACGGCTGGAGCCATTTTCAATAGGAATTTGGATGCTTTTGTTTCTCGTTCAGTCGCAACGAATGATTCAATGCCACAATCTAATTTGATGAATTTTTTTTTCCTCGATTGTGCCAAAAGAATCTTCTAAATGACTTGGAATGCTTCAATTTGTAATATACACATAAATTATTTGCCACAATGTAATTGTGAATGTGCAAACGTGGACCAACGTTGGCATTGGTCATGTTAAATAGAAATTATTTCGAAAATATTGTTGCAACAATGAAACTACATAATATCCCATTGTTTGTATCCAAAATTCGAATTATTGTTTAACATTGTAGCAATTACAATTTGGGGATTGTAAACTGTATTTGCAATCTGCCAATCAAAATTGTCGATTCTGTTTGATGTTCCGGCACAAGAATTCCGATAATCATGATGTGTCATTTGAAAATGTTCCATCATCAAAGGAATCAAATATTTAATGGCGTCAATGGTGAGCATCCCGAGCACACGATGCTCAAAGTTATGCGAGTGGTAAGGAAATATTTTAATCTAGACCAGAATTTGCAGTTAATGATTTAACTAAATTTCATTAATTCATTGTTGCAAACCGAAATGCCCCAAAGAATTTCTAGAATTTATTAGCTCAGTAAATGTGCCTCTTTATGGATGAGTATTGAATGGTCATTAATGTGTCTCGATGCCATTCATAAATTGTATTTCATCGTGTAATTTGTTTCACAAGTGATTTATTTTGATCATTTACAAAAGAGCAAATCCAAATGGCTGGTTTGAAATTAAAATTCAATAATAAACGCAAAGAATACAGAATCCGTTTACATAAACTGAAACAAAGCAAAACCGAACGAAAACGAAAAAAAAAATTAACGTGAACACAAAATGAGGGAACAAAAAGAAACGGTTGGTTATATTTATTTATTCATTTACTGGGCGGTTTTTATCAACAGCATAATCCACACTCATACACGCTCAATTTAGCACAATCACTTTGCGTTGATTTTGTGTGCCAACGCCAATTTAAATCGACCAAATATGAAGCCAAAAAACAATATTTTCCAAATGAAAAAAAAGGCAACAATCATACAATATAAACATCAAGCCGAGCATCAAGCATCGTGAATGGTTTTGTGGGATAAAAGCCACACATAAAAAAACATAACAATCTGACGCAAACACACACACACACACAGAAAGAGAGGAGCACGCATACACATGCATTGATTTGACAGGATAATTGGCAAATGATTACCGAGAGACCGAGCAATAATCCGCATGAAAAAAAAAGAATATCATCCCTGAAAATATTTCAAGCACCGCCTTTTTTATTGGATTGGTATGAGTGTGTGCGTGTATTCGTGCACATTGTATGGACTAATGATAGCCAGTATACGTCGTCACTTCCCCACCAAAGCGCGAGCGGTATGTTTGTGTGCGAATCCAAGTCTATCGGATCTGGTGTCGGTGTTTGTGTGCGTGTGTTTGTGTGTTTGCATCTTCACTTCCCTTGTGCCTTCAATAGCATCACAACGATAGCTGTATTACCAAAATGGCAATAAAAATAACCAACATACAATATGAAGACGCTGCTTCAATTTAGCTTGCGTGAATTTTACAGCTAATGTGTTTGGCATGGCTTCACGCAGACAATATACACACACAAACATCTTTATCTTGTAAGAGGATTTGTTTGAATTCCAGTTGTTCGTTTTTCTGTTGTTGTTGTTGTTTTTGTTGTTGTTGCTGCTGCTGCATGTACAGCAGTATGTTGGATTGACCATCATTTTCAACCTCATTTTCTCGACTATCAATGGTGGAAAGCAAAACCGAATTAAGTGAAAATTCCATTGACTAAAAACAAACCGAAACAAACCGTTTGAAAGCTTGAATAAACTATTTAATTGATCTTCACATACTTAAACATATTATGTAATCAAATAAAATGCAACAACTGAGAGCTGCCATTTACAAACGACCAGAAATTTTGATAGCCATTTGAACATTTAAACTGATTTATACAAGTAATTTGTTGTTGAAAAGTTTGGAAAATTTGATGAGAACTTTCAAGCATCAATTTAGTTGTTGAGATTCGTCAGCCAAATTCATTTCAATATAATGATAAAACGACAAATATCACATGCACATTTGGTTTAACATCAGCTCATTTTAATTAAACCGAGTTTCATTTCACTCCAACAACGCAAATGTCCAAGGTATAAGTGCCAACGTAATTGCTGTTGCATGTTTCGACCAAAGCGATTATTTCAATGGACAGGATTTAAATGTTTCCATAACAACATTTGGCTATTAAAATGTGGTTCGTCTGGACATTATTTGATTTAATGAACTTTATCCGTTAAAACACATTGTCGCATCGCTCATTATTTAAACATTTGTCCAGATTTGATAGCAGTGTTTATCCCCAGCACTCGTTGGATTTTGTACATGCATATGGTTTTTCGATTGAATTATCATTTACATTCATAATAACAATTTTTATTTAATTAAAACAATCTGTTGTTGTTATGGTTTTTATCTTTATGCATCGATCTTTGTCGAATGACTTTTGAAAACTGCTTTATGTTAATGAATTGTTTCACTCTTTTCACAATTTCAACAGAATTTATACCCAATGTTGTCGTTTTCATTGACGTGTGTCTACTATTCGGGATAAAAATTAAATATAAATGTTAAAATGCCATTGAATATTGAAAACTTGAGAATTTTCATAAATTTTAAGCGATTGTGATTGTTGTTTCAATCAATTTATTTGCATTAAATGAAATGAAATTAATCATTTGGACAAAGCAAATTATATTAAATCAAAAAATTCAATTAAACATTTTACTGAGCTATCCAATTCAAGTGAAAAAAAAGCAATTGAGGTTGAAATCATCGCTTTTATTATTAGTTTGTCTAATGTGAATTTATTTGTTCGGTATAATCGTTAGATTTAACATGCTGTTCTGTATCTAAACAAAATCAAATAAACGATTCAGGGATGTAAATTCAACAAATGCTAGCTTCTCTTGTCCAAATTTTCATAATTATCACTTTGTAAAAAAAAAATTCTATAGAATTACTTGAGTGAGGACTACATACTAAGTAGTTGGAGTCTTTCAACCTCTAAAATAAATAAAATATTAAAATTATGAAGACCTATACAAAAGCTACTAGTTTGAATTAAAACAGAAGAAGAAAACTTTTTTCAACTAAGAGGCAAATAATTGTAGAAAGTCACTTTTACAGTCAATTGGTAATAGAGAAAGGCCGTTTGGGAAGATTTTTGTTGAAAAACTGTGAACGGCATATTTCAAAGATATTTGTTCTTTTTTTATTTATTTGCTTAAATTTAATTAACCCTTTGCAAAATGAATTTATTTTTTACAAAGCTGAAAATAATGGATCTTGGTTAATTTTACTGTATAAAATGCTTAATAGTCAAAATTCTAAATTCGTAATAGTTTCCTCAAAATCATAAAACAATCAAATCCATTTTTTTAAGTGTGAAATTTGAGAATTTGTTGCACCGCAAATAATTTTTTTTTATCAAATCCATACACACATTCTTATTTTTTTACTAAATAACCACATAGCTCTCAATCATAAAACCGCTGGCAAATGAAAGGGAGAAACTTTCCTGGTGTATTTTGAGTTAGACTTTAAGCGACAAGTGAATAATTGATTTTATGTTTAGTTTACATTTTAGAAACAATTTTATGAAGACTGCCAAAGGGTCCTATTCACTAGAGGGTTAAAAACAGGATGAAAATACATACAATTATCAAATCTAGATATTCATTTTTCAAAGTCATCAAATACATGTATTCTCCAAGCTCCGGAGGAAAAATTACCACTATTTAAACACCAAAGTTATTTGTTTTATTCAACAAAACAACCACATTCAAGCGATCTAGCTTAAAAATTCAAATGCTTTCCAAACATATTTACGTCAATTTACGTTTGCAACACTGACTCAAAGTCATTAATGTTTTTTTTTTCTCAAAAATCTGAATAAATTTGTTAATAAAATGTATTCGTGTCCATCCAATATAACTGAACTATAATTATAAAGAAATGAAAGATGAATTTTAGTGATGATTCATTGGAATTATGGAAAAAGCGCAGTAGACAGTCAAAAAAACAAATTGGCACAAAACTCGTATAATATTACGTCCAGTGCTTTTGGAAGTATTTTATTTTCAAAAAAGTGGTAATACACACAAGCGAATTAGTTGCAATGATTCGCTTTGAATGAACAATTCGGTGAACGCAATGAATGCCATCAAATTATTTCCGCTTAATAAGTCAAAGGGAAATCATATTACATTTTGTTGTTAAGTTGTTATTAAATCTTTAAAATTCAATTGGAACAATTGAACATGAAATGCACGCGTTTGAATTTCAGCTCTCCACCGTCCCGTGGATATGGATGTAAAACAGATATTTTTTTTATTCAATTTTCAACTAACTAATGATAGGGTCATTGTCATACAAGTATCTTTAAAATTTGTCATTATTACGTTTTTGCTCTTTGATTTACAAGCAAAAACACTCGTACAATCTGTTTATCGAACACGTGCAGCACATTCCATTTATCATTTTGAGCCATCAAGTGAAATCAAACATATTGTCCACGGTATTTATTAGGGGGTTGCAACAAGAGTGTGTAGCTCAATAGGAAGGGGACGCGAAATGAAACGTTGAAAATGTAACCAATATGATGACTACTAGTTGCTGTTGAGTTGATCGCATTACCGTATTGGTGGTCTCATTACACCACCGACCCTGTAATATTGCCGTTGCAAATGAGCGTTTTTGCAGGTTTGATAACGCTGTTTTTTTCAATCTGCAACCAAAATTACAGTCAACCGAGAATCGTTCGAAGTGAATTTCAATTCAACTTTGGGGTGAATTTGAATGCTTGATTTAGCTGCATAAAAACGCTTGATTCCGTTGTTACTGTTTTCATCATCATTCATGGCAAGAACATCTGCACCATCAACCGGAACGGTAAATATCTATTTTTACGCTATTTAAAAGTCATAAATTTATTTTTGTTGAATGAATGAAAATTAAAGCGAATCTGATGCCATTCGGATCCATTGTCAACGCCATTTGAATGGGAAATCCACTTGTACGCGCTACATAGATAGTGATGCTGGGTGTCAAAGCGTATAATATTTGACTTACAATAACAACATATTTATCATTTTTATTAATTATGGACAATAAATGTGCAATATTTGATGCGCACAGAGGAGCAGGACTATTTGTTTTCATGGTTATTGAATCATTGTTGCAAAACAAATAATCACCCTCATGGCATTTGTAGTCGTCTCGTTCTTTTTTTTTCTTTCAAATTCAATTTAGCATCGCTTGATAATGGTTACCGTGACAAAACCAACAAATATAATTAAAGTGTGAAACACGAAGAGAATCGCTGGTAAACAAGCGAACAGACAAATTAGAACATTACAGGAGTACGAATTCATGTAAAATTATTTCATTTCGATTCATTACCAATTGAGCATAAAAAGAATTCTACGTCATTTAATTTGACTGCTTTAACCCGGGCAGTGTACATCTAAAATTGAAATGAACCCTAATGTAATAGCGTCATGACTCATGATGTTACGGTGATAATAATGCTGAACTCGAATCTACAAGCGAACAACCAGTTTTTCCAACCAAATTAATTTTATTCCGTTTTTTATGCAGACTTAAATCATCTCAACTTAGATGAAATTTGTCAAACGAATATGTAGTTCGATCAAGGGTTACGGAAAAACGGATTTGATGAAAAGGGTTTGCGTAGTTTAGTTTTGCATCACATTTCAAAAAAAAACACAAAAAAAATTCTACGTAATGAACTATCAATTGCCATTTCACTTGGATTTAAATGTATTTTAATTTAACCAATAGACTCTACCAAGCAAGTTTCTAATCCGTGAACAATTAATTTGCTATCATATGACTTTTCAGATAGTTCTAATTTATTGAAGCCTGTAATTAATGCCAAAACACTTAAGTGCAATTAGAGCAATGCTTCTTAAGTCTATAAGCAATGTTCATTGAATATCATGTTTGAGCGGTTGTACAAATAGAAAATTCAAGTAATTCCACTGCAGCTATTGTTTCTAGTGCGTTCATTCATTTTTGCTTTAGTACATAGAAAATAGGTATTTCAATTAAATTTCGTCTTTCTACATAGTAAAAATGCGTGTATTAGTTTCAAGAGATTCATTGGAACTTTCATTCCAAACGAATAACAGTAATCCATTAATTTAGAGATACATTCATTAGAGATACTCGGTAATGAACGAGTTAATGAAATGGCGTCACTTTTGGAAATGAACTATTTGCTTATATTTAATGCAAGATGACGAAAAGTCAAGAAAAGTAGATCATCGAAAAGCAGCTTCGATTTCTGAATAGCCACTTCTTGACCGAATTCAAATGTAGAACACATAATAATAAACTACTCGATAAGAAAATCCTATGTTAAGCGTAAATAGACTTTTTGTGATATAGAATTGATATAATTGTAATTGATGAAACAAAACAAAGCAAAACGTATATCAATTTACGCATTTTCAATTTTTACGATAAATATTTATTGCGATACAATCGAAACACGTGTGACACATATGTGTCTCTATGGTGCAAAACCCACTGCAGTGATCGATCAGATTAGAACACACAAAACAATTCAACAATCGATATATAAGTATTTGGACCAAAAAATTGGCGAAAATGTTTAGCTGCTTTTCGATTACTATGAGAGAACAGTAATCATATTACTAATGAGCCATCAGGAAGGCCTAGAGGAAGGCAATTCGAAGGCAAATTTGTTTAAACCAAAGAAAAATAAATCTCAAATTCTCATTTCTACCATGTCCCCGTTGTCACTAGCTATCAAATTCCAACGACACATTAAACATTAATTGCTTTTTATGGATTTGTTTATATTTGTTTTTAGTTTGTTGAGTACTTTCAATGTCACACTATTTATAGAACAAAAATAAATATGGGTTGGGCAAAGTTATAAGTATCCGTATCATAAAATTGCACTTTTGAGTGGCACATAAGATCATACAGGGTGACAAAACAGTATTTATTTGTCTAATCAATCGTCAGGGCGATTGATGAAAGTAAAAATTCTAGATTCTAACTTTTTGTTAAATCCATAATGATTAGTTTCCAACATCCCTTAGAACATAATTCCTCTAAAGATGGTATATATTAACTCAGATCAACATCAAAAACATTTCAATGTGAAGTGCGCATCAAATAACACCGATTAATCACTTAATGATCACATTATCAAATTTCGTTGAAAACAATCACTTGAACTTAGATAGATAACTTTATTTGGAATATAAAAAAAATAGCGTATTTGGTTCGTGTGAACTTTTTTTTAAGAATGTTTTCATTTTGAATTGCGAGCTGTTGTCGATAGAACAAAGTAAAATTGTCTTTAAAGTATCAATTCGATGCCACTTGAAAATGACACATCTGTTAATAGTTATTGATCTAGTGAATTATGATTATTGGTCAATTTGTCTGATAGCGCCACCAGCCACCAGTATAAAATCACGGTGTATGTTCGCTAAATCATACAGTCAATTCAAAAGCTTGAATCAGTGTTGAAACTAACAATTGTAAATATCAGTTTTAAGAATGCAGTCGATTGAAATTCGATTTGTATTTTTGTTTTTATTTTTGTATAGTGCAAACGGTTTACACAAATGTGTAGATTCCCATGAAAACGATTCGGTAAACGGTCGCGTATTAAAAGAGTATTCTGAAGCATTACCGTATCAAAATGAATTGGAGCAACTTTTTGATGCCTTTGATGCAAACGATACTCAACGAATGAACAATATATTTGAATTCTTGGCAACTGTAGATACCAGCGAACAAGATGATTCAGAGTCTACCGATAGTATGAAGGAACGCATAAAATATGTGGTGAGATTGTATTGAAGGAAAAATTGAATTAGAAATGAATGCTCAATTAACAAAATTTCAACTGTAGCCCGATCGCATCAAAGCCGAAGGTTATCCGGCAGAAGACCACAAAGTCGTAACGGACGATGGATACATTCTTCATGTCTATCGTATACCATATGGGAAGAAATCACCACAAACCGATAAACCTAGACCACCAGTTTTTATAATGCATGGACTTTTCGATGGTTCGAATAGCTGGATCGCTTTGGGCTCAGAAAATTCATTGGGTATGTAATTGCATTCATCAAAACAGTTTAACAATTTTCAAAATATCAGACAAATCCAAACAAACCAAATTTCTGAAAATTGTTCAGCCTATTTACTTGCCGACGCTGGCTATGACGTTTGGTTGGGTAATGCAAGAGGAACAGAACCTTCACGTGAACATATTCGATTGAATCCAAAAGGACTTCGGCAAAAGGAATATTGGTCATTCTCATGGCATCAAATCGGTGTTCACGATTTGCCAACTTGTATCGATTACATTTTGAATAAAACAAATCACAAAAAACTGAATTATATTGGATTCTCACAAGGAACAACGACATTCTTTGTAATGGCATCAATGCGACCAGAGTACAATGATAAAATTTTGGAAGCACAACTCATGGCACCGGTGGCCAATTTAAAAGATCAACGCAGCAAAGGAAACAATATTTTTGCCCGCTATTATTTACCATTGAAAAAAGCGCTCGAAATTTTACGAGTTTACAAACTTACCATAAGCAATAAATTGGTATCAAAAGTGGCCGAAGTGGCTTGTGAAAGAACCAAACCCTCAAATCCATACACTTGCAAGCTATTCATGTCACTATTGGGCTCCAAACAAATTGACTGTGTAAGTATTTTTAATACAGTTTTTAATGCCAAACCCTTGTGAAAAGAAAACGATTGAGCAGACAGTCGTTTGACAAACGACTGCCAAGCTGCTAAATTGGGACGAAAAACGAATAACAGTGACTGAAAACCATTTGTTGGTGAAATCGGCTAGCAAATCACTGGCAATCGATTGGAAATGACTGACTATCGATTGTCAACCGATTATGAATCGATTGCCATTCGACTGAAACCGTCTAAAGTACATTAAAAACGATTTCCGACGACTATTGTCCCATACCTAACGACAATGGTCGTCTAACATTCGTTTGGCTAGCAGTCACTTTTTTTCACAAGGGAATTTGTAACATGTGAAGAAAACGATTCGAACTTTTTTTTTACTAATAATTTGAATATTCTTGTTACCAGTCGAGTTTGCAAAGTATTTTGGTGAATACACCGGCGGGGGCTTCAGTTCAACAGGGCGCTCACTACCTTCAAATGATTCGTGGCGGTGAATTTAATCAATTTGATTATGAAAATGTGAAAATTAACAGAAAAATGTATGGAAGAGACACACCTCCTCCATATAATTTAACACAAATCTCGGCACCGGTGAATGTTTACTACTCTAAAGATGACACAACTGCTACAATGGAGAATGCACTCAAATTGCAGTCCCAGATACAGAACCTTAAATCATATTATTTAATTGATCTAGCCAATTTTACTCATGTCGATTTTACCTATAGCCGTCACGTACGCAAAGCTATCAACGAACGGATTATTAGCAACATGAACAAAGTCAATCAATTTTAATTCAGCTTAAATGTATCCAGATCAGTTTGATTAAAAAGTGATTTTAAATTGTTTAAGCGATTAAGAATTTTTGAAAACAAATGAACCTGTTTATGCAATGCATAAACTGTGTTTGTAATATATTTTATATTCTTTATTCGTATTTGTATAAAAACAAAAATGTAAAAATGTAATAAAATTGTAAAATTTCGACATCAAATGAATTCAATTCAACTATTTATAATATTATATTATATGTTTTTTATTTACGGAAAAGTATTTCAAAACTATTTCGTCGCCTTGCAATATAATTGTGGTATACAATATAGAGCGAGATGGCGTATGGTAACAGTGCTTTTTCTGCGAAATGAAGACAACAAATAAAATGTTAAAATGGAAAAAATGCCGAAAAGATGAAAGCGTTTTTCAACATTATGAAATATCCAAAAAGTCGAAAAGCGGTTTATTCACTTGATGTAATTACGAAGCAGGAAAAAAAAACACAGAGAGATACATGGACTGTAAACTGTATGCTGGTTGGATGCTACACACAACAACAGATTCCAACAACGAGGGGGATGGTCGATAATTCAGAGAGCGAAAAAAAACCGTAAATATTCTCCCTCTTCACAAAATGATGCGCATGTAAATTGAAAAACCTTTGTAATAAATACAATGAGTGTGCTCTTGCTCATGCTATGGAAAACACGAACAGAATCAAGGGCAGAATTTATTGTGTATATATGAGGTTTTTTTTCCACACACATACACACACACACAAATGTGAGCATATTTTCGGGCTTCTGATGATTCGATCTTTTATTGCGCACATTGTTTGCCTTTTATCCACATTTTTATTACTTTTAACATCAATCACTCTCTCGCACAAACTCTTGAAACGTTTCATTTTGATCCCTTGCTGGAAAAACATCAACCCACTACACAATAAAATACGGAAAAATGGGCTCAAATAATGTACATCACATGCATAATTACCTCGTTATGAGTGGGCACTTTTCCACTGATTTTTTTTTTCTGGTTTACATTCTTTCAGTATAGGCAAAAACCTCATAAGTGCCGGTTTTACCTTTGCAAATGAGAAATAAATATGTTATTCTCTGCATGGACTTGTTTCATCGGCATGCTGATCAGGTGAAATGATATGCTGTATGCTACTTGACTAAAGTGCTGCAAATAAATCCATTCAATCGTTGTTACTGTTTGTAAATAAGTTGCGAATTTTGGTTCTGATAAATTGAACAAAAAATAACACACACACACACAAAACCATTTTCCCTACCATCGAGTAGGGCATTGAAAACCGAGCGCACAATCACAAGGTCATAAACAAATTGTTGAAACATTCATTGTCTTATCGTTTGATGCACGTTATCGTATTAAATACATTTTGTGTGTATTATTAGCCAAGATGAAAGGCATTCCAACATCAACTTAATATTGCAATACACCGAAAAAGAAATAAACGAATCGGCCGATTTTCACCCTCGTTGAATGTTGTCGATGGGCCGCATATTGTAGCTCAAAAAGCACTGCTACTGATTTTATGCTGCTAAAACAGTTTAAATCTATTTAAATTGCCGTAAATCAGTGAGCTATTTTCGTTTATTCAAATCTGCTACGGATGCCTTATTTTCGGTTTTATGTACACTTTTAACAGTGTGCACTGTGCAGTGTGCACACTACACAAGTACATAGCCCAGCAGTCAGCAGAGCCAGCACATTAGATAAAACTTTATAGAACATCACATAAAGTTGTGTTAAAGTATCTCGATATTATCCATGTTGCGTTTATTGCCTTTATTAGCTTTTTTTTCATCAGCCACGGTCCTCATCATGGTCCTCATTTATGTTAGCAACTCAACAATACCAGTACAATGGAATAACAACCATCCAAATTTCTATTAAAATCTGATGAAAACGATTTCCTTTATTTAAATTTAATGTTGAATATTGTCTTAGGGGACTGACATCAACAAATCGATTAACACGCTATTTTGGCACATTCTCTAACTGGCTTAAATTATCACTCCATGGTTTTGTTCACATCTGATTTCAAATGATTTGGAAAATTGTTCAGCTGACTATTTCCACGATTCATTTACATATAATCATTTTGAGGTGCAAAGTTATCCCCTAGACATATTTGCTGTTTATATTGTGTGCTTTTTTTTCTATATATATTATATGGAAATTGAAGAATTTAACGTTATGACTTTATGATGAAATTGCTTTTTGTCTGTTAAAACTTTTACAAAAAAAAAAACTCACACACACAACCACTAAACGAAATTCTTCTCTATTATATTAAAAGCAATATTAAAAAAATTCTTAGTCTCAGCTAAATAAGTACTCTAATAAAGATTTGTCGAAAAATACTTTTTTTAAAAAAATGATCTAACAATTAATTGGTTGAAGGCACGTTTCAAGGAAGATTGAGTATAATGTTGAATTCTAGGTTGAATTGTATATGCATATGAAGGCAGCTGATTATTCTAATACTAATGGCAATTCTTGTGTCAAGTTGTCAACTATTATCAATAAATTTTGTTCCGGCCATTCAAATGTCAAAGGAAGATCGAATTTTTCGTTTGGATCAGCCAAATATTTGAATGATTTTATCATATTTGGAACGATGTCGTCTGTGATTAAAACCTATTAATTGAATAAAAGAAATTGTTACGGTGCAAAAACAAAAGCGGTGTAAAGTGTTGAATTGTATTTACCTGTAGCCAATAGCCGAACAGAGCGTATGGTTCACGTTTCGATACAACAACACCATCACCAGTGACTGCTTCAGAGATGAATGTAAGAGCCAATCGATCATTTTTAAATGTAAAATGACGACCATGCCGAATGCGATCATTAATCGCCAGTGCCAAATATTTGGCATAATCCGGTCCAATTTTCAATTCTAAACCTTCCAATGGAATTGCTCTCGGTTGACTCATTAGTTCACTTCGAATGATTGACATGGCTGATTTGTCAAGTGAATTGCTGCATGACATCGCTTCAAAAAATCGAGCATCATTTGATTCAGACTTCATAATTGGAGCATCAACGTTTTCATTTTGGAGTTTTATTTGTATTTGTGCATTGATTCTTTTCGAATCGATTTCGGCTTTGTGTGACTGCAAAATGGAAAAATGGATTGATTCACTTAAATGGTTTTTCATTGAAAATAAGCCGAAATATTTGATAAATGACATTTGAAATCGTCACATTTCATTAAATTTGTGATAAATTTACCTTGGGAATTTCTTTGAACATGAAATCGGCATTGATGCCAGCCAAATCGGATCCTTCATACTCTAAATTTTGTTTCAATTCATTTAGAGTTTTTGGGAATAATTCAAACACACTTTGTGATCGTTCCATGTCAGTGATAAGCCATTCGCTGCCTGTTTGTGGATCTTTGCTGAGTAAATTCAAAACTCCAATCCCCTTCCACCAGGACGCTTGATTTAATTCTTCTTCCGTAACGCCAACAATTTGACAAAAGTCAATCCATCCGAATGGTGACAAAATACGACGTAGCTGTGGATCTTCAGCGATCAACATGTGTTGTATATTTGATGTTGAATTGTCTAAACTTTTTTTCCACGGTACATTATCACCTGCACATAATCGATTGCCAGTTTGAAACACATATCTGGCCAGTTGTTGTAGCAAATTGGCTGGCCAAATTGGTGGCATATCTTCTTGTTGTTTTCCTTGTGAATTTATGTTTGATTTTTTGATTAGCCGAAATGTTAATTCAAATCCCATACCGGAACGTTGTTCTGGATTGTCCATATCATCTCGTGCATGTACGCGCCCATCTCCATGTAAATCACTCAAACCAAATGTGACGTAATGCCAATGTGGTGGTATATTCAATTCAACATTACCATCATTTCGATACATACTTATGTAGTCAAGAGGATCTTGTCCACCGAGCCTAAAAATATTCCCATTTCAAATTGGGTTTTTGTGTTGTGTGATAATGAAAAATTGGCGTAGATCACACTCACCAATATTTGACCACAGTTGTCACTTGCAATGGATTCGGTTGATCTGGATAAATTTTCATACATTGATTTATGATGGCTTGTAATCCTGCAGGCGGTGCTATCGGTTTTGATGCATTTAAAACACATTTCTTTTCCATGTTTTTTTGAAAAATAGCAAATTATATTTGTATTCGAAACGAAAATATTGCAATATTTCACCAAAGACACACACTAAACACAAAGGACATTGACAAAGTAATCCGGTTTTTAGATAGCGAAAAAAATAAGTAAACAAAAATAGAAAGTACACAAATGAAACATGCAGCGCCAGCTGTATCGCACGATCAAGTGCAACACTCATACAATTAAGATAAATCATGCAGATACAATCGTCTTTCAAAAAACAAAAAAAAGCCGTCGTTGATAATTTCGATAAGAGATTTCTATTGATTTTCAAACTAATTAATAAAATAACAAATTTATTGAGAAAACCAATGATTGGATTGAATTTCAACGCAAAAATATGATTTAGATGGAAATTCCGTGAAGCTGTGTGTTTATTGTTCTAAGGTGTGAGAATGCAGTGAATCTCCAAACCATTCAACTGCGCAACGTTGGTAACACTGTAACATTGGCTGTCACACACGATACGTTCAATATGCAACTGACGTCTTTTTTTAGTATGAAGTAATCACCACCGTTCAAGCTCTCTCTCACTCATCCGAACTGTCACTGGGCTAGTTGTCTATGTTTGCGGAATTCGTATAATTTGTATATGTGGTCACACATCCAAATAGTTTTTCGTTCAACTTTTATTTCATAGCGAAAGTTTTATTTTTCATTTCGGTGGTGTAGTTTAAGATCTAAATTGAATAAATTGTGAACAATGGAAACATACGATGTTATTGTAAATCAACCGGTTGTTATCGATAATGTAAGTTTTATACAAATTGATTTCATGTTTCGTATGAGATTTTCTTCTACAATTGACGCGTTTGTTGTACAGTCCATAAAGTGGGTAGAGAGAGATAGATTGTATATACATCAATGAATTACTCATCGATTTGTTAGAATCGTTTGATAGAAAATTGAATTAAACAAAAATAAACATGCTTGATAAAATGGAATTGGGTGAAATTTTAAAATATTAGAGAAATGTATTTATTAAAATTGTTGGCACTCCCATTTCTAATATGGTGAATTGTCTACTGTCAAATGCCATATTGCCATTGGTATGGAAGTGCAACTGGCGGCGAAATTATTTTTGTGAAATGTTGAAAAAAAAATTAAATTAAATTGAATTTTATTGTGTGATGATTTGATTTACAGGGTTCAGGTGTAATCAAAGCTGGCTTCGCTGGTGGTCATGTGCCTAAATGCCGCTTCCCAAACTAGTAAGCCCAACAATAACGAGAAACATTCTCACATTCAGTTTGTAACTAAACTTCCTTTCACTAACAAAAATAATATTTTGTGTGGCTGAATTTCAGTATCGGCCGGCCGAAACATGTTCGAGTTATGGCTGGTGCCTTGGAAGGTGATCTATTTGTTGGGCCAAAAGCCGAAGAGCATCGTGGTTTACTTAGCATTAGATATCCCATGGAACATGGCATTGTAACAGATTGGAATGACATGGAACGGATATGGACGTACATTTATAGCAAAGATCAACTGTCCACGTTCTCCGAGGAGCATCCAGTGCTGTTGACAGAAGCACCACTGAATCCACGTAAAAATCGAGAGAAAGCCGCTGAAATATTTTTCGAAACATTCAATGTACCAGCCTGGTTTGTGTCCATGCAAGCCGTTCTCAGTTTGTAAGTGATTCACATTGTTCATTTTGTTCATTCATTGGAAGCGCTCGATATTTGTATTACTGGTTTTTTAACATTTGGATTTGTCTTCATAGATATGCCACCGGTCGTGTAACGGGTGTTGTTTTAGATTCAGGAGATGGTGTGACACATGCTGTACCAATTTATGAGGGTTTTGCAATGCCAAACAGTATAATGCGTGTTGATATCGCTGGTCGTGATGTGACACGTCATTTGCGTGCTTTGATTCGTAAAGAAGGATTCAATTTTCGTACAACCGCTGAATTTGAAATTTTACGTTCAATCAAAGAAAAAGCATGCTATTTGGCAACTAATTCGCAAAAAGATGAAGGAAATGATGCGGAAAAAATATCTTATACATTGCCTGATGGAAATACTTTAGAGGTAAACCGATAAATGCTCCCACATTTTGATCTATTGCAGTGTTTTAATTGGAAATATTTCGACAATTAGATTGGACCGGCTCGCTTCCGTGCGCCTGAAGTCTTGTTCCGACCTGATCTATTGGGTGAAGAGTGTGAGGGTATCCATGAAGTGCTGATGTATGCCATCACAAAGTCAGACATGGACCTTAGAAAAATCCTCTATCAAAATATTGTGCTGTCTGGTGGTTCAACACTGCTAAAAGGATTTGGTGACCGCCTACTGCTCGAGCTCAAGAAAAACTTACCGAAAGACCTTAAAATTCGGGTATGTTTTATTGTTTCTTCAATGATATAAGATTGTTATCTCATTTGTTCGAATTGATTATCACAGATCGCAGCACCGCAGGAGCGTCTCTACTCAACATGGATGGGCGGTTCAATTCTAGCCTCATTAGATACATTCAAGAAAATGTGGGTGTCGAAGCGAGAGTTCGATGAAGAGGGTCATCGTGTTATACATCGCAAAACATTCTAAGCAATTCGCGTTTACACCGCTAGCTTTGTTTATCCAAGCACAATCAAGTGCACAATTCATACTTTTGTATTTTCTCGTGATCTGTTTCTGGGATGGACAACAAAAAAAAACACTATCAAATTGATTCGAATTAGTTGAGATTAAATTATATATCTAGTTTTTAGCCAGTCAAAACAAGTTGTTTTTCTGGGCCACATCATCGAAAACCCAGTTTACAATCTCGATTGAACTAAATTCAAATTAGACGTTCAGTTTTTATTTTAAGATCAAAAGACTTTTTCAGTGAATTTTTAATGCTAATTTTGTATTTAATCGATGATAAAAACAAATGAAGAGAATAATGCTGATAATTTTGATAATATTTAATTGTAGATTTATCTGAATTCGTTTTTGAGTCAATTGTCAATTGCCCATTTTCCAGTGCATATTTTTGATTGCTTTAATTTCATTTTTGCAACTGCTCTTTCAAATTGAATCCATTGTGAATGTGATTCGATTATTCCAGCTATTTAGAATGTTACAGTGCATGCAATGATGCACAGATGCATCCGGTGAACATCGTTTGATAGTAAACAAGTGAATAGAATGTTTAAAAAAACAAAAAAAAAATACAAACATTAAGCAAACGAATGTTTATCGAAAGCATTTAGTTCAGATTCAGATTATCATCAAATCACATCTGTGAGCATCATAAGTGTCAGTTTATTTAGAGAAAAAAGAAACTAATACTGTAAAATACTTAAGACATTAACCTTAAAAGAAGAAGTTGCATAAATCACCATTTATGTTTCGTTTATAAAATAAACGCTTCACCCTGTAAATTTTCAGGAGAACAAAAGTATTTAACTGTTTTTTCCCCAATTTCTGTAGGCTTCGATTCGTAATGACTGGCCAGGTCCCAGTTCAAATAACGATTATGATTGATATCGTAGGTTTAAGCAATCGTTGGGAACAAATTCTTCTAACTCTAAACTCGATTTTTGGCCGTGGCAGCTACTTACAATTTTTGAAATGTTGATACGTGTACGACATTATTATGCAGTGTTGTTCCAAGATAATTTATCTAGATAAGATAGTAAGATATGATAAGATCATCTAGATAACAGATTTTCTTTGGCTAATTTATCTTAATCTTATCTAGATAGCTGCAATTTTCGACTATCTTATCTGTAATTTTCAGATAATTTTAAGATAATAAATATTCGAAAAGACATCGAGAATGCAAAATTGTGAAAACGCGAATTCGAATGTTTATAAACAAGCCCAAAGAAATCGTTCATTGTTGATTGGTATTGCGTACTCACTTGACTTCTAATTTAAAAGTTTATTTTGCATTTTTGATTTGATAAAATGTTTGACGTATCAGTAAAAAAAAGTATTCTGTCACATGTTTTTTTGAAATTGAATTATGTATTAACAATTCGATCTCTATTTTATATGGAAAAACCTTATTTTTTTCACGAGGTTGATGGCTGGGTGTGAAAATCAATCATCAGCAATATTAGATTGAAAAATCAAATTGTAGACTGTATATGTTTTGAATAAGACGTGTAGTTTTGGTTAAATGAAAAGAACTCAACAAACTATTCAAACAATCAATTCTTTCATGGAAAGTTAATTTTTGTGTATGACCGAATACTTTTTTGATCCAATTTGTTGGAAATAAAAATTATATGCTTCTATGAAATTGGTTTAATACACATAATTCTGTAGTAAAATTATTTGATGTTTCCTATGGAGATGGAAGTTTGAATCAATTTTATTTCAAAAAAAAAAAACAGGCGGCCGAATACTTTTTTTACTGACTGCAATTGATTTCCTTATAAACGACACTTTTGAAAGTTAATCGCGAAAATTACACCAAAGTAAATGAACATCACAATTCAATTTTGTTATTATTCAAATCTGTAAATTTTCTATCCTCAGCCCAATCAACGACCAACTCAATCCTGTTCAAATACAAGCTAGAGCAAAAATCAATTTCAGTACTTCTCAGTTGTTTTCAATACTTTTTGAGTACATTTTGTTCTAATGACATTTTAAAGGCTATGATTTTGTTGTCCAATTGTGTCTTAAAAACAATGAAAAATGTGATCAACGGATACATTTGTTTACTAAAGCCAAACACTTTACGTAGTTAAGACGGTCAGTAATGGACTTCTGCTCGAAATAACATCAGTTCGTAAAAAATATAACCACAAAAACCGCACTTTGAAAAAATGTCATGAAAATATTGAAATTCCCGAAACGAACAATTAAACATTAATTTGAGAATGTGAAGATTTGAAGAAAAAAAAATTCAATTGAAAGAGCATGGAAGTGACAATGAAATAGATAGATATTGGAATTAGAAAACAAAAATGAAAAAGTGTGGTGAAATGCTTTGGAATTGCAAACCAACATATGACGCTATTTCCATGATATGTATGCGATCACCTTCAGTAAAATACTTTTCGTTTCATCGAAAAATGACAAGATTACAATAAGATTTATATTGGTGTTGTTAAAAATGAAAAATTCATTTTGAAAATATTTTCAAAATCGCTGACAACTTCATCAAAATTTGAAGCATGCCCAGAGATGCTCTTCGTTCTAGTGATCCTTTCTAGTATTTTGAAAATGTTTTCATTTTAAACTTTTAATTTCTAGCAACACCAAAATAAATCTTTTGGTAATCTTGTCATTTTTTGGTTCCGACATTAATATGTTTTCACATATTTGTCACAACTAGTGTTCAGAAATGAACCGTTGATTAGACCGACACGGTATATATGACAATAGACCATGGACGTTCGTTAGTAAATTTTCGATCCTTAGCCCAACTAACAATGACCAACTCAATTCAGTTCAAATGATGATGCGGCGCCATTTCCCGTGTTCCGATTAAAGTAAAATTTTCGGAGCATCATTTTTACATCTAACCTCCATCAAAACCGTATCGGGCGAGACAAAATTCGAAATCGATGGAATTCTCTATCACCCTAATGCACATCGAAGCAACACCACAACGCATACTCAGTAAATATCTATAGTCACATTTTATTCCTCTGGAGGAATAGTTTAGGAGGAAAACTACTCCTTCGGACGAATCAAATGTGATCCTTCATATTTACTGAGTAGGCCAAGTGTTCTTCGGTGCAGATTTTTCGTTGGGTTGTGTTAGTCCGATAAGAATTTTATTTCGTATACAAATGGTTTATTTTGATTATCGGAAATTGTTCTTTGAAATATGTATAACTCTGTCAACATTTCATATTTTTTCCCAACATATTTTTTTCTTTATTTTCTTAATAAGGAGCTAGTATAAAAATCCCAGTTCAATCTTTATTGTTATACGCAATGTCCTTATCACGTACATAAAAGAATTTAAAAAAAAATCTACTATTAATGCCGAGGAAATTTTTTGAAATTAAATGAATGATGCAACACGACTCCACCTTTGGATGTGCTGTCTTTGCCCTTTCTTGTAAGCCAAATTCAGTGTTTCATTGATTGAAACCATGCCATTTTCAATACTGTATTAGAATTTTATTCACTAAATTACTTAGATCAAAAACGGTATTATTATATTTTGTATATTCATTGTACGGTAACATGATTGCTTAAACATCTAAGCAATTTACATCAATTAGAGTAAAACAAAATAAGTCTGTTTAATGGTTGAATTTGGTCAACATGTTAATTTCCGGATCAATTGTCAATTGAGCTCGATCGTCATCAGAAATATGTTCAGTCAGATTGTAGAATAATTGTATAGAGTTATTAAACCATAGTATGAATTCCTCGTTGGAACCATCGAAGCCCATTAGCTTTTTGAATGCATTCAATGTTCTTTCTGCCAGTGCCTGGATTTTTTGACTTTCAACCGAAAGTGTTTGACCATTTTCTATTTTGAATTCGGAATAACGGCAGAGTTTGGTGACCCATCGCACAATTCGGTAATTTTTTTTCAGCATAAGTGGCGTTAGGCCCCTTTTCGACATAACCCACATTTCATTTAGGCAAATTTTGCACGGTACTGCATCTAGCTTTCCAACTTGGACAGCTTCAACCATTGATCGACCCAGATCAATAAAATGGTTTTCAGTTTTGAGTGCTAGCTGATGTTCAATTCCTGTAAATGAAAACCGAATTTAGTATAAAAAGCAGTTGAAACATCACAAAAAAAAACTATTAGCTCAAGACAATTCCTAATTACTTTTTGTTCGTAAATGGACGAGATGTTCGGTATCAACCAATCGAGTGTCTGGATTCAAAACAATTTTTGGATGTGTTTGGACGTCACATGAACCATCTTCAATCGATAACTGCAATTCCTTTGCATTCTCAACACACCGATCAATGTAATCGTGTAAACTTTCTAACACGTTACCGTTCATGTCCGACAGATACGGTTCTTCGAAGATTTTTATACCAACACATCGCATGTTCGGTGTCACGGCAAACATGATGGCATTTTGAAATTCTCTCGGCACTGAAATATTTTGGAATGCATATCAAAATGTAATTCTTTATTTAAAATTATGCCAATTGTAGAAGTTTACCTGTGCTCATTATCAGCTGGATTATTATGAAATTTGTCACGTTTGTATGGTGTAAAGCCGGCACACTTGTTCAACTGTTTGAATGTCAAATGTATCTCAGCAATGTACACTTTGAGTTCAAAGTGAATTTTCTTTTTTCAAAAGAAAAAACAATGCGATTCGTTCACAAACGCGAAAATTAAAGATGACTTTTGAAAGTGGTCTTTCTGACTCGCGGAATGGCTTATGCTTAAATTACTGAGTGTTGATGACCACATATAATGACAAAACTTATAAACATACAGTTAAATCGCCTTTCTGTTGGGTTATTGTCTCTAGTTTGTGTAAATCCCTCCAAATGTTTGTATTTTGAATTTGTGTCACAATTTTGACGTTTCTGTCACATTTTTGTTTGTTGTTGTCATCACTCTTATTACAGTGGATTTAGTCGACGGGAAAATTGCTGCTTTATCAAATTCTTGCTTCGTTTAAACTTTTCTAAGAAAAAAAAACAGACATTAGGGTCAATGTGATTTGTTCACCAAATTCAAATAAGAAAATAAGAATTGGAAAATCATTTCAAAAGTAAAAATATTGACATGTATCTTGTGTATTAACAAAAAGTATGTGAACTTATAAACAAGTGACGCAATTTCTTGATTTACACAAACTTTTTTTTGTTGTTGTTTGGATCTGATTAAGCTATTTTCTTTCAATTTTTCTTTTTTTTCCTGTTTTTTTTTCTCTTAATAAAATCAAACAAAACGTGTTTAATTTGAATGATTTCATGTAAAACAATTCTAATCGATAGATAAATAACAATGTCATCGACTGCATTAAATAATATTGCGAATAGTAAGCGTAACATATGTGTCATTGTATTGGGTGACATTGGACGGAGTCCACGAATGCAATATCATGTAAAAAGTCTACTGCAACACGATTTCAATGTGGATCTCATCGGTTATGGTGACACAAAGCCAATCAATGAAATTAGCCAAAATCCAAAGTGTCACATCCAACAATTGGTTGCATTCCCCGAACTAAATCTACCAAATTTACTAAAATATTTATTCAAATCCATTTGGCAAATGTTAAGTTTGTTCATTGCACTATTCAATATACGACGACCAGATACAATTTTATGCCAAAATCCACCTGGCATACCGACTCTGTTTGTGTGCTATGTATATTGTTTGCTGTTTAAACGTTGCAAATTTATCATCGACTGGCATAATTACACCTACACAATTTTAAGCTTGAGCAGCGATGCATCACCAAACGATGACACTTCAACAATCAGTATAAATCCGCAAAGGCGTATTGTAAAACTGGCTAAATGGTTTGAATCGCACTTTGGACGAAAGAGTGCAGGAAACTTTTGCGTTACAAAAGCCATGCAAAAAGATTTACAAGAAAAATGGGACATTAAGTATGACTTTTGGTATATTCGCATGCATTGAAACGCATAGATTGATGTGATTTTTTTCGCCCCCAAATTACAGAGCAACGGTACTTTATGATCGTCCACCAGTACAATTTCAGTCTATTTCTCTGGAGCAGAAGCATGAACTCTTCTTTAAACTGGCAATTGATTACTATGAATTTTTGCCCACTGAAATCAAGCCGAATGAATATCAAGCTACACGTTTCACTTTTAAAGATTCAAATGGAACAGTACATTTGCGTGATGATCGGCCGGCTGTTCTAGTTTCGAGTACCAGCTGGACTCCAGACGAGGATTTTTCCATTTTACTGAAAGCATTGGATCGTACGTATAGCAATTAGCATACTAGTTTGTAAGGAAAATTATCAATAACATCATGGAATTACAACAATAACACATTTTCAGGTTATGAAAACGCTGCCAAAGATGAACAACAACACTATCCACACCTGTTCTGTATAATTACTGGTAAAGGGCCACAGAAACCACTTTACATGGGCAAAATTGCCAAGAGAAATTACAAGCATATTACAATTGTTACACCATGGCTAGCTACTGAAGACTATCCATTGTGTTTAGCATCAGCTGATTTGGGAGTATGTTTGCATTATAGCTCGAGTGGCCTTGATTTACCGATGAAAATTGTCGATATGTTTGGTTGCGCCCTTCCAGTTTGTGCTGTTAATTATAAATGGTAAATCGTCTATTCATTCTATTTTTTCCCATCGCACACAAATGGCACATTTAATATTTTTTTTTTACTTTTCCATTTGAATATTTACATTTAGCATCGGTGAACTGGTTCAACATGGAAAAAATGGTTTTGTTTTTGACACCTATTTGGAATTGTCACAGCAAATTCTAACTTGGTTCTTTGATTTTCCACACAATGCAACACTTGTCAGTGTTAAAGAAGAGTTCAATCAACGATTAAAAGAATTTCAACATCGACGCTGGGAAGACAATTGGGAGGAGAATGCATTGCCAGCATTTCTCGAATAGATTTAAATATAGTATTTAGTACGATGTTAAGGACGATTTTTTTGGCTTTTCCGTTAGCTTAAGTTAAACATCATTTGCACGAGCATTTTGTTAATTGCCTTCTTTTGTATTGAACGAAAATTTAGAACTGTTGTTCGCTTTGGAACGTTTTCTGTAACATGTGCATTTATTGTTACTAATTTTTTGTTATTGAAAGTCCACAGGCGACAGGGTATTCATGCCGCAATTCCAATGAGTGAGCATTACTTTACAATTTCGATACTTAATCAACGATTGTGGCGAATCTTTTGAAATAAAAAAAAAATTAATTAATATTTTGTTAAGATTTTCGGATGTTGTTTTTTTGTGTATTGTTTTTGTTTTAAATATGAATGTGTCCCAAATCGGTTTTATAAACATTATGTTTGTGACAATTCTTGACGTTTTATAGTCACAATCTAGAAAATGACATTTCACTGAAGTGAATGTTTATGACGTGTTGATTTGAACGAAATTATTTTTTTATCCAGACAAATGAAACGTAGAATTTGATAGCAATGGATTTAGTATTACTACTTGGCGTTGCGACAGCATTGCTGGTCATTATTTTAGCTACATGGTTGTTTACACGAAAACAAACACCAACAGAAACAAAAGCCGGAAGTAAGTCAATTGAAAATTGATATAATAAAACATTTGATAAAATAAATTTCGGTGTTGTTCTGTGTACCATAAAACAGATGCTGGACCATCGCGGCGAATTCCTCAAGGAGAAGCATCAGATTCAAATATACCACGTCGTGCACAAATTGCACGAAATCAACGTCGTAATGCACCGCAACCACAAGCCACAACAAATCAAGACAGCGAAGACAGTGATGATGAACCAAATCGACCGAATCCCTTTGCTGAGGCAAAGATAGGTACCAAAAAACGCGCTAAGCTTGAAGCCAAAGCAGAAAAACAACGTCAACGTGAAGCCGAAGTGGCTGCAAGAGAGGTAAGAACCATCGAATTATATACTTTTGAATGAAAAATTGAATGCAAGTCAGAATTGACAAGAATGTATCATGTTATTCGTTTACAGGAGAAAAAGAAGCGCGATGAATTGTTGGCTGCCGAGAGGAAAAAGACCGAGGAGGCTGAAGAGGCTGCCGAAAAGAAGCGTGAAGAAATTGAACGTTTGGCACAAGAGGAAAAAGCTCGCAAAGAGCATGAAGAATATTTGAAAATGAAGGCAAGCTTTCAAATCGAAGAAGAAGGTTTTGATGAGTGTGATGAAGATGAAAAAGAAAATCTTCTTAAAACATTTGTCACTCACATTCAAGAGCACAAAGTTGTAGTTTTAGAAGATTTAGCCACACACTTCAAATTGAAAACCCAAGCGGTGATCGAACGTATTACCGATCTACAAAATGATGGCATTTTAACGGGTGTAATCGATGATCAAGGCAAATTCATTTACATTTCAAAGAAAGAACTGAACGATGTCAGTGAATTCATTCGGCAACGTGGTCGAGTGTCTATCACAGAGCTCGTTGAAAGTAGTAACAATTTAATCAATTTGAAACCAATTTCCGATGAAACGGCAACTAGTGCGTAGTAAAAAAAAATTAAACTAAACCTTGAATTCTACGAATATTTATCGTATGTTTTTTTTCTTCTGTTAATAAAAAAAATGTTTTTAAACTTAATAAAAAGTTTTAATAGATTTTGTGTTGAAATATTCATGATTGAAATGGATTATTCCTCGTCCATGCTTTCAATTTCATCGTCATCATCTTCTTCATCGCTGGTCACATCCGGATCACCTTTTTGCTGTTCACATTTTTGGCACGCACAATTGAATAGATAGTTGTCACGTAGCTCCTTTTGTCGAGAATGGCGACTTCGTGACAACAAACAGTCATCCAAATATGAAATGCAAATCTCTTCACCTATTTAAATGAAATTTAGTGATAAAATCCACTTAAGGTGCTATTTCCTAGACCTCCGATTGCAATCGTTGTAATCGTTGACGATTGTATTTGTATGGGAAAGATCGTCAACGATTGGATTCGGCGGTCTAGGAAATAGCAGCTTTAGAATCTTCATGTGACTGAATGTTTGAAACATTACTACTAGCGAGTTCATGAAACACCTTACCGCATTGAATGTCACGCAGAGCTATCAAGTGAAGACTGTGATTTGAATGCGGAAATGTGGCTTGTGCATTTGGAATGCAGCTATGATTTGCTTTGCTTTCAATAGAGTAAAGTGCGGAGCCTTCGTTGTTCAGAAACTGTAAACCAGTTACTAAAATACAAATACAAAAAAAATGATTCAACATTGATTTGATCATGATAATTTAATAAATCGATTAAGTTACCTTCTTCTAATTGTGCGTAACAACTGTCGATTAGTTCATCTGCGGCCAGTTTTTCGTCGGTAGGTAAGTCCAGCTTCGAAACATTTTGAACCCAGTCAGCAAAAGATGATGTTCCAATACCTTGTCCATTTTCACCGATCAATGCAAACAAACGTTTGAAGACATCCACACTTTTAAACTAAATATTTGAATCAATTTTAAGTTTAAAATCATTTCATGTTAATCCATAAATCATCTTTTTAGTTTACCATTTCCATTCCATTAAAATCAAATGCATTGCTGAACAAAGCAAACAAATTATTTAAATCGGCCTGATGATTTTCACCAAGCATTTTGTGTGAAATCATTAGATTTTCGTTGATGAATTCATGATGAAAGTCTTGAATGGCATTGAAGAATTCTTGCTTGCGATCAGTTTGTTTGTACATGGCAATTAGTTTAACAATCAATAATATGGTGGTGGTTTCGGGAGGATAATGAATTTTTCTGTCAAAAAAAAAATCTCAAATTGAAGTAAACATTCACCCAATGTGGTTAACACAAATTATGTTTTTTACTTACTTCCATGCCTCATTCAGGATATTCAAAGGATGACTCGGATTATTGTAATCTGAACCTAAACAGAGTACTTGATGATATCGCTCCATTGCAGTGCTAAATTAAAAAGATGTGACCGAATATACAAAACAATGAGAATTACACAGAATTTAGTTGAAATTGTTGCTTGCTTACTTACTTTAAACATTCTGGTGAACAGTACCGGGTGGGGCAATTGTGACACTGTGTTTGCAAATGTTTGAATGATTTAACCGGACAACATTCATTGTATGGCAGAGTGATTGGTTCAGGTCCTTTGTGTCCACTCAAACGACTTATGTTCTCTTCAGCCGTTTCTAATGGCCTATTTTGTGAAATTTAACGTTATAAATATGTATAAACATATTAGACAGCTCAGTTCGAACATTGATACTACTGAATTTACTTACTTCATACAATATTCACAAGCCAAATATTTGCATGCTGAATTCCACGAGAACTGACTTGATACCAAAGGTATCTCTTGTAAAATTGTATCATTCTTTTTAAAATTGTCCGTCGCAAATAACGCCCGTCCCTATAGAAAGATAAAAATCCACATTAGACACATGTTTTCGGCTTTGTATGAATAATAATATTCGATATGCAGTCAATACAAACCTTATCCGGAACCTTTCTGATCTCGTAACCAACCATTCTATCAGCTGTCTTATTCAAATTGATTTTGTGCGAACTCGTTCTTGATTTTGTTTTGTGCACGCGGAATTCTTTTTTTTATTGTATTGTGTGTGTTTTTTTTGTTGTTTTGGTGAGGTTATGACCTTCTGGTGTGAATTTAAAAGACAGCATTGTGACAAATGGACTATGGAGCCATTTGATTCAATATGGCGCCATCTCACGTTGCCGCTATGAATCAAAGCGATTAACCGCATCATTTAAATCGTTATTGTTGTTTAATACATACAATTCATAAATTGAATCCGCTACAATTAAGAACATTTATGAAACGATGTTTGTTTTAAATGCCTATTTTTGAATGTTAATTTGAATGTGAAAAGCGTTTTTCGGAAAATTATAAACCATATCATGAGGGGCAAATCGGCAAATCAACACCAGTCGATCACATGTTAGAAAATGGACACCAATTCGCTGGTTTTAGGCTTTTGAAAGAGGTAAATAGGCCACAATATTTGGATGCTTATGAAAACTTGTATATTTACAAAACAAAGAGACACAATATGAACATACAAAGTTCACAAGTAACATCATTGTGTAAGTTTTTAAAACAGCTAAGCACCAAAGACATTTTTGATGGGAAATATTGATTGCATTTACTCATTTGCTTAATTTAACATCCATGCATTTTTTGTCAATCGTTATGTACTTTCAAATTTAATGTTTACATTTTGTGTCATTCAACTTGTCATTTTTGTTGAACTCATTATTGTTTTTTCAAATTGAAATCAGTAGACATTGTTGATGTAATTTTATTTGAACTCAGTTTTTCAGCTCGCCTGATGATGAAAGCATGGCTTTCGAAAACGTTTGCGAATAAAACGCAATTTTACACCAGAATAAGAAGTTTGTTTACTTATTTATATCATGCTAATTTGATTTTATTTTAATTTCGTTTGAATGTCCTTTTTGGAAAAAAATGTCTTTTTCGTAACTAAATAGTGTGCAGTCACATATGCAAAAAACAGAGTTCAATTAACAGTTTAAAATTTGCTTAAAATTAAATCGAAATACAGATAAGGCACCGATTTGTTTTTGATTTTGTTCCAACTTCACAGATAACACTGGTTCATTTCTCATTATTTTTTATAAATTCACATCAAAATGTTATAACGCTTACAATTTTAACGAATTTGAAGAAAAACAACAATTCCAATTTTACTAATATAAACCAACTGTGTGAATTGGTAGAAAAAATTGTGTTCTAATCACTAGCTGTAGCTTGGCGCAGCAAAACATTGGAACGAATAAAGTAATGATAGAAACTTAACAGCACATTAAATGGAATGTAATTTGGATAAAGCTAATTGGAATCATTTCCGTTCGATCAAGATCCAAAGCATAAATCAGCACTAAAACGCTCCAATTGTCTCATTTTCTTGATATTCGATATGTGCGAAACATCCTGAGTTGAATTCCACAAATTTATTCGCTTTCATTTGATATCAAATTGTGTACACGAAAGTCGTCTTTGTGATAGCAAATCAACCCAATCCATTTGGATGGTCAATGCTTTTGCTTCAGTATCAATGTTAAACCTTTGTCTATTGATATTAAAGTTGAATGGAAGCTGGTTGTTGCGACATTTTCGATACGATGTCCAAACGATAGGTTAAGTACAGTAACCAATTCGTAGTTATTCAATGGTGAAATATTTAAACAACAAAATTGCAGCGCAAGTACCATTTGATATGAGACAATTCACGGTTGTTCGAGTTTTTCCTTCAAAACACATGCTTCCAAATTGTTGTATTCGCCAATCACCTTCGATATTTTGTCATTTAGATTGTTATGGATGTTATCTTTTAAATGTATTAAGGATGACAAAGTTTGAAGACTGTCACTTATCTGTAAAAAAATCGAATAAATGGAAATCAACTGTCAAGATTTGTGTAAATTTCTAATAAATCTTAAAACTTACCTGTGATATTTGCTCTAAATTATTGGCGAGAATATTTTTTGTGAGATGAATTCGTTGTGTTTGCATATCTTTTTGCCATTTCAGGATCCCTGCATACAGTTTCACATCTGACACTCCCTTTTGCATGACAAATATAAAAAAATAGCATTTAAACCGAGTAAATAATCAAATTCATAAAAAATTGACGCATACCTGATTCAAATCATTCACCGAAAATGGCCCAAGTCGAGAATGTTTAATTTCAGCGATGTGATAGACAAGAAAAGCGGCCAATAGAGCTAATATAATCACTAGCGATACACCAAAGTATGCTATATGAATTGTTCGTGGAATTTTCAATTTGAACCGTTTTATTGATGACAATTCACTCAGAGCTGACTTTAGTTTATCAATTGTTCGAACGATATTCGATGCATCTTTTTTGGAGTTGGCGTCTCTATTGGCCAGTAAATCACCATTCAACGTATTTCTTTTGGAATTCTCATTAGAATTACCATTTTGTGGGCTGTGATCATCATGATTCATTTCATCGGTTGGCATTGATAGGTTCTCGTTACCACTTATTGCTGCGTTATTTTCAATTTCAGACACTCCGGTGTTTGAAGTTGCAACGAGTTGTTGCCCTTGCAGTGAACAAGTCGGTGATAATTTTTCCAATTCTGATTCATCATTACCTAATTTCGATTTCGACACCGTATCAATCGTGTTGGTTAAAAACGTATCGCTCGGTTCTGAAGAGATCTTTAACTGGGCTGCTGAGGTTGTGACATCAATTTCACACAGTGGTAGCGCTTCTTTCCATACGCTGATCATCAATTGATAGGCTGCTTCACGGCTTAAAAAGCTGGAAAACACATGGCGTTGTTCATCAATTGTTGCCACAGCAATTGCATTCGGTATAATTTTCACTGTTTTCTCTTTCGATATTCTTGCCACGGATGTGATTGGAATCAGTATTTTTGTAACGTATCCAAATACATTGGAATAAAATGCAATGTGATTGTTTGTTATGTACATATATCCTTGCAACAAAATGTCACTAACAAATGCACATGAAAAATCTGAAAATAAACAAGAACACAATTTAGTTACGAATTCATTGAACAACAATATTGATTACAACAAGTACATACAGTTGAGCACTTCTTCATTTGCATCTACTTGTTGAAAGTGTCGATGAAATTTCTTTTGTCGACTGCTATTTGATGTTTTGCGCTTTTTGTCAGTGAATGTTTCATCATTTGATTTACTAGCTATTGTCTTAGCAGAACTGGAATTCAGGCTTGAAGTTGACAGATTTATCGTTGAATTGGATGTCGGATGAAGAGTATCGTATGTTGTTGGTACAGCCATTTCAGTGTGACTATTCATTGATGGAGGTATTTTCAATATCGACAACATATTCGTATTTGACACAATTGATTTTGCGGATGAACAATCCGATTCAGTTTTCTTACTGTTGTTCAAAGAGAAAAGAAACACAAAACTAAATCATACTTCAACTTTTAATCAACTATCACACCTTCACAGTGAGTTCGATTCATAATTAGTTGAATTCCACAAAAGTCATATTATTTGGTTCGAAACAGTCAAGTTTGACATATCATTTGTTTTATTTATAGATTAGATTATCATTTTGAACATTCCGTGAGCCGAACTAAAATCACTCATTGATATGTTCAATAAAATGATAGCAGTGCATTGTCTCTTTCGTTTGTTTTATTGCCCGATTTACCTTGAATCGTGTTTAATTGACGACTGTGTGAAATTTCCTTGCAGTGTCATAACGTCACGCAACGACCTGCGTTTCGTTTGTTTGCCATCGAAGCTCTGTTTAGCGTTGGCATTACGCTCACTTGTTGAATCATAATTTTCCACTGAAGCTGGTAAATTATTTGGCTGATCGATTGATACTGAATCTTTTTGCTTTGAGTCGTTTGACGGGGATGCCGATCGTAGGTCCAATGAACCACTGTTTACTGATCTGCAAAAAAACAGTAGAACGAGAAAGAATTTAAATAGTGTTGATCAAGTTCGTATAATGTCACTCACGATGCCGTAATAATGATTACAGACTATTGATTTGAAACAAATGAATATTTTTGTTACTGATAACAAACTGCATAATCCCCTACATCTATACGCGACAAAAACAAATATTGATTATTTCTCTGATGGATAAAGATAAAAGCTGGGGGGAAACCATCTGCTTTAGCTGTTCCGCAGAGCGGGAGGCTACCAATATTCATAAGATATTCTTAATATTTTGAATGAAATCTTCTGCAATTGCAAAATACTCAAACTAATAAGTGAGAATGTGACCAATCATCGAGTTAATTATTGTTCCAATATTGAATTCAGTCCGACATTTTATTGCGATGGGATGATGACGACAAGCCAGAGAATGTATCCATTGCACACTTGAAAGAAAATGAAAATAAACTGAAACTCAGTGTAAACACTGCCAAGTTGATAAACATCGGGCTATGATTCTCCTCAATTGAGGAAGAGGGACTTCCCCAGCCCTCTCCTCCTTCTCAACGGCCTCTTCATATTTCCTGCTCCTCTGAGGAACAGTGCCTGGTTTATTAAATTTATTTTCCTCTTAGGAGCCATTTCGTGTTGTGAAAAAATTAATTTTACATGATTTACGATCAACAATAGATCTGTTTTTCTATTTTAACTCACTCATGAGTGCGATGGTAATAAATGTCGGTTATCTAAAAAGAATCTATAGGAATTGAGCTGACAACATCGCATATCGATTAATTTCGTGAATACTTCAGATGTTTATGTTTGTATCGATACAAAAAAATTTCACTTTATTGTTATTCACATATTTATAATTGCAAATTTGAAATGAATGGTGACGTATAAATAGTTCGAATTATGCAAATATTTTGGATATTATGCAGACCATATCAAATACATGAGGATGACCTTTTACAATGATTGGTAAACAGCACTTTTCTCGGTATAGTCAATTTAAATCAAGAATTAAATAAATTTGGTTTGCCAACGCATTTTGTTTGACATCTCTTCCATTGAAAATGAATTGTTAACGTGACTCAAATTTTAAATTGAAATAATGGCGAAAGCGCTCATCTGTCGAAAATCCTATATAGAATTGTTCATTTGGTTAAGAGTTCAATGTTGTTTTGTGATGGTTTTTGGATCATCCGAATATTCAATTTAAATCATGGAAATTTCCTTTCGGTTTTAAATCCCATATTACTCAAAAACTCACCTCGATTTTCGTACAGAGTTAAACAATGTTTTTTTCTTGGTTGTTTCATTTACAGCTGGGTTAACATTATTAATGACATTATTTTCTATTTGGATGTCACTTTTTGATTTTGATTTGCTGCCACTTTTTGATGATTTAGACCCACGAAATAATTTATTTTCGCTGTCTCTTGTGGTGGCATTTGATAATTCCAGCTGTTGTTGTTTTTTCGATGTAGTAACATTTTGTAGAAAACCAAAAAATCGTGTCATAGCTGAATAAAGCACTGTGGCGAGGAACAAACACGAAAAATCTGCTTATATCGCAATTTAAAGAATATTTCTATCTAATCAAAGAAAATTCCAAAACAAACGTTTTTTCACTTCACAGTAATATTTTTGGGGTGGACAAAAATATCGTTTGAATTCCGGCTTCTTTAGAACACTCCAATATCACTGACACATTCAACGTAAACAAACCTTATCGACAAGTTGTGGTTAGGAAGTAAATTGTTTGGGTTGACATGTGAATGGGTTCAGTGCATATATTTATTTAGATTTTGTGTATTTCTAAACACTCCTTTGTTGCTGACTGCCATGCACCCTTTGTTAAACATTCATATAAATAAATATTTATCGGTGATTGTCGTTCGTCTCATTTCTTCTTCTCAACAATATTGCAATTTTGTATACAGACTTGAGCAATGGTTAAACTGAGCTCGAATCTCCTGATCATGTATTTGAAACGTGAATCCAGCTGTTCAGATTCCATTCGAATAGCTCTAGTCATTTATTCGATGTACGTTTCCGAGAGTCATGCGATAGACAATTTAAAGTTTCACTTTTTTTAACGTGTAATTCTGACTTGCGAGAAAAAATTGAGGAAGATTCTTAAACATTTGTAAACAAGCGGAAAAAACGTATCATTTCAGGCGAGAGAAAAATAAGACGCAACCGATTGATGTGTAAATATTTGATTTACTGCTTAAAAACGGATTTATCTAACTGAAGCGTCTCAGTGGCGATATATACTCACCAGTAAATCATTGATTGGATGACTACGTAAAACCACAGGAAGATTAAAAGATTAGTGAACATGCTATGCTACAAAGTATGAAATAATGTTACGAATGAGAGCAAATGAAATTAATTTATTCAAAATCATTCGATTGAAATATTTTTTTCTGATGAATAACCATGGCATTCAAATGCATTCGATTGTAATTACTCACCTCGACTTTCTATCTATTGTTTTCGAGGTGAGTGTTTACTAACTTGTATTTGGCATGCTCATTTTGCCGTTCGAATATTGCGTCAATTAAATAATTACATTGAACTTGATTATTCCGGTGTAATTTCAAATGCATAACAATTTCATACAGCGAACATTTTAAGCATCAGTAGATCCATTTGTGTGTCTTAAATTTAGAGAAATTTTGTATTTATTCAATTACAATTGAATTGAATTCATAGTTAAAAGAATAAATAAACCGGCATAACTCCGATACAGTCTCATCTTTCGACCTTCGGCTGTCTTAACACCGGCAACATTGTGCAATAGACAACCTTGGTTAACACTTTAAACATATTATGCTAAGAAATTCGAAAAAATCAAGTATTTTGTTATTGAATTTAATGAATTTCCAGATGGAAGAAGAACAACATTTGGACAAGATGTTGATTTTTTCCACGAATAATCAAATGCAGAAATGCCTTTCCATCGAAACAATTTTGGTATAAATAACACTTGAATGAAGTCACTTTGCGTGATGCGTCAAGTTATTTTAAGTCATCGACATCCACGCACTCAAATGGATCAATGTAGTTGAGAGTTGAGAGTTTGACATGGAGAATGTCTAAAGAAGACGGATCAAAGCATGTTAAAACTATTTCTAATTTCTGTGAATGAAAGCATTCACCAAATTGAATGCGTTGTATTACTCTTGGTAATTTGGACTGTTGTTTTCGACTGAACGGTTTGGTTTTGATAGGAAAAACACAATTTGTATTTCACTTTTCATTCAACTGATTATACTTATAAATCACAAATCTCAAATCTCACAACATTTTTTTTTTTTTTTGGTTTTTATTTCTCATACCAAAATACTCGCACTTTTGCACGTTTCCAATAAGTCTGGTTGCTTTAAAACTGAAAACGAGTTATCTTAAAACATAAATTATATACGAAAAACGTTGAACGATGCACTCTACTTGACTATTTGAACTATTCGCTTCTCTGTTTCGATATGAGCTGCTTGAGCATTTTCCTGTGTTCATTTGCTGTATGGTTGTCCAAGCACTGATTGTTATGCTTAAATTCTCATCGATTGTGTGTTTTATTTTCTCTTCATCTCTCTCTCATATTGTCGATACGGTTTTATTGTTGACACTGGAAACCACATCGAGTTTACACCGACTCTCTCACACAACTCCAACATTTCGATACACTCTAGCAGCTGTGCAATGCATACGAACCGGTTGGCGTTTGTGATGTTACATTGAACTCAATGCATTTGTATGAGTTTGTGTACGCGACATTTGTGTGAGTGAGAAAAAGAGAATAAAATGAAGATGCAACATGTGTATATAAAGTTTGTGTGGAGTGTGTCTGTCCCAACGCAGCGTGTGAGATATGTTTTCAATTTGTTTTGTCACAAAATTCCTGAACTTGTAAATACAAACTGGTATTTTGGCGCCAATTCGAATCAGTTTCGAGTTGGAAAATATATAATTTCGAAAAATTGGTTTGGTTGGACAAGTCAAGCTATTTTGATTCCCTTCATGTTTCACACATTATGAATTTAATTGATAATTTAATGGAATTATTTCGAAATTCGTCTGTTATTCGCTAAACCTCAACACATTTAGTGTCAGGTTTGTGCTGAAGATTTTAATCTCTAACCCATGAACTTGAATATGAGTGGACTGTAAACCGTACAAAATCCAAACTGTTTGCATTAAACTCTATTCAAAATAAAACATAAGATATTTAGAATGTTGATTCTTTCCATTAGATAATTTGTTACTCAATCCTTTTTATACAAATGTTTCAGTATGCATATTGAATTAAAATGACACAAAATCAAATTTGAAAATGGAAATGATACCATGGGAAATGACACAGCAGTGTCTCGACAGTTCGGCACTGTCGAATCGACAGGAAGTGTTCAACCATAATGTCCAAGTGTGTCAGTCACATAATCAGAAAAATTATTTCTCAATTGAATTGATTAAGGTTTATTTGCACTCAAGTTTAATCAAAGAACTTCACATTATACAAATTCAAACCGATTTGTTTTATTTATTTATACTGCGCCAAGATCTGTCTGACATATTATGCAAAATAATTGAATACATTAAGTAATACTGGATTTCATTATATTGAGAACATCGACAAGAATGTTGCGATCGTGAAGATTTCAGTCGATGTATTTAACATAAGCCGATTTACTATGAACATTGTTCATTCAACAACTTCATACGACATCCAATGAGTTTGTGATAAAAAAAAAAAAACTAATTTTGAACAATTTCGTTAAAACACTGGTAAATAACCAGTGGTTATTACAAATAATTTGTAATGCTCTAAAAACTGAGCTTCTGAAATTGTGGCATACATCACAGTGTCTTACACAGTTGCGTCATGTAAACTAACTCATGAATATCGTTGAATTTATTTTTTGTATGCCATTCAAGCAAAAGACCAATGGCCATACATAAAATAAATATTTGTCGGTCTTCGATGAGTTTGTATTGCATTGTGATATGCAATTTGTAATTTGTTTAGTTGAAATAAGGTCCAACCAAATCGAATATAAATGATATAATTGAACCGATAACAGTGAACATTAGTCTATTGTTCAATCAATGGTGAAACAAAATCGTATTTTTATTCAGTGTGCTGATTTTTTAAATTTTGATGGTAAAGTCATATCCAAAGTCTTAGTGAAAAGAAAAAAAATAAAAACAAATCAGATTGATAGAATAAAAGTGAATGACAGCAAAAGTGGCCGCATTTTAAATGTTGAAGAATCGACTTTCTGATTTAAGTGCTAAAAGATAATCTGCAGAAATCAAAAACTGAATGCCAATAGTCAACCAATGCACACAAAAAAAGAACGAACGCATGGAAAGACAAGAATTAAAGAAAATGCAGCAAAAAGTTTAAGATAAAGAAAAATTGTTGTGACACAATAAGCCTATGGACTCCAGGGATATTTTGTGTCGAAAACAAATAATAAACAGATTCAACAATTTAGTTAAAATATTTACATAAAATTGTATCAATTTCAAACAACAATTGAACCACAGCTCAAATCAAACATAAAATGAATGCATGAATGTTTAAATGAAAACATATCACCTACAAAAAAACAAGAATACTATTGGCCGGAATGGGTGTATGTTGGTGTTTTTCGTCGTTTATTACGAAATCGCGCATATTAAATACACAAACAATTATAACATCAGACATAATGTCTGTAAAGCAAGAAAATGTAAACACATGCATTTAAACAACAACAAAAAACATAAAACACCAGTTTTGTCTTTTTTTTAAAACAAAATACATATAGTCCTCCGTGTCACTGAACAATTCAAAACAAGTGATAAACGCATTAGACGCAATAAACATGAAATTTGTTTGCATTTGGGTTTTTTAGTGTGCGATTTATTTTACTGTTATAATCAAAGATAACACAATCAAATTAACTGCAACCAAAAAGTGAAAGTCAAAATCGCATAATGTAATAATTGCGTTGGTACACCGTGCATTAATTTACCGTACGAATTCAAAACGAAAAAGAAGTGGTGTGAATTTATTGAAAACCAAAAACAAAAATTCTATTGAGTGTCAGCAAAATGTTGATCGGTTGGAAGTCATTGAGGTAAGCAGTTTTCGTTAAATTCAAGTCACAACTAGTCGAAAAAATAATCACGTGCCGTGTCAAGTTTTCTTTAGTGCGTCGATAGACAACAACTCAACAAATAAGATTGTCGAAAATAAATGTTGATGAATTTATTTGCGACGAAAATTAGTGCTATCACTTTGATAATATCACTTAATGATCTTTGGCATACAGTTTTTGTGTATATGTAATTAATACTCACCGTTCATTTAAACGTTTTTGCTTGTGGCTCGATGCAGCAATGTCACAATCAGTGGAAATAACTAAAATATCACCGCCGTAAGTATTGTCGGAATATTGATCTGGAATCAGGGCCATAAATGCACATCCACCAATATGTCGATTGTTATTTTGGTTACCAAATGTACTTAGGCCACTCTTTTTTAGGATTTTACTAACTTTAAATCCTGTCTGCGATACATTTAGATTATGATTTATCACATTTTTTCGTAATGTATTAAAACTTCGCCGTAGAAATGATTTTCGGTTCAATGTTTGCTCAAGATGTTTGTCCATTGATTCGACTGATGGTACTGTGACTGGAGAGTGGTCACGTTTAACACGAATACACTGCATTTTACTAGATTTTCAATTGAAATGGTGCAGATGGGAGGCAAAATACGCAGTGAACTGAACTAAACTAGACTTAACTCAACTGAAATCCGGCGGATCTTCGAAAGTTTAGTCACTGTATCAATTCAATTGATTTTCTACGAATTTTGACGCAAATTCCTACGATTTTACATCATCATTCCGAGTTAAATGATTTTAAATCATGTTTTTTTTTTAAATAAATTGAATTTGAGAGATTTAAATTTTGGAAATTATTGACCATCAATTCTTAAAACATTTCAAAATTGTAGATGTTGAACAATGTAAACGTAATCACCACCGTTACATTGAGTAACAACCAATTTCCAGTGACTTGATGGTAATAGATTCAAAGTGCAACTAAATTAACACGAAATATTCAATTTACTAGCGCCTCTAATGCGAATCGACATGAAATTTCAATTAACTTAAAATTAAAAAAAGTAATGACTAAATAAAAACCACGGCTCCATAAAACCGCCACTGTTCTATATTAATAACACACACACGCATATATACTCCATCAACGCCAACTAAAATCGAATGGAGAATGTAAAACTTCAATCCAGAGACGGTGTTGTGTTCAATGAACACTGTTCACTCTTGAGTACTTTTTGCATGGCAGATAAAATAATATTTTATCGATAGATTGATACAGATTCGATAGATTTTTTGTGTGGCATATTGTGTTCACTATATTATGTCAATAGAATTCAAATTAAACTGGAAATTTGATCAAATTGATTGAATCCATAAGAATAAAAGAACAACTTCATTTTCTCGCGTGTATAAGCAGAACTGAAAAATGAATCGGACCAAAGCAAAACAAAATCATTTCTGTTTGTTAAATACGCATCGATTCTTTTTTCAGTTCTGCTTATACACGCGAAAAAGTAGAGTTGCACTTTTATTTTCATGCATTCAAATGATATTCGGCTATGAAGCAAGAGCCATTGACTTTTCGAAAAAGTCGCTTTGAGTTGGTATTTATGCGGTTTTAAATTTCTCTTTTATATTTTTACTCTTCTTTGATAGTCATTAAGTGTGGTACTTTATTCTGTATTACAATCAACAAGTCAGCATTTGGTGTTGAATTGCCCAATGACTTTGTATATTGGCATGTTTATGACTGATCGACTAAATATATGATAAGAAAAGTGAAGGTGAGCATAGTGCATGTGGACTCTTTCGAGTACGACCAAACTGGTTAGAGAAAATTTATGAAATTAAAATCTCAAAGTCTTTCGTATGTTAACGTAATAGTTCATTGTAAGAGTCTATTTTGCGATATCATTTATGCAATTTGGCGAACTGCTCTGAGTTACTGCCAATTTGACAAAGTCAAGTCTAAAGAAACAGAGGAAGGTGGGCATTGTGTTCAAACAAAGTACTTTCACACCGCAGTATTTTAATTGTATCTTTCACCAGACTCGCTAATGATAATGAACTATAATACCATATTATAAATGCGATTAGGTTTTTCTTGTCAAAATTAACAACATTTCGGCTTGTGCAATTTCAAAAGCTGACATCCCAAGGGGCTAGTTACTACTGAAAAATCACAATATTTCACAATGAAATTCATTAAAAAACCCCACAAGATTCAAAGTGCAAAGATAATAATGGTTGGGACACCAGAATATCATTTTGCTTTGCAAGTAAAATGTCAATTTGTATGTTAGACATTACATAGCATTTCAATTGTTATTCAACAAAGTGTTTAATTGTTTTTTAAATTGAAGACATTTATATAATGCACCAATGCTCTTTTTAATATCAAATATGAATACATTTGAAAAATAATAAAACGTTTCCTAATTCGAAGAAGTAGATCGTTTTAGCTTCAGTGTTGCTACTTTACTTCAAGTGTATGAGTTGTTTTAAAACTGTTATGCTAAAATCACTAAGGTCATCGCCGATAGTGGCCTAAGATTTGTAATGAATCAACATTTTCAATTCTCAATTCAAATTGAATCCGTTGATGAATAGCCATATGGCTATACAAAGTAAAAACAGAACAACACTTACAGTCGACTTCTATCGTCATGAGATTTCCTTCGATTTGTATCCATTTTTGCAGCTGGATTTGGGGTCGGTGACAACGATAACGGTCGTCTGCGTGTTTTGAAAAATCACGAACATAGATTAAAAATGGGTCATTAGATAATCAGGAATAATTGGAGCATGCACATAATGCATAATGCACAATGCACACTGCACGCATGCCAAGGTACGCCTTACCTGAAGTTGATGTAGCTTTTATTTGATTTCATTGTGCAATGGTTTCTCGCAACGATATGTTCACTTGTTCTAGACTTTTTATTGCGATAGTTGTAGTAAGTGTTACTGTTGGATGTTCATTTATTTATGCCACACGCCAATCAAATTGAATTCCAATGCATGTCCCAAAAGCATTCTTGGCCATGCCGCATGTCACAACTGGAACTTGGTAAATCACATTGAACAGAATTTATAATCAAAATTGAGGAAGACATAGAAAACCATATAAATCTGTTGAATTTGAATATAAATGTCCACAAAATTGTTCTTTACAATCTCTCTACAAGGTATTTTTGCAACCACAAATGATATGAAATGATAAAAATGGAGCGAACATTAGAAATCATGTGTGTAACACCCAAAAAATTACGTCACATTGGCCAAAACAAATGGTGGCTCATCGATTTTTAAACAATGTGTTGGTAAAAAATACACGCAATTTAAACTATCGTTTTTATTGAATGCATTCGGTTGAAGTTTCGAAGCATTCGTATACCCTTTATATTCTTTACGATGATTTTTTAAAATTAAAATTTCGCCAAATTGTAGAAACTTCATTCCATTTGTCCATAAGAAAAATAATCACCGAAATTCTTCTAATGCTGTTCAACGTGTTCAGTCTTAATTGTAGTAAATATTCAAACAATTAAATAGTAGGTTGATATTCCATGGAATAATAAATACGAGCGAAAACTTATTGCGAACGTTAATTGTTTCAATTTTTATTAGCACCAATTGAACCAATCACAAATGAATTCTTCCGTAAAACTTCATCGTTATTAAATTGATTGAATTTGAATTTTTGCGTGTAAACTTTGTCACTTTTAAAAGTATTCAATACGAATCAAGAATTAGAACGTTACTAAACAAAAAGCACAAAGAAACCACCCGGCAAAGGTTAGGCGGCAATTATTATTATTAATAATAACACAAAAATGCAAGAATGCGATACCCGTTATCGTTAAGTGTCTTTTATTATTGGCTTATTAAAACTGCACTTTCTTTGCACAGAGCTTAAAATTACTAAAATATGCATTAAGGTAAATCGTTGAGAAAATGTAAAAAATAACGAGATATGTGACAATGCTCAAGTCATACAAAAAAGTGCTTTGTTATGGAATGAAAATATGTTTGAGTATCCAGTGGAAACTATCCACAACAAATTGATTCGTTTTGATGACGATATACGATTACCACTTGCGTGTGCTGACATTTATGATACAGGCGAGAGAAAAAACGAAACAACTGAGACAGAAAGTCTAACGAAAAATCAGCTGAAAAACAACCGAATCATTGGCCACGTTAAATGTGTTGAGGTAGATATCGATACGACTTTATGAATGTGCACTGGATGTCATATATACTCAGACGACGCGTGCGCATCTCAGAAAGAGAAAAAAACAATAACAACAACAGTTAACTCGCTTACTTTGTTTTGACTACATTTTTTCGGTAGCGTCGTTTCATGGTTCATTTTGTTAATTTGTTTTGCACGACGAACAATGTTCGTGCATGCTTTTTGGTTGTGCTGCTTGTACAATGTACAATGACCAAGCTTCCAATGAAGTGTATCTACTTTTATCGCGTTCATCGTTATGACTACTAAAATTAGCAATTGTCTTTTACGTCTATTTTTCTTCCTTCAATGAAATGTATTCAGGTCAACCAGGCGTTTTCGTTGAAATTGTCAATTTTAAGATCACTTTTTTTTTGTCGTGTCCAACGCAAATTAATTCGTTGATTGTATTTACACTAATTGCCTACTGACACTGGCAATGGCACACAATGAACTAGTATAAACCATTTTTTTAGCCGTTAAACCATATAGAGACGTTTGTGATTTATGATTGGCCGGATGACGCCAATGAAACTCTCGAGTTTCTTGTTTTGTTTTGAGTCATTCACTGGTTTTTGTTTATTTACAATGTCTATTGTGTGCTTCATATGTTTTCTCAACTAACGAATAGAACTTATAAAAATTGGTCCAATGTTAATTGGAGTGTCAGAGGATGTTATCTATGTTTGTTATGGTTAATTTTGTCCTCAATGTCCTTTTGATTAAGAGCATTTTTGGCAACTCATTAAACTCTGCGAAAAAAAAAATTCACTTCACTATAAATGATAGAAATTTGCCATTTGTTCCACATCTTCTCGTTATTTCAAGCATCTTTTTATTCCTCGATTGCTTAACATCACATCACATCGCATCACACATCATATCAATTTAAATAGTAATGGCACGCATAGAAAGTAAATTGAGTGTCACTCGGAATGGGATCAATGAGTTCAGTCTATGCAATGTCAAGTAAATTGAACAATTACCGAGTGCAATATGAGCGTAGCAAAAATGTTATCTTTCACTTTTTGCCATCTTTAAAATTCAATGTAAATTGATCGTATGTGATGAGATCATAATTTTAACATTTGACACGAAATGTTTTTGATTAGCATCACAGTGACACACAAAATATACATTCGTATACAAAAGTCTTTATAAAGACCAGGGCTCGGTTTTTATCGAATCTTCAACGACTTTCCGTAGAACTGCCATTATTTTCACTTGAATTGGTTTGGATTGGCAATTTGTTTTTCTCAGAAGTTCAATATTGCAAACTGTGAAAAAATCGAAGAAATTCATTTTCAATAAATAAAAAAATAGAAAATGTCATAACCGGTAGCAGTGCATCATTGATACATAAAACGTGCTTGATTGCTCACTTATTGCTCTATTTGGCCTTGAAATGTTATACGGTGGCTGTTATCAAAATCAATAAGCAATTTGATTTAATCTCATTACTTTGTTGTGCTTACAAGCAACGGCAATCTAAAGCAATACAAATAATAATCAAGGTTGCAATAACATCAACCATCCACAATATTTTCACCCTTCAATTATGAGTTTACACTGCAAAATATTGTGTGTTGACCTTGAAAATGAAGGGTGCTTCTCAACAACGTAACTGTATGTATAATTAAGCATCTGTAAATTGAATTATTGTTATAAAGTTATATACAAATGATTTTGTTGCTACGATTTTCATTTGCACGAAATGTTGACAAACAAAGACATCCGGATAATCAAATATATCATTAGTATGGTGGTTTTACTTCGGAGAAATGTTATTTTGAATTGTGTTTAGCCATGGTGCACCAAAATCCAAATTTCTAATTAAAGTTTGTGTTCAGATAGTTCAATAGACATATGTTGATGTGTAGTGAAGCATGTGTTTGTTGTACCCTGCACGATGAAGATAAATGGTTGTGCTTTTCAGGCGATGCCAAAGCAAGAACATGATAACTGACTATATGAATCATCCCTCCGGCGTTTGCTCAATACTCATATCATGCTCATCCACATCTTCCATGTAATAATTAATTGGATTTTTGCATTGTTCACCTTCAATTATAGCTGGAATTTTCGTGATTGGTATCACATCAATTTAAGTTAACAACCTCCAATTCAACACTTATCTTGGCTTTGCAGTGAATGTTATAAGCTTCCGGATAAAATGGTAAAACAATGAAAGTAAAGTGTAAGCAGCACTTAATTAATATGGCAAAAGTTAAATAATGCATGTGTTGATGAAATGTGATACCGTTGCAACAACAGTGCATACAAAATCTTTATATTTAATTGTAAACAAATGTAGAACAGTCGATTTCTGAATAAACAATTTTGATTTTGCACTTTTCTTTGTTGAGTAAAATGAAAACCAATCCGAAGTTGAAGAAGCCATCGTCGTGAGCCACCATCGTGCACACGGAATAAAGGCACACAAAAAAACGTGAACAAAATTGCATAATAAACGATAATGTCAATCGGTGATGAGAGTCAAATTAACGTAATGAAAGTTTGTCGTTGCGTGGGATCGGGATAATAACTATCAACACACTTAATCGCACGTGCTAGCTGTAGCGTTGATGATGATGATGTTTGGCACATCGTTGTCATTGTTCATTTTTCCATCCTACAAAAAAATTGTAGCAAAAGAGCTAGAGAGAGGGAAAATAAATAGTTCCATTTTACCATCAAGCGACAAGTGATTATCAGCGATTTATATTTGACTCGTGTTTTATTATTCTTGATCTCATTCTCAATGACATTACATTGTGACTTCAACAATATTGTTCGGCGGTGTTGTTGTGCCGGTCGCGCGTCAAATTTCATCACATTTTATGAACACGAGATTCATGAAAATCAAATTAAAAATTGTGCGCACAATAAAGAGGAAGTTTTTGCGACGACTCGAGATGTGAATGAGCAGAGAGATGAGAAAGAGAGAAAAAAAACAATGTGAGAGACGCTACACACACACAAAAAATTAAGTAAGCCAAGCTCAAACATTGCGAACATCATTCGGTGTTTTGTCTGTACTGTGATATTCACGCCGTGGATGAGGTTAGTTCGTTTGTGGAAGCGTCAAACTGTGAAATAAAATTGTTCAAATAATTGCTACTTTGTGAGTGCTTTTATTTTTGCTCTCTCTTTCGCTGTTTCGCTATTATTGCATGTAATGAAGCTGTTGGTAGCCATTAACACTGAATAAAATTTCAGAGTGCACACAATACACACAAAAGCCGCGAAACCAAGCAAACAAAAGGCAAACCTAGGAAAATAGCTGTTTAATAATCATTCATTATTTTGGGTTGAATCTTTTCAGTTGAACGCGTTTGTGCGCTCGTGATAAAAACACCGAAACCAATTTTCTCTCAGAAAAAAAAACACACGAACTGATCGATACTGTGAACAAATACTGTGCCGTGTTCTTGAAAAGAGGAAAAAAAAGTAAAAAATAAACACGAATCAAATACGAAAATTAATTTATCGCCAGAAATAAAAAAAAGCATTGTTGATTTTGAATGTGGAAAAAACACGGCAGAAACACACGACACGAGTCACAGTGATGCCGAGAATCCGTACCATTGTTTTGCATTTTCAACCGGGGCAATCATATCCGTGAATCGGTATTCTATCAATCATTTACTCTTATAGCAGTCAGTATTATCTGATCGTTCGTTCGGTGCATATATTCAAATAACGTTACGGTGTGCTCTCTCTGTCTCCCGGTTATCATTCACTCATTTTACTATTCACTGTACTAGCGCCAATACACAACCAATTCAATAAAAACCAAACAAACTCGCGTTTTTATTTGCATTTGTGCTTAATCAATAAGTAAAAATAGAACACAACTAAATACAAGTAAAACATAATTTAAAAAAATCCGTGGAACACGGTCAAATAAACACAATTTTCAATGAATTTGAAATAATTTTTCAATAAAATTGTCAGCACTATTCGGAAGGCAGCTGTGAGCAAACATCTGAAACTATTTGAATTTATTTTGAAAACAAATCTAAATTAGACGATTGTGCTGTGTTTTATATGGTGTTTTAATGTGTGCTATTGTTCAATCTCAATGTTTCTAATGACCGGATCTATAATGAAATTTTGAATCAAAATTGTTGATACGTGCACAATGACTATTTAAAGAGATCAACTGTGAAATTTGCTTATTGACAACAACAAAAAACTCTTTTAATTCCTGTTCGAGGTGATACCAGATAATCTAAGCTTAAATATTTTTGTGATCTCTATCAATTTGTTTGACTATGGTTAGGAGTATGGATTTCGAAAGACATCGGTAAGAAAATGGTTCAAATCAGATAATCAAATGTCTGGAAAAATATCCTCAGATGAGTTTTATGTGCAGAAAATGTGACTAAAATATGTCCGTGTTTAAAAGAAGTTTATTTCAATGTAATAATATATATTTTTAAAAATATAGATTATTTATTTATTTATATTAGATTAGTTGTGAAACGTGTTTTTCCGAATGTTATACACACAACGTCAAATATAAAGGCACAATTTTCGTTTCATTTTTCTTTTCATACCAATCTAATTACTATGGTTTTTATGGCGGCCAAATTGAAAGAGGACGGCAAATCAAAGATTTTTGGGAAACAAAATTCGGAAACCAAAACAAGAAAAGCTTTTTTTTATGGGCTTCCTAGACTTGTGACTCTCAGGAGAAAGTTGTTTTCAACGAAATGTATTAAAAGTTATCAAAATGATAAAAAAATAGTCAAGTTTGACCAGGTACAAAACGAAATATCTTCCTTATTTCGTTGATGTTTTTTATATGGAATCGGGCAAATTGTTTCCGGGCTCCAACATTCTCCTGGAAGTCACATGTCTAGGAGGTCCAGGAAAGAAGTTTTTCTTTCTTGAGTTTCCCTTCTTTCTTGAAAAACCATGAAAAATTTTCGAATTTTCCAATTTTTTTCCCTAAAATCATAGATTTGCGTCCGTCTTTCGATTTGGCCACCATAAAAACCATAGCAATTATGATTGGTATGAAAAAAATAAAAATAAAATCGTGTCTATATTTTTGTCGCTGACTGTATCTACAAATGCAATCCATATTGTGTGTTAAAATGAAATTTTTCTCTTTATTTTTTTTATTTTTGCTATCCATAGACGTGGTTTTGAGGAAAAACGGCAGCATTCATGCTTCATGCGAACACTGATTGTTTTGAATATATTTTTCATAATCGCAATTGCCCTTTCAATAGCAGTTATTTATCGGTTTGCGGCTATCATCCAAGAAAGTAAGTGGATTTGTTGGGATTGTGTGAAAAAAGTGTACGACTTTGGTGGTTTTTGCGTGATTTTAAATTTGCATAAAAAAGCCCATGACCATATGCGAAATATAGATGTCCAATTAAATAACAAAACAATCAACAAAAATGTACGAATCACCAAATACATCGTTTCAGTAACAGATGGGCACAATGAAGCATTATATATCTGGTCCGTTAACTTATTATAATTTGTATACGTGATAATATAAAATAATTCGAGTGGCGAATGTTGACACACAAAAAAGACGAATTTGAACAACGACATTGTTGTTACGAAAGTCAACTGAAAATGGAAAAAAAAGAAGATTAAACAAAAGAATAGTACATTCTGTTTGTTATGTGTAAAACAATAACAAAAATTAATGAACCGAAAATCCTTTTGTATCATTTCATGTTTGCAACAATTACCAAAATGTTATCAGATAAATCAACAAATGTGTGTCATACACCGGGCTGTGTGAGTGCGGCTGCCGATGTACTACAATTCATTGATGCAACAACTCAACCATGTGATGATTTTTATAATTTTGCATGTGGAAAATTTCTCAGTGAAACAACGCTTACTGATGAAAAAGTTTCAATCGATACATTTAGTATTGCGCGTGATAAAATGCAAACACAATTACTTCGGCTGATTGAATCACCTGTTGAACCTCACGATTTGGAGTATTGTGTGCTTTTTATATTTGCATCATAATTTTTGTTGTTGTTATTGTTGTTGTTGTTGAATAATTGAATTAAATGTTTATCGCCTTTTATTTTGGTCGACAGATCATTTCGATTGGTAAAAAAATTGTATGCATTATGTATGAATCAAACGCAAATTGAGGAGGCTGGTTTGAAACCAATGACCAAAATACATGCCTCTCTTGGTGGATGGCCTTGTATTGAAGGTGATAATTGGAATCCAAATTCAACATGGAATTGGCAAAACGCAAGCAAAGAATTACTCCGGGCTGGATTTGGACATGCTTATTTATTTGTGATTTCAATCGATAACGATATGCGTAACTCATCGCGGAAACGTATTGTGGTAAATTGAAACTTAAGTTCACAAGTTCTTTGAATTTATATTCAGTGTTTTAATGAACTATTATAACTCTATTGAAATCTGACAGTTTGATGAACCAACTCTTGGTCTGAGTCGTGAATTTTTGTTGCGTGGCATCAACGACACTATTGTGCAGGCATATTATGACTATATGGTTGATATTGCTGTCATGTTTGGAGCTGATAAGGATCGTGCTGAGGATGAGCTTTTAGATGTATTGGAGTTTGAAACCAGTTTGGCAAATGTATGTGTGGCTTTTGTTGATTTTGAGAATGTCATCAAATTCAATAGAACTCAATTAAAATTGAAAATGTTTTTTTTTTCGTTTTATTTATAGATATCAATGCCAATGGAACAACGTCGCATTTCAACTGAATTATACAATCCAATGACATTAAATGAAACCCAAATCAAGTATTCATATCTCAATTGGACGGAATATCTCAATGAATTATTTCCATCAAATATGAATATTAGTGAAAATGAGGTGGTTATTATCAATTCATTGCCATTCTTTGAAAAATTGGAAAATCTTCTTGAAACAACCCCAAATCGAACAATTGCCAACTATCTATTTTGGCGTTTCACTGAGTATGGGGTTTATTATTTGAATAATGATATTCGAAAACGTCAATTAATGTACAGCACCGTTACAATTGGGAAAAAAGAATTTCCATCGCGATGGAAAGAATGTATTTCATTAACAAATAGTAAACTTTCAACTGCCGTTGGAGCTATGTACATTCGCAAAAATTTCCGCCCAGAGGCTAAACACACCGCCGCTTTAATGGTTGAACAAATTCGCAAAGAATTTAAAGAGATTCTTAAACAAAACACATGGATGGATAACAAAACGAAATTAGCTGCCAACAATAAAGTTGATGCGATTGTTTCGCATATTGCCTATCCAGATGAATTGTATGATGATAAAAAACTGGAGGATTTTCATAAACCAGTGGATGTAAATCAAAGCGAATATTTGACAACCGTTTTGAATATTAATAAATTTTATATGTTCTACGAATTGAATTCACTTCGAAAGCCAGTCAACAAAACCGATTGGATTACACATTCATCGCCAACTTTTGTTAACGCTTTCTATTCATTTGAGGAGAATAGCATTGGTTGGTTGATTAAACGATAATGAATATTTGTTTTGATTTACCTGTCGTATTTCGTAGATTGAGACTACAGTATTGACTTAACAATATTTCAGAGCTTCCCGCTGGAATCCTGCAAGGCATCTTTTTTTCGGCCGATCGACCTTCATATCTGAATTTCGGGGGGATTGGTTTCATTATAGGTTGGTGTGATGAGTCATATTGGCATTGTGAATTTTTGTGAACAATATAACTGTGATATTGTGCTAATTATTTACAGGACATGAGTTAACACATGGATTTGACGACGAGGGTCGACAGTATGATCTGAATGGCGACTTATCCAACTGGTGGGACAACCAAACAGAAGCTCATTTCTTGCAACGTGCTCAATGCATGATCGATCAGTTCAGTAATTTTACTGAACCACTTACAAATTTATCGGTATGAATGACATATATCGTTTTTACTCATTTTTTTCTGTATCATATGCATAACATAAAATTTCATTTGGAATGTTTTAAATAGATCAATGGTATCAACACACAAGGTGAAAATATCGCTGACAGGTAATAATCAAATAATATTCAAAAAATATATATAACGTACTCAATAAAAAAAAAGTAGTCCATTTTTTTTCCTCCAGAGGTGTATAATCATGACTTTGTCTTTCTGGAGGCCTTTCTGAAAATGCATGATTTTTGGTCCCTCAAAGGGATAAAGTAATGATTTTCGACCTCTGGAGGAAAAAAAAATTGACCACTTTTTTTTCATTGAGTAATAAAATATATCTCCCTTCCGCCTTTTCTGCGATGAATATTGAATGAAAGTGGTGGCCTCAAGTTTTCGTACAACGCTTACAAAAAGTGGATTAAAACGAATGGCGTTGAATCACGGTTGCCGGGACTACGACAATATTCACCTGAGCAAATGTTTTGGATCTCAGCAGCACAAACATGGTGCTCAATTGATCGCACTGAATATATGCGAATACGAATTTTGAATGGTGTTCATACTCCAGATAAATATCGAGTCATCGGTTCAATCAGTAATTCACATGAATTTTCACGGGATTTTAACTGTAAAAAAGGTTCACCCATGAATCCCGTAAGAAAGTGTGAAGTTTGGTGATTACCTTATTAGATACGTAATTTTGTTTCCTACAGAGACTTACCATTGATACAGTACAGTATTGAACTAAAAAAAAATGAATAAAGAAATTATTTTAAAAATATTTGTGTGTGTTTTGTTTTCGAAGATCCAAATATTCGGTGAGATTTTATATGGACAGTTTCCTTTTTCTGTTGTATTTGAACGTGTTTCATTCAGCATTTCAAATAAACTTGTTTATATTTTCAGTTTACACCTTGGCCAACTAACTTAGGAAAAAAGTAATTTTAAAACACGTATTCAATAAACCAAACTTAAGTACTACTAAGTAAGCAAGTAAGTCGAGCAACCGAGTTCTGATGGGATTGCTTCCACTTCCGACGCACACGGAGATTTTTGTTTGCAAAAATAAGACGCAAAATGTATTGAAACACTATGGCTTTAAGGAAATATGTTTTGTTCATATATGTTTATTAGAGTAAGACTCTATAGTGTCTTATTCCATATTAAGACATTTTGCGTTTTATTTTGGCAACAATTTTCTTTCAAAATTGTATGCTGCAATCAAACAATTTTGTTTGTGCTATTCAAAAATTTGGGCACAAAATCGTGCTTAATATTGTCTCAAAACTGTGCATTGTAACACTTGAAAATAATTGTTCACAAAAAATTCACTTATCTACTTGAGCTGCTTAACAAATCAGAGTGAAAGTTATCAAATATTTGAGTGCAAATGTATCCTGTATTTATGCAATTTCTTATCAAAAAATTAATTGAAATGAAATAAATAAACCCCGAACACCCATCACCTCGCGCTTGTATGATATCAACAATATTTCCATTTATAGGAGATGGTGCTTCAATACACATACAAATATGTTAATTCTACAAAACAAGACGCTGCAGGAATGTAATGCATTAATGCAGAAAATAGAATAAATAGATTTTGCTATTCTGCAATGATAATGTTTTAAATTCCTTTGTTGTTCTGCCCGAATTGAATTAGAATGACCAAGTATGTAACAGACATCACGAGCATCTACAGATACAAAATATATGATTGTTCGTTTGGTCTGTTTGACCTCTTCATGTATCAATATAATTTCTTACCGATCCCAATAAATGGAAATCTATGCTAAAAAATCGTTTAGCTGATATATTGAACTGTTCACTATGCACTTGCCTAGTAAACTCACGGACGAGGTCATTTTGCATTGAATTTTTCCTATCAAACGGAATACGATGAAGATTTCCTTCAATATGACGAACCTGAAATGATTGAGTGTTATTTGTGCACCAAAACTGGTAAAAATTGAAATAAACTATTACATATTTTGAGGATGCAGAGCACTGGGAAGCTAAGGCAACCAACACTACAATTCTCAAGAGTAAAACAATGATTGGTACTATCACTTTATTGATATCCCCTGCTACGTTTAAGAACCCCCACAGTGTCCAATAACAATTGTGAGTAAAAGCAATAAATTGATCGGTGATGATAGCCAAAAGAGACCATCCGAATATGTCATTGATCAATTCACAGATGTCATACAGCTTGCCATAGATTTGCTTCAGATACAAAACTCGATCTGTCAATGGTGTCAATGATTGATGAACTGGACTATTGCCCAAAAAAATGATAGTGCTTTTGGGCAGAGGAAAATAGCATCGACTTGATTTTCGAATATTGATTAATTCTTGATTGACCAATTTCAATCGAACTCGTAATAAGTAAACGAAAAACATCACTTGAATGAGTCTCAATTGCAAAATTCCATACGAATATATTAATAAACAACCCATAATAAAATAGTAGCTACTAACGTAGAAGTAGATTGTGGCCACAATTTGTGATATAAGCGCCAAAAACATAATAATAACGATTCGGGTGAACAAGTCCAATTTCTGCTGATGATATGGAATGAATATATTCAACTTTTTTTCGATTAGTTGATCAACTGACGCAAACTCTTTCATAATGCGAATTTGTGTCTTGGAATTCAGGAGAGTTTCTATTGCACAAATCAAATGTGTTACCATAAAGAAAATGTTAACGAAATTGCGGACCATTTTTATTAATGAATGGGGGTCTAGAACTTTGATGAAACTGGTCACACACGAAAACACCACTGTTACATGTATACATGAAAAAACTTGAAGTAGTAATTTGTAATGTTTAGAGTTGCTCCATGAAGACCACAAACCGAACAAGAGAAAGAACCAAAAAAAGGAGCGAAATTCCTTGAAAAATTTTGTTTCATTCAACATTCTTTAAAATTGACCTGTATGGAGCGATAATGTATTCAACATTAGAACATTACTGTACCTCTCACTTTTATATAATAATGACAATTTTCAATTTTAATACTCTTCAAATGTATTTTTAATAATTTAATATTAATTTTCTTAATATCGATGAATATCTGTTCTTATCTTTCGCTTTTCAATTTAATTCAATTCAATTTGTTGCACCGCTAAATACTGGCTGTTTTAACACGACAAATAACGCCTATTTTGAAGGGTTGTACTCAAAGAACTCTAATTCATGAACCAATCGACAAAATGTTGTGAAATTTTGGCAAGAATTCTAATGCTGGTTCCAAGTACTCGGATTTAATTTGTTGGCTATATAATAAAATGAAAGTATTTGATTTAACAATCATCTTCCCTCTCTACCACTCGGGCACATAAGCAGCGGTTAGCGCAAAGCGCCATAACAAAAGAAATATATTAGCGGATAGCAATAGAGATCCAATGCATATTTCATATGACAGACAGCACCACTTTAAGCGATACTGCTGTAAACTGTCTTTGTCAGAACTCCGTCGATTTTCTATTTGATGACTATAACTTTGAAATTAGTTTCGAATATCATCCAATCAATCTAAATTAATGTTGGATGGGAAATTTCCAGCAGGCGTTACTGTGTAATGAATTTATTAGCTCAAACATTGTTATGCAATCGATTTGTCGTATAAGCTCGATCCGCTCGCATTTATAACCATATAATCAATATATATATAATACATAGCGATAGAAACTGAGACATATTCTCTGAAACCTTGCAAAGCCCAACACACCCACTCAGATTAAAATAATTCACATTGGCGGTAATTTTTGTGTCGTGAAGTGACATTTACATTCAAATTACTCACGAGCTATGTATTTTGACCAAATGTTTTTTCTCTGTACGTTGGGCTTCGTAAGGACTCAGAGAATATGTCTCAGTTTCTATCGCTATGTATTGTATGGTTTCGAGCATGTTATGTAAACTATAGGTTTGGATTGCTTATAACCAATATTGAATTCCCGAACGGCCATAAAACATAAGAGCTTTCACTTGAATGGATTTTCAGATTATATTTTAAAAATGACAATACTGCTGACAATACATACAAAGTGCAGCTATAGAATACAACAATGAATATTGAATAGATATGCTCCTGGTGGATAGTAATAAATATCATGTTTTAAATTTCTCTGTTGTTCAGCCCGAATTGAATCAGAATGACCAAGTATGTAACAGACATCACGAGCATCTACAGATACAAAATATATGATTGTTCGTTTGGTCTGTTTGACCTCTTCATGTATCAATATAATTTCTTACCGATCCCAATAAATGGAAATCTATGCTAAAAAATCGTTTAGCTGATATATTGAACTGTTCACTATGCACTTGCCTAGTAAACTCACGGACGAGGTCATTTTGCATTGAATTTTTCCTATCAAACGGAATACGATGAAGATTTCCTTCAATATGACGAACCTGGAATTATTGAGTGTTATTTGTGCACCAAAACTTTTAAAAATTGAAATAAACTATTACATATTTCAAGGATGCAGAGCACTGGGAAGCTAAGGCAACCAACACTACAATTCTCAAGAGTAAAACAATGATTGGTACTATCACTTTATTGATATCCCCTGCTACGTTCAAGAACTCCCACAGTGTCCAATAACAATTGTAAGTAAAAGCAATAAATTGATCGGTGATGATAGCCAAAAGAGACCATCCGAATATGTCATTGATCAATTCACAGATGTCATACAGCTTGCCATAGATTTGCTTCAGATACAAAACTCGATCTGTCAATGGTGTCAATGATTGATGAACTGGACTATTGCCCAAAAAAATGATAGTGCTTTTGGGCAGAGGAAAATAGCATCGACTTGATTTTCGAATATTGATTAATTCTTGATTGACCAATTTCAATCGAACTCGTAATAAGTAAACGAAAAACATTACTTGAATGAGTCTCAATTGCAAAATTCCATAAGCATATATTAATAAACTACCCAAATCAGAACGGTATTTAATATAGAAGTCAATTGTGGCAATAATTTGTGACAAAAGGGCAAAAAACATAAGAAAACTGATTCGGGTGAACAAGTTCCATTTTTGCTTGTGATATGGAATTAATATATTCAACTTTTTTTCGATAAGGTGATCAACTGAAGCAAACTTTTTCATAAGTTGAATTTGTGTCTTGGAATTCAGGAGAGTTTCTATTGCACAAAACATACTCGTTGACAAAAAGAAGATTTTGATGAAATTGCGACCTATTTGTAGCAATGAATGGGGGTCCAGAACTTTGTTGAAAATGATCATACACAAAAACACCGTCATTGCTTGCAAACATGTATAAACTTGAAATAGTGATTTGTATTTAGAAGTGCTCCACGATGACCACAAACCAAACAAAAGAAAGCACAGAATATAGCCGCGAAATTGCTTGAAAAAATTTGTTTCACTCAACATTGTTTAAAATTGAACAGGAAGTTTTCACTCTAAATAAGCTCAATGTGTCCTGTATGTGGCTTTTGTCCATCAAATATGAAAACATTTCTGTGCCACACACTTTTATATACAATGAGAAATTAAAATTATAATCGATGCTCTTAAATTGAATTGTCCTTCAATTCACCAAAATGGCATTTGCATTAATCGTTTTTTTTCTATAATGAATTTTCTTAATATGCATGAATACCTGAATGACACATTTGGCGACCAATCATGATCATTCATCTAAATTCATTCATTCATCTAAAAGTACTTCTATTTGAATTTCCTTCAATCATATATTTCAATTTATACCCACGAAAATGATAGTGCAAAAGCCTATATGTACTACTGAATTGAATGAACTGAGGCACTTAAAAGAACATGCATCGATTTGCCTGCGTTTTTCGTCGAGAATTCTGCCACCCCCCTTTTGATTCTGAGAACCTAAAAAAAGACCTCAACTTTTTCTCGAGCTAACTAACGTTCCACAAAAAAATTACTTATCTACCTAAGCTGTTAAACAAATGAGAGTGGAGGTTACCAAATATCTGAGTGCAAGTGGAGATGGTGTATCTGTATGTTGTGGCCATAATGAAAAATAGACAAATATATCCTGTATTTATGCAATTTCTTCAAAATGTAAGTGCTATATTTCATAATGTTAAGTTATACTTATGTGTTTAATGTTTACACACTACAAATCAATTAATTAATCGAAATGAAATAAAATCGTTCAATTCCGGTATAGATTTTAAAATTCTGGTAATTACCTTATCCATAGACATGTTAGCCTATGCGATTTCAAACCGTGTCTCAATATTTTTTATGGAAATTAATTTATACTGATGAATGATGAGAGAAAATAAACATCAATTTTACAACTTCTCTTTGGTTAGAATATAGAAGAGGGCAAATAATTAGACAAAATTAAATACAAATTGATTGGTTGATATTCTTTATTTGTGTGCCTTCAGAGAGAATATCTATACAATTTATAGTATACATTCAACTAACTAATCTAATTGAGTTTCTTAAATATATTGTCATTCGCCAGCTGAAACTCTATAAATCGAGTTCAAAATAAATTCTGTAATATCGCTCATTCTCAAGCGTCACTAGGTCAAGTCTAATTTCTAAAATCACCAAATTTCACATTTTTCTACGGGATTCATTGGCGTTCCAGACGCACAATTGAAATCACTCGCAAATTCTTTATTATTTTTAACGGAACCAATGACACGAAATCGGCTTGGTGCATGTGTGTCTACGGTCATTGCCATTTTTGTGTACCAATCACGATTTGCCGAGCACCACGTTTGTGCAGCTGCAATCCAAAACATTTGCTCTGGTGTGTACTGTTGCAGTCCGGGTAATTGTGGCTCAATATCATTGTTCTCAATCCACTTTTTATAGGCGAAATAAGCACTTTTCATGCCACCATTATCAGCAATATTCTCACCTTGTGAAGTTTTACCGTTTACCTGAAATCCAGTTGTTATTTTAAACAAGCAGTTTGCTTTCAATGAAAACGACAATTACACTCACATTCATTTTGATGTTTGGTTCAGAAAAGTTTCCATATTGTTCAATGATACAGTTTGCTCGTCTTAAAAACTTTGATTTTGTCTCTGGCATCCACCAATCATTCAAGTTTCCATTCAAATCGAATTGTCGACCCAAATCATCAAATCCTACAATTTTATTTGATTAAACAAATTAATTCTATCGCTGTGAATATGTGCAGTGCACACCATTATCTACTTACCATGTGTGATTTCATGTCCAATGATTTGACCAATGGCACCATAGTTCATGTAGTTGGGTCTTTCTTCCGAAAGGAATGTACCTTGAAGTATTCCCGCTGGAAATTCTATAACCAAATTCACACTATTCAAAAAAAACTCAAACACACTTTTGAGCCATTTGATTGAATATATTGAAGATACTCACGAATACTGTTCTCAAGCGCTGAATAGAATGCATTCGTCATTGCGGGTGTAGCGTGTGCCAACCAATCAGTCTTATCAACCGGATCATATAATTCTCGTAGCGCATATTCTGTTTTGAATTTATTCAAACGTAAAGCATTCATGAGATACTCATCCTCATTCATTTCTAACGATTTATAGTACTCTTCGAGTTTTGTCTTATTGGTTAATTCTTTTGGATAGGCAATATGGGCAATCAAAGATTTTGCCTTGTCAATTGCCGCCTTCTTAGTTTTTTCATCCATCCATGTGACTTTATGTAACATATCAATAAAGGAACTTCTAATATTTTCAACAATATCTAATGCATGTTGTTTGGATTTCTCGTTGAAAGACTTTCGTACATACAGAGCGCCAACTGCAGGCGATAGGCTGTAACGGAAATGAACAAATGTTAACGTCTGTTGGAATTATTTTTAGAGTGCTGTAAATTACGTGGATGTTGTATACGAAATGCATTCTTTCCATTGTGTTGTTCCACCTTGTCCTGGTTGACCATCACCACCGCTACTTATTGCAGCTAGGAACTGAATTTTTCGCACACGAACTTGTTCATTTAAAAAGTTTGATGATACCATGAGCGATCTGTTGAGTTGGTTGAAAAACATTTTTTTTTTCAATTAATTAAAAGTTTAACAAAGTACATACTATCACGTTGGACTGTCACTGAGTCTCAGTGGAAATGAGACATCAAATTGCATAGAAACGAAGTGACAGTTCAAAAATGATATCACATTGAAACACTGTTTTTTAGCAAATTCTTAGAAATTGAAACTTGGAATTGAACCTAATCAAAAACAATGTGCTAGACAAAAATCCTGTATATAAATTTTTGATTATGAAACAAATTGTGTTCGATTGGTTGCTCAAAATATGTTTTTTTCTTCTTCTTATTTACGTCTGTGAGTAAGAAAGGTAAGAAAACGGTGGACAATCAAGTTCTCCAATTCTATATTTCATCGTATCAGCATTACAAGTATCAAGATGATGCAGCAGGTATGGTATTAAAATGCAAAATCCGTACAGGTTTTTCAACAAATCGTAACTAATTAACATTTTTTTTTTTATTAAGTCAATTTGTACTTACCGCCACATGAAATAATTGGCAATTGTTCTTTTGGATGTTTTTTCCAACACATCAGCCAGACGTTCAAGATACACGGGCGTAACAATCAGCACTTCCTCTGTCGGCGATACTTTCATGTCTTTGGGCATCAGTGCGTTGAAATAATCCGTCCATCGAATATGCGGATATGTGACCTCGAGTTCGGCTATCGTAAATGGGTTAAATTGAGCTTCACCGTCTCGCCTTTCCTCGGCTGGTAATGATATCTATATTGAACAAGAAATTAGAATCTTGGTTTGAAAAAAAAATACACACATTTGAACGTAATTAAAGTAAGTTACGTACATTTGCCAAAGTGCGTTCAAGGGTCAAAACATCTAACATTTCATAGGGAGCTGTTGTTACGTTCGCACCAAAAATGACAGCCATATCAACCATGTAATCATAGTAATGTTGAAGCATGGGTTCTTTATCATTAAGTAGGAATTCACGAGCCAATCCAAGGTCTGGCTGATCGACCTGTGAATGTCAAAATTCAATTCATTTATTTAGAAATCCGAGCAATTTGAAACAAGTTTTCTACGAAGAAAAAAACCGGACGAAAATGTCGTTCGCTAAATTACCCGCAGTGATCTTGTTGATGAATTTTTCAAATGAGCACCAACTGAAGTGGACAATATATAATTTGTTGTTAAACCAACTTGTCTCATTTGATGAACCGATTCAATCCAATCCCATCCAGTTTCATTCCATTGTTCACCTTCAACCACTGGCCAACCGCCAATTGTTTGTAGAATTTTATTAAATGGTTCTAATCCAAATGCTTCAACTGCTGTTCGATTCATACATGATCGATGTAATTTCTTAATTAATACAAACACTCTCGATTCATTTGGATCGATTTCATCTTCAATAATTGTTCGTAATTGTATATCAATTTGATCGGCCAATGTTGTGAATGTATCAACGGTTAATTTATCATCAGGTATAAATGTGTTCTTAATGAAATTTCCGCATGCAAATTGATAAAAATCATCGCATGGCTGTACCGATGAATCGATTGAATTTAGTATATGCGATGCAGCTGTGATGCAACCGGTTGTTAAACACAAATCTCTGCCTAAATTAATCAAAACCGAAGAGAAATATAATCTTTGATTTTTAATCGTGAATAATTGAAAAGTCAGCAAAAAAAAATTATAGGCTAATCGGAATTGATGGATCTACAGGCGAGAAAATCGTGTGAATGAACATTCAAGACTGCACTGTTTGGAATATATGTGTTGATGAAATGCGCGCGAATAAAGTGTGTATGCGCGTCAAGTGTAATGCAGTGAGGGATTTAGGTGAATCCAAACATAATTAATTACATGATGTGTTGATTGCGTGATTTGCCTCTTACCTGCACTTTTAGAAAACACACCAAAGTAAATGACAAGTGACGTCAGCGCTATTGTACCGAGTATTAAGTAAAAAGATAGTAACACCTTTTCCAAAATGGTTCGTCGTTGCCATATGTTTGAATATCTACTTTTTAGCATTATAAAAAGGTAAAATAAAAACGGAGAACTTATTAATACTTATTATAATACATAAAGCGATTCAAAATTCAATTCAAAATTCAATTTATTCAGATCAGATAAATATTAAAGAACAGAGTCGACAAAAAATAAATCTTCGACTTTGCATGCGATTTATCAATAAATTTACATTTTGACGAATTGCAGTTTTTTTTTGTAGCATTGAATAAAAAATGTTTGTGCTATTTACATCCTGTGAGAAGTATTTTCACTTTTACGATTTATCATTTGTGCGGTCATTGAATAAGGCCTAACTGTGTAATCTTAAACAAATGCGTCGAAGTTATCATTTATAACGAGTGATTTGAAAGAGATCGGAACAGGCCTTTACAAATTGGCTAAAAAAAAAATGTATAGAAAAGGGTTTTTGAATTGATCATAATGACACATTCACCACGCAAACCTGTCTGCTGTTTTGCAAACCTTTTTTACGTGAAATAATGATTCAAACGTGCATTGCTTACAATCATTAGATTGATTTTTTTTTTTAATAGGCTCAATCAATTTGTTGATATTGAGCTTACAAAGTAGTTGTAAACGATTTGCAATACGTAATTGAAAATAATTTGTCACGTGTGACTGTGACTTTCACGTTTCTCAAATTAATCGACAAACTCTAACGAATTTAAATCAATGTTTGCGCCTAGGTTTACGCGTATGTAAATTGTGCCATTATTAAGTGAGCGAATGATGAGTCTCACCCACTTAATTTATTTAATCTGCACAAATCTCAACTGAATTTATAAAATTCTTTAACACCCATTTAACAATTTATGACAATTGAATTGTACAGTTACAGAAAAACAAATATATTGAAACATTCAAAACTGGTTTACGGTGTATTTTTGAAACAGTTATGTGAATGATGACACCTTTTAAAGAGTTTGGCACACTTTGTTTTGATTTAACAAAAAGAACGTCAACAAAATACGTCAGAAATTTGCTTAAAGTTTTTGTATGCCAAAATATTTACTCGACCACTGAATGGGTTATTAATAACAAATTGGAATGATGGATGCGATTTAAAATTTGAATAGCTTTTGAGGTGCTAATTTGGTTTGTTGTAATTTTTATAAATTTTGGTACTCGTCAATGGGCGGTAGTACTTTCACAAATGTCAAATAATCATGTCAGGAAACCATTGAATCGACAGCGAAAACAATTTGCAATATACAATAGCTATTGAGTCAGAGGTGGGCAGTGGGCAGCTTAAGTTGACTTCAAAGATTCTGTAAGAGTAAAGGTCTATTTGAAATAAGTTATTTTCCAGGACAAGATTGGGACACGATTGGAATCGTTGACGTTTTGTGTCCATTGGAATTGTACACACAAAATGGTAACACAAATTTTGAACAAAAAACGTTCACGATTCCATTTATGTCCTGGAAAATAACACTTTAAGAGCTTCCATGCCAACGTTTCATTTCAGAACTAATATAATAAAGTTAATGATATTGCCGGCCAAGGGGGAAATCGCTAATCAAATAGTGCAAAAATTTTGCAAATATTGCGAATAGAACAAATGATGGAATGTATATTTGCAAGCATTTACATAGCATCATTCGCACCATTTACTGCGCACACACACACATTGACAGTTTGTTTGGACTGTTTGTTAGTATCCGCGCACAGCCACCATGTAAATACACTTGTGAATGCGATGCAAATATTCGCAAATGCGTCGTCTATATGCGAATGGCGAATGGCGAATAGCGAATTTCCCCTAGTTGCCGGCCTTTGTTTCATGCGAACATGCTAATGCTGCGAGAGCTTGAATCGTCTAACTCTATTTTAAATGATTCTAAAAGAACAAAGTAGATGTAAATGACACTTCTTAACCACAAATTGAAGATGTGAAGACCACTTTCCGATGAGCTCTTTTCACTCAAACACCAATTTTAGCATCGTCATATACATGAATTTTTAATATGCATCTTCTTTAATCAATTGGTTAATATATTCACAGCTAAAAAAATTTAATTGTTGATGTGGTTTATGTTAATGAATATAATAATAAAAGAAATAAAGGTGAATACAACACGCCATTTGTTATCGCTGTTAGTTAGTTAATTGATTAAATTCCTGTTTTATCAATAAACCATTTCAATTTACAAAAAAATCCAGTAGCAACTGGAATGCAAGGATGGCAATAGAGGAGCTCTACAGAGAACACAACTGTTACTTATCACAATTTCAATTGATGAATCTAGAATTTTAGTTCCACAGAACAATTTCCCATTTTTTTTTTCTTTTTTAATTTATAACAATAATTATCACAAATTCTTAGAATCAACGCAATACAAAAGGCACCTTATAGTTATAATTAACTATTTTAATAGTTGTTATAATTATTCAAAATTCCATTGAGTTAGTGTTAAAAACATGAATGTCTCTTTCACGATAGTTTCTTTTGTTGTTGTTTTATTGATATGAGAGTTAATTTAATTGACGGATCGTGCTAATCCTTAACCACAACGCATTTGTTTTGATTTTACGTTGCATAATTTACTACTTTTATTTAGTTAGAATCACACTGATTGAATATAATTTGCAAGCGAGAATTTCTTTTCGTCTGTAGCATCTTAATCGTTTTCATCAGACGCATCATTAAAGTCATGGAAGTCAAGGCTCATTTTGTCTTTGATACATATAAACTACGATATGCTAAGCAAATGCAGCCAACGAAAATGAATGAATTAATAAAATTCCAAGCCACAACAAGAGTTGTTTTTTATTTACATGAATTATATGGAATAATGAAACATGGAAATGAGACATCTACGTTTCATCTATCAGACGAGACGTCTGATCGTGATTTGCATGTTTCTTTTAACTCGTTAATCGGTGAAGGGATTTTAAATCATAACAAACACAAAAAAAATGGCAAAAGTCATCCATTTTAGAGAAATCATGCAAAATGTGCGGCGAACCAAACGATTCATTCACATACACTTAATTTCACTTCTATGCTATGCACAAATCCAAAGTCAACGCACGTATTCGTGATCTTTTTTATCATGTTAATATATCAACCATTTCCTTTTCGCCCGATTGTATAATTTCTTCGCAACCATACATATTTCAAATGTGTTGCTTTGTTTATGCTGGTGAACTATTGAATTCACATTTTCAGCTCAAACACAATGAATTTCGAATACAATAATAAGTTACAAAAATAATCGCCGCAGCAGAAAAACTAGCAAATAATGGAACCTCTTTACAATTGCCATGTAGTTGCAGCTTAACGCTTTTTTGACTGCAATTTGAGCACATTTGTGTAATAGTAATCAACTCGTAACGCGATTACAATTGAAATTTCACTGATTTAATCGAACTTTCACCGCATTCGCACGTTAGACAGCATAGTACAAATGCAGGAAGTACACCACACACACACAAAAGAATAGCATGTATTTATTATGGAATACTGTCTTACCCCGATATATTATGTGTTTGATAAGTCATGTTTAACAAACGCCTGTTGTTTCTACCCAAACACAATTTCACACCAAACTTAACAATAAAAATCTCGAAATGTTGTTCTATGGTTTAAATTAGATGCACATTTTGCTTAAAGCAAATTCAATTGATTTTGTTGTTGTTCACTTTTACGCAATTCTTGAAATTTTATTTTTTTCAAATAATTCTGAAAAATATATTTTTTTCACTTTTTCGCACTATCTGTCGCGTAAAAGTCCAAAAGTAAGTAAAATTTCGCGCAATAAGCAATTTCATCCGAAAATATCAAACAAAAAAATTCAAATGTTTTTGAATGTAGCAAACGGTTTTGCGCTCACTTTGCTTCGTTCATAAGTGCTCACACTAAAGATTCATTACTTAATGTAATGGCAAACGGTGTGTACGAAGGTATTTATATACGCGGCGGCAATATTTGAGCGGCGAAGCACAAGTAGCAAAACAAAACAAGCGGAAAGACGGTTCACCGAATACTGTTTTCTTATTTCTTTGTTTATTACACTTTCAATGCAATTTCTCTCTCTCTCTCTCCCTGTTTTTGTTCGTGATTCGCCAGTGTGAAGAGCGTATCAAACCGCACGCGAATTCTTCGCAACTGTTTCTGTCTCACGCACATGTTGCGATCACAATTCACAAGCATTATGTCTCTTTTTAACCTTTCTGAGCTTTCGATTTCTTTAATTTGCACAGCATTTGGTTGATGCGCAGCAAATCATTCGCTGCGTTATTTTTTCTCATCTTTCATGATTCAATCGAATCTATTACAAAATTTCATATGTTCACAATTCATTTACATTTCACTCTCATTTAATGACAATGAGCCAGGTTAATTGATTCTATGCGTGTTTTCTGCATTCACTTTTCGATAAATAATATAATGGAGGAGGAGGAGAAATGAAATGGATTTTAAAGTGAATTGAATAAACAAGCAGACAAGTCATGAATTATTGGATCAATAATATAACAAAAACTGGATTGAAATAGATCAAATTCAAATTTAATGATTGTAATCGATTCAATTTCGAAGAATGGCCGATGTACTTGACTCTTGAAAATCACAATCAACCATGCGCTAAAATGGTTGCAATTATCCGAATAAGTTCTTCGAAAATGCAATTCATAACCGTAATTCATATATATGTTTATGAATTGTTAATATATTTCCGAATCAAAATGAAGGCCTTTTAAAATTCCCCGAAATGAAGGAAGTGCTCATTTGATTTAATATCATTTGTCGAAATTACATTTATTTCGTACTACTTCATCCAACAACAACAAAAAATATTCGAAATCGTTAAGAGAAAAAGAAGATGAATGTGTTGCAATTCAGGAAGTGCATAAACTACTTATGGTGCATCAAGAAGATGCGTTGAAACAACAAAATATACGATCATTTCGCTTGCATTCAGATAGACATGGGCATTCTGTCGACACAATGACGAGCATTGTGTAATTAATGTTTCTTTGTTTTGCATTGGAGATTTTAATTATTACAATAGACCCAACCATGTGTCCACTCTGTCCAATTAGTGTGTCCATGTCCACGCTGTCAGACAAATGCACTTCGATTTTTTTTCAATTGTTAGTGAATTAAATTGCAAATGTTACGCATTTCTCAAGTTGATTCTTTTACAAATGAAAAAAAACACTCAAAACAATGGCCAAATCAACAATCGCATCACTCATCATTAGTCACTAGCGTTGTCGTTTCAATTCCATTGCGGTTGCACGTCTTATGCGTTGGCACGATATTGTCTGTGACATTATTTGTGAATTTCCTAGATTACACAAGGGGCTTTTTTTCCCCTCCGCTAAGAATAAATTTACAAACTTAAATTTTATTGTTTAAATAACAACGAGATGTAATTGATTGAAATGTTTCACATCAAATGAAAATGTAATCAACACTTTAAATCATTTTATGTTCAATTGATAAATTGGCCTGCATCGCCTGCCTTCTGTACATTTTGAATATGATCAATAACAAAGGCTTTAGATTTTAATTCTTTTTTTTCGATGAAGATATAACATTTTTAATTAACACGATCTTCTCTTGTTGATTCTGTTTTGTTTTTCATCGAAGAATTGATATTATGAAAACCAAAGACAGACAGTCATCTCAAAATCAAGATTGCTATGATTCAAAAAGAAAATTTATGTGTGCAATTTTTGTGCTTGGTTTTTATTATTGATATTGTCTTTGATATATATTGTTTGCATCTCGTGCAATTCAAATACGCATTTGAAACTTTCCACTACTGTGACTACTGCAGACGGTTGTAAAAAAAACCGTTTGAGAATTGTATGTGTTTCATTCAACTATACACAGACACACGCCTTTTACGGTCCAATCAACTATCTATGACTCGAAATTCAACTTTTTGGAAAGTTCAGCGAACGAGTAAACAGCATAGATTATTCAGCGCGTAAATGTTTACGTATATATTATATTGTGCTACAACAATTGTGACATAAATTTACCAAAATTGGCTTATTTATGTTGACTTTTTGGTTTTTTACTTAATCTAAATAGAAAATTAAATACAGAGAAAGAAATGAGCGATGATTTTATACCCAATGAGTTTTTCTAGGGTCAAAACGGTAAAGTGAATTCATTGTTTGAAATTTATAAAATATCACAGCCTCTGAACATTCAAAACAAAGATCTTTCGAAGACTTACTCATATTCGCTTTATACTCATATATTGAACCGTTTCAATGTCATTTCATGTACACGCCGTTCAATAATACGCCGTTTTGCAGATTACAGTTCAACGCCTTCGCCTTCGGATGAAATTCTAAGAATAGGCATCTTTTGAATTGCGCTCTACATACTCCTTTCTTCTGATCATTTATGAATTATTATTGTGATGATGATCTGCAAATTCTATTATTTACTCTTTCTTTTTACGATTTATGAGGTCGCGTGATTTTCAATTCCAAAATTTAACGAATGGCTATGATGAGAAGGAGTTGGACTGCTACCAAATGCTTCAAAGACTTTTGAATCAAAGTGCTCTCTAATGTTCAAACAAATGGATGCTCCAAAATTGCTCCAAATGTGTTTTTGCTATACAAATCTGCACAAAGAACATTCCGTTAGGGATGGATAATACTTGTAATGCTTTCAAAAGTATTCCATCAAATAACGGGAACACCAATGAATGACTGTGACTCACTGCTTATGACTTTAGTCATCTCTATAGAGATTACAAGATAACACAAAATGGTCAGTGGATTTTTTTTATTACGAAATATTACCAAATAAATGGACATTAAAAAGCATTTCAATAAGATGCATCACTCGAATAATTGGAATGGTTTTATAGCGGTTCAAGAGAAAATCCCAAAATATTTTAATTACTTTGTCAGTTCCACGATGTTTGAACGTGATGCAATGTGCAACAAATTGTGCAGGTTTTTTTTTTTTTGGTGACATCGAGACCATAAAATTGACGGCAAAACATATTAAACCATGTTTACAGAAAAATAATGTTTTTTGTCGTACACTTTCACATACCATCAATTGTAGCCTCAAGCGGTTTTTTGCGTTATTTTTTGTTTCATTTTTTGTTTGTCGTATCTCTGACATCCATAATTTAAACAGTGAAAATAATATTTGTTTAATTTGCGATTCTACCTGAGTGTCATTGCGGTTCGTGATGTGAATATTTTAGAATGGCAACGACCGCAAATCACCAACATCCAACCAGTCTAGTGGTGGACATGTGTCACAAATTTGCATTGAAAAGAGTGTAAAACCACAAAAAACGTGATATGCGCACGTTATTCCTAATTACACCTCACATTCTCCATTATATGCATCAAATCAACGTTGAATGATTTAAATGGCCGCCAAAACTGTTACTTTCTCACCATGTGAAATATATGCAAACATTTCGAAGACAATGATTTTAATCAAATCCACAAATGATTCAATATTCAAGATTTCAAGTTCTACGAATTTATGAAAATTCACCTTGAGTATTGAAACAAAAAAACCAAAAAAAAAAGTACTCCACCTTTTTCTATCGTTTGAATCATTCCGATTGGAATAACCTGAAACTTGTTGGTCACACATTGCACAATTTTAGTGCATAAATCACTAAAATGTCAAAGGATTTTAAACTTAATAATACAACAGAACACCCGTAACTTGTGTGAAGCTTTTTAAATGAGATGAAATTGTCGTAAACGAATATGTGATCTTTACTATAGATGCGCAAAGATTCGACTGATCTTGCAATCACTTTTAAACTCAGATGCAATCACGTTTTCTGCTCTTTTTGTTTGTGTGCAGTCATTTTTCTGCATATTTCTTTATAGCTTGGAAATGTTCCTTTCAATTTGACATTAAATTTAAAATTTCACCAACATCAATGCAATTTGAACATTGTGCATAGCGTTTTAATTACAAATAATATACAATAACAGCAATCGGTGCTTAGTTACACCACCAAGGGGTCTTTTACTATTCGGCAAACGTCAAGAGTATGTGATAGTTCTGAACCGATATCTCGGCTATACTAACACGAAACTTATTGTAGATAATTTCTCTCCTCCTTTACATCCCTTACCGTGTGCTGTGTGTGTTTAGTGGCTACACCAAACATTTGCTGCTTGCATAGCATGAAGATAATGACAGTATCGCATACATTCTCGAATTGTGTCAAAAATGGCACATTCTTGTATCAAAAGTGGTACAAAATCATCGGTTGCCAGCTGAAACAATGGCACTGCGATTGATGTTGCCGGTCATATTCAGACTTTGGTTGCGTTCATATAAGTTATGTTTGCCAATTAGTTAAAAGCCCCTCGCAATTCACACAGCTCTCTAATTTGTTCGACTTTTGAGTGTGAATGTATTCATTAAAGATCATTTCGCTTAAAAAAGATGCACATATTTTGAATTATGAGACGTATTTTCAATGTATTTATATTATTGTCTTCTTTGCACCAGGACTTACGATACAAAATATTTATTAGCTTGAATATTTGTATGCGCTAAATTTATTTGATGAGTTGAAATAATAGAACAATAGATTCCATTGATAATACACGCTAAATCTTTGTATCACTGAGATGAGATCCATTGGAGTCATCAGATAAATTTATCGCATAAAAATATTCAAGCGAATCAATTTTTTGGATCATATACCTTGCTTTACACAACGTAACATTACTCATGAAAAAAAGTGTCAAGTCTTTCTCCCCAGATTTTGTCATAAACAATCTTTATTTTGAAGCAGTTTATGAGTCTTTTGTCCAATCAGTTTAAATCACTGTTTATTTTATTTGAATTTAATAGATAACCTGATTTTAAATCGGATATTAAATTTCAGTAGTCGATGATATATAAACAATTGTATTTACACTTACGTGGTTGATTATATTACTTGATTTGAAATAGATATTCATTTGATGAGGGCTCGCTCATTCAACAATGCGACAATTCATTGAATGAGGTTGAAATAAAGGGTTTGGATTATAGCGTGATTTTATCATTTGAATTTCTTTGATTGAGTTTTTTGTATCAATACTTCAAATCGTCAAATCACATCAAGTGGAATATGAAAACACGTTAAGCCAGTCAAGTAGCTCAAAAAGTAGTTCATTTTTTAGTGGTACAAAACTATGTATTTTTGTGTTTTGGTGGTCAATGGCAATGCCAGTCTGGCATAAACCATCCTGTTTAGAATCGATGTGTTGTTTAATGATTGTCCCATCGATCGCTTGAGTGGCATGGGGTATGGCACGTCGCAGTCAATGTGCTGCCATATTGTGCATCAAGACATATGAGCAGAAACTTGTTTGGTTGTAAATGGCTCATCATTCGTAATGCCAATCCCAATCGGCATATTGGATTTGCCATTGTTGCGGTGTCTGCAATTGACCAAGTGACGATGAATGAGCAGGAAAACGAAAAAGAATATGAAAAAGCACATAAATAAATTCATTTAAACAAACGCAAATTAAATCTTTTTTCAAACAATGAAAAAAAAGCAAAATAAATTGAAGGCACCTTACACAAACACACAAGGGAGCATTTGAGTGTTCTATACTGAATTATTTTGATGAATAATGAAAATATTGTTAGTTCTGATTATACTAGTTCTGGTGAAACGGAATGGATTTTTGATATCTGTTGACTGTTCCATTGTAAAAAATTGAAAAATAAAATAACAAAAACCGGTTGGGATCGGTGGGAATGGTTGATATGGGATATCAGGCTACTTTTGAACCCTAATACCGAAAAAAACCGTATACATACTTATTTTTCTGCTATTTGTTCCAACTTGCACACTTTATGGACGCTTTATTCAGATTGGACCAAACATATTTTGAACACTGCTGGAAAAAATTGATTACGGATCAAATTAAATTCGCCAATATCATGTATTCCTTCTAATTCAATTGCTATCACCAATTGTTGTCTGTTGACACCGTTTTTTTTCGTCAAAAATAAAACTCATCATGACGCATGTCAAACAAGGAAACACGTATCAATTTAATTGTAGCCTGTGCGTAGTCCAAATCGTGATATTTGAAGTAGACGACAAAGTACATTTGAACGCACGCACAAAAATCAAATGATAATATTGTAAAAAAAAACTGAGGCAGCTACACGATACGCAGTTCAAGCAAATTTTACATTTAAGTTAATAAACAGCACACAATTTCATGTTAGATTTTAAAATAGTTCTTTATTCGTTCCTATTAATTGGTTTTAAAATATCATCGTTTATCCTCCAATTCCGGACAATGCCATATTTCCACCAAATGAATGAAAATATCCATTTTTCAGGGAAATACACAAACAAAATTTAATCGAGAAGGAACACTTTTCATTGATTTTCAGTTTGGTTTGAAATTTGTATCAATGATACAGTATCATTATTTGCATTTCGTATGAGAAATGAGAATCCATTCACAAAATTCTACGCACATTCAATGAATTGTCTAAAAACGGATAAGTTACCTACCAGTTACAAAAAACAGTACACAAATATCGCACACGTTAAGAAAAAGTAACACCATAGTGCTCATAAATTTAGAGAAATTGTTCTGTATACCCTGTTTTCTATTTCGTTTGACAAAGCATACATTTAAAGTCGAGTAATAGAGCATACAAATAAGACGGAACTAGTAGAGTATTTACGATAGCTAAACTATAACTAATTCAAGTAAAGCTCGCTGACTCTCACCAAACTTCACATTTGCCGATGGGATTCATTCGACTGCCCTTTTTACACGAAAAATCTCGAGAAAATTCATCCATATTACTGATTGTTCCGATTACCCGGAACTCGTTTGGTGAGTGAACATCGGTCGTAATGAGCATTTTATCAAATTCGGGACGTGTCACGGCGCACCACGTTTGGGCCGTAGAAATCCAAAAAAGTTGCTCTTGCGTATAGTTTAATCCGGGCAGCAATGGTTCCGGTCCATTTCTCTTGGCAAAATTTCGATAGGCAGCATACGCCTCTTTTACTCCACCATTGTCTGCAATATAATTGTAATGTTAATCATTAATGTTCGGCAATTGGCAGTCATTACATTCAGATGATCACAATAGGAAATTCTACCGATTAGGCGCCATTAGGAATTCCTATTTTCAGATCATTGGTGTACGCGACTCTCTGTGTGCGTCTGTATTGCGTCAAGGCAATTTGGGAATACATTAACTCACCTGCAATATTCTCACCCTGAGTGTTAACACCGTTGAGCTAAATTCGAAATTTGATATGGTTAAAAAAACTGGATTTTCCAAAAAAAATTACAATTTAATTTCGGATTTAATATTATCTTACCCGCGAATTCGAATCAAAATCTACATAGTTTGAATACTGTGAAGAATTCAACATAAACGATAATCAATTTGTATTGAAATGAAGACGTCAAATTATTATTTATTTTGTATTGTGTACCTGTTCGACCATGCACTGGGCTTTTGTGGCGAATTTAGCTTCCGTATCATCTTGCCACCAATCGACTAAATTTCCCTGTAAATCGAATTGACGTCCTTGATCATCGAAACCGTGTGTTATTTCATGGCCTATAATTTGGCCAATGGCAGCATAATTCATGTATGACGGCCTGTAATCGATATGCAACTTTAAATAAATGCCAACATAAATTGTGTGATATTGTGAAAATATTTACCGATCCGCTGAAAAGAAGCGATCTTGAAGGATTGCAGCTGGCAGTTCTATTCGTGAAAAATAGAAAAAATTTACATACCATAAAAATATTCAACTCTGCCGTCAGTAAGGCAAACTTACGTATGCTATTTTCCAATGGAGAGTAAGCAGCATTTACAGTGGCTGGCATTGTATGAGCTTCCCAATCAGTTTTATTGACCGGTTTACGTAGTTTTTTCACCAATTGAATATCTTTGAATGTGCGAACTCGAAGCACATTTTGAAGCAATGTGTCTGGTTCTAATTCCAGTCCTTGATAATATTCTTCCAATTTATTGTTATCGATTAGTTCATCGGGATATGCGATATGACTAGTCATCGATGTGGCCTTTTCAATTGCGGCTGCTCTGGTAATTTCGTCCATCCACGAAACTTCACGCAATATTTTAACGAATTCTTCTCGAATATTGTTAACCAAGTCGATAGCTGCCTTTTTCGACTCCTCATTGAAGTATTTACGGACGTACAGAGCTCCAACCGAAATTGGCAAACTAAAAGAATGAAACATCATGATAAAAACGATAACATTTCATTCGACATTTGTCGTTCACTCACTGTTTTGTTGTTAACTTAGCGCATTCATCGTAACGAGGATCGAGTTTTCGTAATCCAATTGTTGTGGCATAAAATTGTAGTTTTCGGCTATGCAATGCTGCATTCAGCAATCCTGATCCATAGAAAACTGATCGCCAGGTAAAGTAATTTGCTATTACACGCTTTGGTGTTGCCTTCAAAATGGGTCCAAGTTCAGCAAAATAGGTTGGAACATCAACAATCACAAGCTCATTTTCATCAACATCAACTCCCTGTGGAAGCAGGCCGTTGATGTATTCCAACCAATTTAGATACGGATATTTTATTTGCATTTCACCAATTGTATACGGATTGTAAAGTGCTGATAAGTTACGGCGTTCACCTTCTGGGACAGCAATCTAAAAAAAAACCCAAAAAAAATCCATTTTATTATAAATGAAATCATTTAATAAATTGAAGTGAATACCTTTGCCAATTCAATTTCAAAGTTGAGCGAATCAAGTAGTTCACGTTCAGCAACACTCTTGTTTGCTCCAAAAATGACTGCCGCATCAACCATAAAATCATAATAAGCTTTAACATTTGTGTCTTCAATGCCTTTTACAAGAAATTCCATCCGCAAACCAAAATCAGGTTGATCAAGCTGAAATTAACCAACCAAATTTACCATGAGCACATTTTTGTTGATTTAATAAACTTTGGCACTCACATCTAAAACCCGTCTCGTTGAATTTTTTGGATCTGTTAGAATAGCCAATGAAAAAAGCAACGTATCATCTAGTCCATCATTTGATATATTACGGTTGGCGTCCATCCATTCCCAGTTTTCCGACTTCCAATCATCGCCTTTTACCACAGGCCAGCCACCGTATTTTTCCAACATTTCAACCAATGGCGAGATTCCTGTAGAAATGACACAACATTACTAGAAAATACATTGTGGATTCAAAGCGAACATCTTCTGTGAATATTGTTTGACCTTTTTCTTCAAGAGTTTCTTCATCTAAGCAAGCTCTATTGAATGTTTTCGCCAATGTAAATGGTTTTGACTCGTTCGCCAGTGATCGCTCATTCAAAACGGATCGCAGTTGACCAAGAACTTTATCTTGAACCTGCACAAAGGACATCACTGCAATTTTGTCATCCGGAATGAATGTGTTTCGAATGAATTTACCACATGAAAATTCATAGAAATTATCGCATGGATCCACATTTTCATCGATTAAATCGAGTACGAGTGCCGATGCTTTGACACAACCTTTCGTCATACAAATATTCGTCCCGTTGATTTTCAATTGACTGTCAGTACCATTTTCAGCTGTTCCCGAATTTGATAACACCGTTTCTAACACTTCAGTCCTTGGTATTGTTACTATAGTACCAATTAATGGATTGCCATTCACATTTATAGCTAAATATACGGCATGTATCACTAACGCTATTGTGATGCAGTACATCTTAGGCGGGTAAATTTGATGCATCACTTTGCTGTTTAAAAATGAAAGCAACCATTTTGTTTTAGTTAAACTATTTTTTGTTTGTTTGATTAACACTTTACGAAAATAACATTTAATTTCAATAATAGTGCAGATTTTGTAATGTCTGATCTATTTTTCACCACAAAGAAGTCTACACGTGAAAATCAACAGTTAAATGTTGACGATTGAAATATGCATATGTCAGATTCCAACATTTCTTGCATGAAGGTTGTTGTAATTGCACTATCTTCTGCAATATTTCATGAAAGAAAAAAATGTTGGAATTTGACATATTCCAAACGATGGAACAAACCACTAACAGAACTTTGCGGAAATTATTTTTTTTTGTCGGTGTGTAATTGAGCAAAGAGCTACTTGTTTTTAAGTCACTCAAGCTTTCATTTGGGATCAATTTTGTATTAGACCGAGTTTACTTATTGATATTGTGAAGTTCTATGAATATTGATATGAATATCAAATTTAGCTGAAAAAAAAAAACTAGGCTAGCGAATCAGACACTGGAAGTAATCTACTAGAACACCCAACAAATGTTGATTAAAACATTTCTTTTTATTGGTTTTGGCGACAGTTTTGATTATTTACATACGGGTCAAATCACATTTACGTCACACGTTTCAAGTGCGTTTAACCTAAACCAATACATAGAGCCTCATTCTATAGAATGAATGAAGCGCACAATCACAGCTAGAAAACAATTGCTCATATTCGCTGAAAAAAAAAAACCAAATTCTAATACGAACTACAATATGATGTGCTCGTGTTGTACGTGATAAGGCAAATTTACGCAAGAAGAATCGATGTATCATTTATCAGGGCTGTGGATTAGCTAATAATACATATTGTTATTCGCCTTGCTTTCGGCCCTTTGACACTCAATTCTAATTTCAAACATGCACAAATCAGTTTTTTATGTTTTTTTATGGTTATTTTCCATTAAGATGCTTTCAAACTATTTACAAACTATTAAGTAACTTTGATAATGCGTCTTAATTTCATTAATTTTTTTTTTTTTTTTGTATTATTTCACTTGTGTCAAACCGAATACTTTTATACAGAAAATTGTACGTTTATTGACATTTACAACGAAATTTTTTAAAACTTTTTTATGGATTGGTCGATTTTGGATTGATATCCAAATGACTAAATATTCAATATTTAAAAAAAAACACATTATTACTTCTTTATTTTTGTTTGTCGAACTGAAAAGCCACACATTGAGCTCAGAAGAACTCAGAATCCAGAAAGCAACTGATATGATTAGCTTACGGAATCACGATCAAAGTATTAAATCAGCACATTTGGCATCTACATCCTATACAGTTGTTCTGTGTGTATGAGTAAAGGGACTGTTGAAATGAATGAAATCAACTGATAATTTTTATTGTTAGCTGAGTTGCAAATCATGTGTTTGTTTGAATGCTTTCAATTGTGGACCGTCGATCGTGCTGCGCATATTTATTGCACTTTTATTGGAATAAACTGGATGAAGCTGCCGATATAATTCCATTTTTTTAAACTTGACCATATTTAAATCTGTTTGATTGATGTAGTTCAATTATTCTAATGACATATTCATTATGCTAATGAATTAAACGGACATTGAACGGATGCAAACTGTAGACCGTAAACATCCTCACTTGACATGTGATTTAATTTAGACATACGTATATTGATGAGATAATACCCAAACATAAATCAATGAATAATTGTTAGAACTCCAGTTTACATATATACATGTATGCAAATAATGATCCAAATAAAAGACATTAAATTTTAAATCTAGTCAACGTGCTGATGAAATGTAGTTGATTTTTTTTAAAACAAATTTTACGTTTTTATTGTGCTTTTGATTGTTCAAATTTTATAAAAAAGTGCTCGAATCCAACGAAATCTGCTCTTAAAAACAAAACTAGATCTTATATCTACGATTGTAATCATACATGCACTAGGTACCAAAACCAGGTAAGCAAAATGTGACTAAACTAGACAGAACTTTCAATCATTTCGAAAGGTGTTGTATTTTCTTCGTTTTAAAACAACCTAAGCTACCCCTTGGGGGGTATTGCTCCCCCGGAGTCCCTCCGATGGGTTCCCCTGTCGCTCATATATGATTGTTATAAAATTCACCAGATTTCACATTTATTAACAGGATTCATTTCACAACTGCCAATCGGACAATTGAAATCATTTGAAAAATGTTGTGAATTGCTGAACGACCCGATGATGCGAAATTTACTGGGTGCATGTGAATTTGTTTGATAAAACCATCTATCGTACATTGGTTTTGTTACTTCGCACCATAGCTGCGCTGATGATATCCAAAAGAGTTGATTTGCTGTATAATTTAAACCAGGCAGAATTGGATCAGCTCCATTTTGTTTGATAAACTTTTGATAGGCCGAATACATTCCCTTGATTGCCCCATTATCAGCTGTAAAATATAAATAATATTATATAAATCTTTATAAATTCAATATTATTATTAAATTACTCTAATATGAATATATATCACCTATATTTTCACCTAAAGTATTCTGGCCGTTCACCTAGAACACATTAATGAAACAATGAAACAAACGTCCAAAAAATTATATTAAAAGAAAAATGAAATCCATTTTTTTGTGATTATATAAAATTGCATGCAAAATCCTACCGTCAGATTTGAATTGGGATCCCGGAATCTTGAATACTGAAAAAAAATTGTGGTAAAAATTGAATCGAAAAATCAGGGCCAACAGTTTTTGTTTGTTTTGGCAATTTACCTGATCAACGAAACATTGCGCTCTTGAATTGAATTGGATAATTGTTTCGTTTTGCCACCAGTTTGCCAAATTGCCATTCGGATCATATTTTCGGCCATGGCTATCAAAGCCTAAAGAAATGAAATTTGAATTATCTGTCTATAAACGATAAAATATTACAAAATAGTCTCAAACAATGATTACTATACCGTGTGTTATTTCGTGCGCAATGGCCCAACCAATCCCACCGAAATTCAAGTACATTGGACTAATTTGTCAGAATTTGTTTCAGAATTAACAAAAAAAATAGTTTGAATAATTATTCAGTTCATTTCATTAAATACTCACCGATTCACCGAGAAAACTGGATTTTGAAGAACAGCAGCTGGCATTTCTGCAAATGAAATTGTTATTAAGACAAGAACACACTTTACCTGCTGGTTAGACCAAGGATTATTTTGTCATGTTAAAACATTGAACAAATTACGAATTGTATTTTGTGGCACTGCATAAAAAGCATCCACTTTGGTGGTTCTTGTCGCTCGGACTTCCCAGTCTATTGTACTGACAGGTGCACGCAATCGTTTCTTTTTACGATCTCCGAAAAATTTGTTCACAGCCAACATATTCCGTAGCAAAGAATCCGGTTGCAATTTTAAGCCGTCGTAAAACTGTTCCAACTTGTTATCATCCAATAATTCATCGGGATAGGCGATATCAAAGTGCATTGCATTCGCTTTATTAATGGCTGATATCTTGGACATTTCATCCATCCATGGAACATTTTGCAAAGTTTCTATGAAGTCTTCGTGAATATATTTGACTATATCGATCGCTGCTTTTTTCGATTTCTCGTCAAAATGTTTGCGAACGTAAGTAGATCCGGCGGACAGAGATAAGCTAACACAAATTTAAATTGACACATTATAAAAAAAAAACTGGTTATTACTATGAATTCGTCTGAGAGCTACTTACTACAACATAGTTTTCTTAATACAAGCAGAAAGTCGAATATCTGACGTAAGTTCAGGCTCTTTGAAATATTTTCGCCTGCGATTATGAAGGACATCGTTTAACAAGTTGGAACTATAGAGTACAATTCGCCAAGAAAAGTAATTTGCTATTGTTCGTTTTGATGTCGATTGCAAAACCAGATTTAATTGCTGCAAATATTTTTCATCTACAACTATAACCGTTTCATTTTCATCAATATGCTGAATATTTCTAAGGTGCCATTTAAAAAATTCCAACCAGTCCACATATGGATATGTATTTTGAAGCTCCTGAATGGTGAATGAATTATACACAAGCGATAAATTTTGACGCTCTCTATAAGTCATGGTGATCTATAGATAAATGAATAAAAGCATTTGGATGGACTTTAATTCTTTGTTATTTTCTAGATTTGTTTGAATTCTTACATTTGCCAATTCGATTTCGAAACGAAGTGAATCGAGAAGCTCAGATTCCGCTTTGGTTTTACTAGCACCAAACATAACAGCTACATCAACCATAAAATCATAATAATCCTTAACATATCTACTTTCCAATCCTGTTAACAAAAGCTCTCTGGGCAGACCAGGTACCATTCGATCAATCTGAAAATTCATATGCCAAATCATTCTTTTGCACCTGCATATGATGGTAGTGATTAATATTTACGATTAGAACGTGTCTGCTTGAATTTTTTGAGTCAACACCAATGCCCCAGTGCAAAATCAAGTCTAGTAAACCATCGCTAGAGATCCTTTTGCTCATTTCCAACCAATCCCAGTTTTCAGATTTCCAATTATCACCTTTGACTACCGGCCATCCTCCATACATCTCTAAAACATTCATCATTGGTGTGACACCTGACAGATAATGAATCAATGAGACTCAAAAATCAGAAGATCTATGTCTGACATTGTTTGTAACGAATTAATTTGTTACCCTTTTCATTCAACGTTGCTTCATCCATACAAGATTTGGTGAATATTTTCGCTAGTTTGATGGCATTTAGTTCATTTGGTTGTGGTTCTTCTGTTAGAATATTCTGTAGTTGCCTATCAACAGCTTCCTGAACCAAACTAAATGATGTCTGACTACTTTTATGATCTGCAAGTACTGTGTTTTGTATGAGGTTGCCGCATGCAAATTCGTAAAAATTGTCACAGGGATTGACATGTTCGTTGATTGAGCTACGCATTTTTGCGGACTCTTCCACACAGGATTCTGTGGTACAAATATCAGGTTTGGATTCAGTATTATCTCCATTAACCTTGTGTGCTGGACTCAATTTATATTGATTTGTATTTTCAAAATCTTGAAAATGCTCAATCGTTGCACTTTTCACATAAATAGCTATACTCAACAGAAGAAATTTGGAAATCAGCATTTTTTTTCTGAATACACACACAATTCCGTTAATTTTAATCTTCGATATTAAACTTGAAATATTAATAGATCAACAGAATTGATTTGTTGTCATATGAATATGCAACTGAGTATCAACACTACTTGCAAACAGACCGGAGAAAAAAAATTATATAAGATGAAACAAAAATCTATATTTCACTTCAATTTGATTACATTTTACAATATTGATTACAATACAAAACGTTTAGTTTTTACTTGTTGCTCTATTTTGTTTTGAATTTCAGTATATTTGCAACTTGAATGATAACAATTTAATTTCACCTTATAAGACGTGGTCTGTCCAGAATAAGCAACGCTACTGATTGAATTCGAGATATACGCGAGATTTAAGGTTCAATTTCAGTGACTTTAACGGGTCATATGACATATGTATGTGTATGACAGAGAACATTTGAAATATCCCAGACACTTGGAAATATCCGTCCTTTGCTTTTATCAATTAGCATTCTTTTATGGCGTTCATAAATAAATTGGAACTGCCAAATTTTGATATGCACCGCACATGTTTCTAGATATGGAAAAAAAAGAGTCTCCTTTTATCACAAAAACTGGTTTATCACCAAAAGCCAGCAAAGAATAGGTCAACGAGCACATAACAATACTGGAAAACATACAAAATGCGGTTTGTTGATGTAGGTATAGTAGTAGGCTATAGTATACGTTATATAGAGAACAAATGCCTTATAATATCAGCTCTTTTATTGAGTTGACACCATTTGAAATCTATTTTTGAGTTTGCTTGAATAAAATATATGTATGTTGCTTTTGAACTGAGAGCATCACAAATTATGATTCACAACAAAAAATGAGTAAAAATTAAAGTGTTTCACCAAATTTCACATTTTTTTACTGGATTCATTTTACTGCCAAGCGCACAATTGAAATCATTCGAAAATTTTTGCATATTACTAAAGGATCCAACGACACGAAACTTTTTTGGTGCATGAGTATTTGTTTCATATTCGATTATCTCAAACATAGGGTTAATTGATGTGCACCACGTCTGTGCTGCTGATATCCAGAATAATTGATTTGCCGTGTAATTTACGCCTGGCAACACCAAATCTGGACCCTTCTCTTTCACAAATCGCTTATAAGCAGCATACATTCCTTTGATGGCTCCATTGTCGGAAATATTTTCATTTAGAATACGAGCACAGTTCACCTTGGACAAAGATTCCGGTTGATGCCTTAAAAGTGTTTTTCAAGTTCAATCCAAGTTTGAAAGAAAAACTCTCTTTTATTCAACGAAAATGATGGTTTCATTTTACCTTTTTCATTCAGTGTCACTTCATCCATACAAATGTTCATGAATTGTTTTGGAAGTTTGAATGGTTTAATTTCATTTGGTCGTGGTTCATCTGTAATAATTGCTCGCAATTGCTTGTCCACTTGATGCTGAACAGGGCATACTATCCAATAAATTTATCAGCTTGAATATTTTTATTAAATAAATTTATTAGATAAATTTGATGCGTCCACCGTATCGATGCGACGCTCCAAAAGAAAAACAATGGATTCCATTGATAGTCACACTGAATGTTTGAGTTACACGAGACATCCAACAAAACTCAAGTTAAAACTAAAGTTAACATCCAAAATTCTACTTCGGTCCAAATTTCTACTTCGACCCAAACATTCAGTGTGACTATCAATGGAATCCATTGTTTTTCTTTTGGAGCGTCGCATCGATACGGTGGACGCATCAAATTTATCTAATAAATTTATTTAATAAAAATATTCAAGCTGATAAATTTATTGGATAGTATGCCCTGATGCTGAACGATAGAAAATTCTGAATAACTAGTCTTATCTTCATAATCATTGGTCTCTCGTACGAATTTTCCGCATGCGAATTCATAGAAATCTTCACAAGGGTCAACACTTTCATTCATGGCGTTGAGCATTTTTTCAGATTCTTTTAAACAAACTTCAGTCGTACAAATATTCACACCATTTGTAGCTATCTCGTTAATATTATTTTCAATTTGAAATTTGATCTTCGATTGATATTCATCTTCTGTAGAAACTGCAGAAGCTCCTGTTGATTGTTTTAACACTGAACTCGATGCTGTGGCGCTGTTTGCGTACACAGCAAAGTACAACAGAGGAAAAGCTACTCGAATCATATCAAACTGAATTTTAACGACTGATTTCAACAATTTCAGAAGAAATAAACACTTTAAATGATTCAATTAGAAAAACTCAAATGCTGAATTTGTTAAGAATTTCTTAATCGGATTCATTTGGCTGCCAGGTGCACAATTGAAATCACTTGAAAAATTGTGGGAATTTTGAATTGTTCCGATCACACGAAATTTGTGTGGCGCATGAACATTTGTTGTGTAATACAATGTATCCAATTCAGGTCGTGTCACTGCGCACCATGTTTGTGCTGCTGAGATCCAGAATAATTGATTTGCTGTGTACTTCAAACCGGGCAATATTAAATCATTTCCATTTTGTCTTATAAATTTCTGATAAGCCGAGTATATGCCTTTGATACCATTATCGGCAATATTTTCGCCTTGAGTATTTACTCCATTCACCTGAATTACAAAACAACAGTTAGATTGACATTCAACTAAAAAGGAATAAATGATTACCATCATCCAAAATTAGAAAAGTATCATCTAAATTCTGAAAATTACCATCTAAATTGAATTTTCTGATCATCTATTTTTGATCATCTATTTATCAAAAATATCATCAAATTCATGAAAAATACCATCCATTGCAGCATATTTAGATCATATTTTTTCCAAAAATAGATGATCATTTTCGACAATTAGATGATATTTTCTTAAAATTTAGATGATAAATTTGCAGATTTTTTATGATAATTTTACTAAATTTTGATGATACTTTTTATGAAAATAGTTGATTAAAAAATTATTCAAAATCAAAACATCTATATTTGGAAAATTGAAAAATTGAACGGACGAAAGTTATCATTTGATGAATATAAAAACAAGCGCTTCGCTGTTTTTTGGACTAAAAATTTGGATAGAAATGCATGGATGGAATCAAAATGCGACTGTCCGCATTTCTTGAAAAATTATACATGTAAATATATCGTTGGAATGGCACTCCATGAGAAGTTATGTAAATTGCCGAAAAAAGCACACACAGAAATTTTCTGCGATTCAGCTGAGGGGTAAAAAAAACGCTGTATGTATTGCCTACAACAACTGACAGTGCAATGTTCGTATGTGTTTCTCCGGCTCTGCTACATTGTCTTCTATTCTTCTGTAAATCACTAACACATGCGCAAGAAGGAGAAGCGATATTACAGTCTTAAATGCGTGCGACTAGAGCACCGTAAATTCTTACGATTCCCCTTTTTACGCACGATTGTGAATTTAAATATGGCAGAATGAGTCCTTATCCTTCAAAAATGAGTCCTTATCCAACGATATGTTGAACAATCTTTGAGGTTTCTGTCCTCTTTCGGACATCCAGTGTCCGTAGTACATATTTTGTATGTATATGTATCAACTATTTCCATAAAATGTACCATCAAAATTTAGTAAAATGATCATCAACAATCGGCAAATTTATCATCTAAATTTTACAAAAATATCATCTAATTATCGAAAATGATCATCAATTTTTGGAAAAAATATCATCTATATGTGCTGCTATAGATGGTATTTTCTGTGAATTTGATGATATTTTTATAATATAGATGATATTTTTGATAAATAGATGATCAAAAATAGATGATCAGAAAATTCAATTTAGATGGTAATTTTCAGAATTTAGATGACACTTTTCTAATTTTGGATGATCCCATTAGAATGAGTCAACTAAAAACAACCCTTCAAACTATGACTTGTGATAATGAAATCTTTATAAATACTTACCGATCGGCCGAGAAAAATGGCTCCTGGAGAACAGCAGCAGGTAACTCTGCAAAGAACAGAAGTGAAATGAACAACAAAATATATTTCATTTTTTCAGTTGATTGAATGAAAAACGTACGTATACTATTTTCAGTAGGTGAATAGAATGCATTCACTATGGCCGCCCTCGAATGTGATTCCCAATCCGTTTTATTGACGGGCTTCCGTAATTTACTAATCGAACGTGTATCAAACAATTTGCTGATTTCAACGACATTTTGTAAGTACGAATCCGGTTGAAGTTCCAAATCACGATAATATTCTTCCAATTTTTTATCATCGATAAGCTCATCGGGATAGGCTATATGGAAATAGATGTTGTTCGCTTTTACAATGGCTTCATCTCTTGATTTGTCATCCATTGTGTTTATTTATCCATGTGGATATATCCAAGCGATGTAGAAGGTGCCTACGCAAACAGCACTATTTAGGCTGTTGCCAGAACACTTCGATAGAATATAAAATCCTTTAACATTGTTTGTTTTAAATTATACAATTCCTCTGCGACGTTGAGATAATAGCTGGCTGGCTGGCTGGCTGGCTGGCTGGCGTCCAACGGTGATCGTGTGTGGGTTTCTTCTCGATCGAATATGTCCCACTGATGGCAACTGATGTCCTCGGTGCGCTACATTGTGAAAAAAAACAGACAAAATTAGTACTAAAATTAAAGGATTATTGAATATGGCGAATTTACGTGTGTACTGTACTCACCTCGTGTGCACGCGCACAGCATATCACAGAACATCTAATGGTGCCATCTAAGTCGTTGGTGTCGTCGTCGCCGCCGCCATAATCGTCTTCGCCGCAGGCTGTGTGTGTGTGTGGTTTCTTAGCTTCGGTTGCAACCGGTGGAATTACCACAACCTACTAGAGCCCATCCACTTCGCCAAAGTGAACCACACGTCGCATGGGAAAAAAATATTGCTCTTGCACGCGTTGGCAAGAGACTTTTTTTATATTTCACACGAATACTGACACACACACACACACTTTGAACTTCAATGTCTTGGCAAATGCAAAAACAAAAAACGTATGTGTGTGTGTGTGTGTGTGATATAAAAATGTTTGTGACGCAAAAAGAAAAAGGCAAATTTCATTTGAATATTGTATAGAATTTTCAGAAACCATTTACCTTATATTTTTTACGCAATTTAATCCTAATGAGATTCTATTTTTCTCATTAAAAAAAAAATCATGCACTAGTTGAGTGAAAAGCTTTCAAATACGGAACATTATGGTATTTTAGTTAAACAAACAGAAGATTGAGTCCAGAATTTACAGTAGAGGGAAAAAATATCGAGTTATAATAATGAAAACTTTTACCAAATGTATTTTTTACCAAATGCATATTTTGATGCTCAACTAGCAATAAAAACCCAAGATAATAAAACTTTATACAGTTTCGTATGCCATTGCTGGTTTGTCAATGTTTGATGGAAAAATACGAACATTTTCGTTTTAGGTAATATGCATGCGAAAAGTGGCATGAATAAGCGCATTTTACATGGTTTGTTGGGCGTTCATTTACAAACTCAAATTGCATTTGTTCACATTCAAATGATCAAAATGTTGAAAGTACTCAACACAATTTAAATTGGCCGCACTGCAATGAATGATAGTCAAGCTGAACAGAGCACAAGCACTAGTGTCAAAATTGTCAGACCATGACCGACAAAAATAGTTAGCTAGTCATAAAACGATTTTATTCAACAGCTAACAATTGATTCATATTATCGTTCAAAGAAATCATGGAACTAATTTTGTATTGAGAGCATTTGAAAGCTTAAACAATAGCTAGTAGAACAATAGGTTTCATCAGGAAACAGAACAATCATTTTATATTGGAGACTAAGCTCAACTCTGTCTGAAGGCATTCAAGATATCGAAACGAACAAACAGAAGAAGAAGAAGAAGAAGAAGAAAAACGATGTGTTCGTAATTGAATTTCGATTTCAAACACTTCTCTTTTGATCCAGATCCTTTGGCACAATTTTTATTCGTTGCCGATTTGAATAGTAGCATCGCTGCTAGAAAATTATTCAAATAACTTGTTTGCTTTTTTTTCGTTCACATAAAAGAGTCCATATAATTGATTTCACATTCTTCCATTGGTCGAATTAGATTGGAATGCCAATTTCTTTGTGGAAGCTCTTCTTTTCAATGCATATTATTGACATGTAATCAAATAACGACGTTTTTCGGTTCTTTTTTTGTTGTTATGATTAAAATTGATCAGTTTTGTCGACAAAATCATTTTAACTAGCATTTGAACTAGCACTTTCACGAAAAACAGTGTACAATAAGTGAAAATATAAATACAAATAAAAAACGGTGAAAAAATAGAGATAAAAATCAACATCATGGCATCGACACCTGTGCGCGCTTTGACACCAGATTGGGAGACTTTCCAAAATTTCCCATCATATATCAACAAGCTAATTGAGGATGGAGAACCAGCAAAGGGTACAACATTGGTAAGTTTTTAGAACAATAATTATATTGCGACGCAGCATGGCTTGGTTTTAGACCGGAGCATTATTCATGGACTCTCGAGAAAGATATCATTTAATTGTTAGCCTTCAAAGTTTTTTTACCTTTTCTTTTAGTTTAAATTTCCATGTGTATGCAAATTTGAAAAAAAATAATATGCAAATCTGAAAAAAAATAAACTACTGACAGTTGAAACACTGTGTAATTTCGTATTTTATAATAAAACATTAATTTTTCAGTATGGAGAAAGTGGTTGAGACTAAAGATTTAATATCTGAAATACTGAATAGTCGGGAACCCCGTGGAAATGTGAGTGGTAGTGGTGGTGGTGGTTGCCCCAGCGCTAAAAAGATCAAACAAGATGATGGGGTAAATACGTGTTTCTTCTTATGATAATGTTAACAACTTTTCTTTGACAGATAAACTTTTTATTTTTACAGCAAAGTGATTTCTAACATTTTTAATTTTTTCTAATTACATTTTCATTTTTTATTTTTTCTAGTTCAAGTGTGATATATGCCAAATATCGTCTACAAAGAAATCAAACGTCATCGATCACATACTGAATGTTCACTCCAAAACAGCATTTAAGTGTAACATATGCCACAAACAACGTAAGCGTGAGAGAGATGTAATTAGTCATATTAAGAAAACACACCCAAAAAAATCAGAAAAAGAATACTCTAGTATCCAGATTAATTAATTAAAGAATATTATTCAACTGTTAAACTCGTAAAATTTGATGCATCTTTCATTCAAGCTGTTGATTGTTAATATAACTAATATAATCAATTTTGATGATGTCACCAACTTAAAACAAAAACTCAACAAAGAAAATTGTTTCCAAACTAAATTCCAAAATAAAATTCAGATTCATATTGAAAAATCAGAAAATCAAATGGTTGTGTTTATTTTTATTATAATCTTTATTTCAGTAATCAATTAGAAATATTAAACACTAAAGAATTGTTATTAGGTAAGTAAGCTGTATCTTATTCAAGTGGAAATCTTTGAATGAGTCACTTAAACTGAAATTAACGGATGATTTATTGAGATTTTTCAGACTTAGATATATATTTAACACCATTAAATTTCATCAAATCTATGTGAAACTTGAATTATAATTTATATCAATCAAACAAATTGAGTTTACTGATTCAAATTTGAATGGGTGCTTTCTCACGCATCAATAACATCATTCTCACGCATGTATTAACTAAACAGAGCTGTGACGCAGCATTGCTTAGATAATACATGCTGCTTACACACTCACACAGACACACATTTTGACATTCACACGTATAGTGTACGTGTGACACTAACACTAACGTGCATAGGTTCTGACACTGCCGAATTAAGGGGGGGGGGGTCATGGCCGAAAATGCGACAGGGGTCCCAAAAAAAATCGATTCTATCTAGTGTAAGAAAAAGGGGTTTTTGGTTCCCCTCAAATCAAAAAGGGCTACTTGTCAACTCCGAAAATTCATAGAGGGTCCACGAATTCACAGGGGGTCCGAAAAGTTAAGGGGGAGGTCATCTGAGACCTTGGAGGCTATGTCAGAACCTATGCTAACGTGCGTCAATAACCATGTATACTACAATCACTGATCAATTTTATGCCGCATCTGTAATTTACAGACTGTAAATATTTGAGCGAAAAACGTAATTTTATTTGCTTAAAATGTATTTTCAAACGAAATATTGTCGAAAAGTCATACATTCATACATAATCCTTGTGGTCTGAGGTGGAAAGTATCCAACATAGCTTTCAGTACTTGGACCAAATCACTTTTAATGCTGATGTTTTAAAATGACGAAAATCATTTCTCTGAAACGCAACCGTTAACTACAGAAAATTGGCAGAGAAGCATATATATATTGCTTTGAAGAATATGGCTTCATAAAACGGAAAGAACAGTCGTTTAATACACTGTCGTTTTGATTTTTCGCAGTAAAACTCCATTTTTGTGTGCATACAGAAAAAAACGAGTACAGGAAACTCGATAAAAAATAAAATCAAATGTAATTGATAATTCATTGAAACAAAGTAATTTTTATTGTATATAATCAGCAATTAATCAGCTATTATTTTGAACTTACATCATCGCCCTCTAAAATTGGCAAAAAAACATTTCACCATTCAGAATGGTTGTACATAGAAAAAAATTACCGACTTTCGAGGACAGAGGCTGGCTTTCATGCTTATTCGGTATTATTTTATTACGTGGCTCTGTCTGTTTTAAAATTTTCTCTCTTTGTTGAAGAGGCGGAGCTTGCGAAAAAGATCAGAGCACGATACCTGAGACAGAGCCAACATCACTTACGCCAGTATGAATTAATCCCGAAAACAAACGAAAAAGACAAAAAAAAACACACTGAAACGATTTCTTTCTCTTGGATTCTGAACACACGGTATTCGGTGAGGATGAGTGAGTCCAATCAAAGTTTTTCACATACGAAATCACAGTGATTGATTTTTTTTTCAAGCTCGTTTCAAATCGAATAACGAACGAGAATAAAAACGAAACCAAAATCATCAGTTCAATTTTTATTTTACGTTAAAAAAGTTCAAATTAAAAAATCCAAAAATTTGTATTAACATTTATGGATTATCATCCTGTATATTGCATTAGTATTCGACGTTGACATGTCGACAAACACGTAGTAGAAACTGTATTCAATCTCGATTTACAGAGTCAATTCAACTTAAACTGTCTTGAATTCGTATCATATCAAGATCCATAATCTAGAAAAAAAAATTTGCAATATTTTCGATGATGTATTGTTATCGATTATATTTGATGGTGGCATATAGTTGCTTGTTGAACCATTCGACCGGCTTCCATTTGACTGAAGGAAAAGGAAATTTCATCGTAGAAACGCTATCAGACACAATGGTTACAAGTGAGTCATCAAACAAATAAACTAAACCTCTAAAAGGGGTAAGAATCGAGTGACAAAAGCATAATGCAAAACACAAAATTTGTGATATGAAATTTGTGCCGAAAAAAAAGTTAATTGAATTGTTTGAACAATTGCTGTTCAGTGCATTAGTGCGTTCGGTGGGTTGCTGAGATTGTGTTCTGTTTACAATTTCACTGATTGTCGAAAACACAATCTCAGCAACGCATCGAACGCACTAATGCACCAAACAGCAATTGTTCAAACAATTCAATTAACTTTTTTTTTTCACAAATTTGTTTGTTGTCCACTGTGATTCTCAACATACAATTGGACAATTTGACTCATTTTGCGTCAAGCGCCACGTCTCGAAATCTATCCAAAACAACAGCCACTGCGTGCATTCAAAGGTGATTACATGTAAAGGCAATAACAATTCTATAAGTGATATGCGATGGACTAACGCTGACGGACTAGAAATTCAGCCAAAAACGTAAGTTGAACTCATTTAATGGTTTTTGTTTTTTTTTACATTTAGCGAAACAAATGTTCATTTTTTCAAACAAACAGCCGTGGAGTACTACAACTACCATCAATGTACACGATGCCGCACGATCAGATGTTGATTTTAGTCATTACCTCGGTAACTGAAACAATTGCTGGTAAATACATTTGCTTAGCTTCCTATGCAAAAACTAAACAACTTAAAGCGGAAGTGAACATCCAAACTGATGGTTAGTTTCTTTTTTATCCTCTACGAACATGATTTTCTATTTGAGGTACAAATTTATAATGATTAAAATTATAATTTTTTTCCCACATTCAGTTCCAATCACATGGATAAATGCACCACAAAATCAGTCTGCAGTTGCTGGTAAAGATTATACTGTACAATGTGAAGTAACAGCCAGTCCACATGAAAACGGTTAATTTCTATACCATAGGTAAAGAAAAAAAAAATTCAACATTCAAAACGAAGTTGCACATTGAGGAAATGTGATTGCTATTGCTGGATAACAAAAAATGTTCTCTCTACCCCTTATCCTTACGCATTGAATAATGTCGATAATTTTTAATGACACGCATATTTTTGGGTAATTGCATTTGCCGGAAATTGCATTTGCCGGAAATTGCATTTGCCGGAAATTGCATTTGCCGGAAATTGCATTTGCCGGAAATTGCATTTGCCGGAAATTGCATTTGCCGGAAATTGCATTTGCCTTTAGTGGCACCTAAGCTGTTTTGTAGACAAAATTTTGACATTCAGTCTCTGTTCTTCTACAAAACAACATCGTTGAAAAATATTGTGGAAAAATAACAATTTACAAAAAAAAATCGAAAAGTTTCAATCAGTTTTAAATCAGTTTTTGTAAATCTTTTGTAAATTTTCGAAAAATTACAGAAACATATATCGGAATGGAGTTTCAAGAAGCCGAGCATAAATTTAGGAAATTACAAAGATACAAACCGTTGGTTGGCTTCGTTATGGTGTTCCGGTATGACGACTTTCGCAAATTTCCAATCTATAATTTATCACGGAGAACGGCAGTTCTCCCAGTGGCGCACCAAAAAATTCACTTTTGAGTGCAACACTATATATACGCGAGTTTTCGGATTCTGTGTTGCCGACCGATGTCATTCGTGGAATAGGCATTGGCGTGTAGCTTAGGACCAAACTAAACGAAAGCTGTCGTCAAAATGAATTTTTGTGGAACCAAAAAAAATTTCGCTTGGGGGACGTATGGGGGTGTTTTTTTCAGATTATATAGCATATCTCCCGGTGGGTAATCTTGACCACTGTCGTTGAGTGACCAATCGATTGTACTCCTCAATATCTTTCCAACGAGTGCTCAACCATCGAAATCGGTTGACCCGTTCATAATTTGTGTACGTTTTCCCGGAAAGGGGGGTTTTCCCTGAAAATTGGGTTTGGTATGTGTGTTTGTGTGTGTGTGTGTGTGTGTGTGTGTGTGTGTGTGTGTGTGTGTTTGTGACTTTGTACCTTCTCTCGATCTCTGTGATGTATAACATTATTTTTAGGGAGTCTGGGGGGCAGTTCAAAACCGTCGAGAACGGCCGAATTTCTTTACATATAAGAAAATAAACAGGGGAAGAGTGTCGAGGAGTCGATTTTTTTCAAAATTCCATAACTCCGATAATACACAACATAGAAAATCCGCAGGTACCGCAAATGAAAGGTATTGAGCTAGGCTTTAAATAAATTCTCAGTATGAAAGAAATCTGTAATCGAGTTTGGTCACCACATTGGAAAAACCGAAAAATCGAAAATCGATTTTTTTGGATTTTCATCATTTTGACCCCCGTACCCATTTTCTAAAATTCTGAAAAACTACACTTTGGTAGTACACCTCAATACCTATCCAACGAGGGTTCAACCATCAAAATAGGATCAACCGTTCCTAAGTTATGAAAGTTGGAAATTCACTCATCATTTTTCGCAAAAATTGGGTTTTGGCTATATGTGTTTCAGAGTTGACACTATCAAATCAAGTTGTGATATAATACTAAATATGATGACATAACATGCTCGCAACTCATATATCACAATCGATATACATTAGAATTGGCTTTCAATCGGAGCCTATTGACTCGATTTGGAGGAAAATTTGGATTACAAGTAAAAAAAACCAAAAACTTCGAAATCGAAATTTTGGCTCATTTTGTCATATCTTCGCCATATTTACTTCAAAGGTACTCAAAATTTGCAATTCGATCGATGGAGTTGAACAGAATTTGATGTTATATCTCGAAAAGTTGTTATTTTTGAGTGTTTTTTACAAATAACCCTTACAAAACTACTGATATAAGATGAAAAAACCTCTGAACGAGGTATAAACAGAGTGGCGCACCCAAATATCTTGCCCACAAAATGACTGATATCACATTTTACGTGGCGCTGTTGAGTCATATATTTTTGGTTCAACGCTTTTCAAATAATTCAACAAACCTTTCCATGATGGCATCAATTGAAATTTGAACTAGTGTGCGCCAGTGCGAGTGCCGAATGAAAACGTGAATTGTATTACGGCGGAAAAATAAATTCATTTTGTTTACACAAATATTTCGGTTTGAATCGTAGCCTAACTCTAATCGAATTGTCAGAAAAGCGCACTTTGCTCGCACTGGCGCACACTAGTTCAAATTTCAATTGATGCCATCATGGAAAAGTTTGTTGAATTATTTGAAAAGCGTTGAACCAAAAATATATGACTCAACAGCGCCACGTAAAATGTGATATCAGTCATTTTGTGGGCAAGATATTTGGGTGCGCCACTCTGTTTATACCTCGTTCAGAGGTTTTTTCATCTTATGAAAACTGACGGGAAATTTGTGATTCGAACCGTCAAAGGACTTTTGATTAAGAATGTTCAAGAATCTGATGATGGCATTTACACATGCATAGCTACTGGGTCTGAAACTAGTCAATTAGCCAAACGAGAAATTCGTTTGGAGGTTCAGGTATCACCGAAGGTACAACCATTCACCACCGTTGAATTGGAAGGTGTTGAAGATCAACCATTCTCAGTGAAATGTAATGCGACTGGAAAACCAGCACCCTTATACACATGGATCAAAGACAGTGAACAATTGAATCTTGAATTAAACGCAGAAAGGTACTTTACATCAATAAGCTTACATACAAATCATCTTTATTTAATTTTTTGTGTGTCTTATTTTTAGATTCCGAGTAAACCCATTAACTGGTCAGTTGAGCATTTTGAAAGTGTCAAAAGATGATTATGGAAACTACACCTGTAAAGCAACTAACTCAGTTGGCGAAGATGAAGCTAAAATACTAATCAATGTATTGATCCGACCAAAGAAAGATCTTTGGGTTGTGGAATATCACGCGTCCAGAACATGAAGATGCTGAACTGATTTGCAGAGCAACTGGCCGTCCACCACCAGAAATCACATTCAGGTTTGTATTCGTCAAGACTCTGTTGATCATTGTACAATTGTATTCCTTTTCTAGCTGCATTCCTAAATATCCTTTTTTTTGTACATTAGACGCTGGGGAAGCACCAGGACAGATGAATTCCAACCAGGTGATATTTACTTAGAACAAAGCGGCGTTGAATACATTGGAGAATCAAAAGGTGTTCTTCGATTCAACAAATTGCGACGATCCGATGACGGCTTATACGAATGTGTTGCCCGTAACAAAGGTGATTCAGCTTACAAAGTTGGCCACATTGCTGTTGAATATGCTCCAACATTCGAACATATGGAATCACTGCCACCAATTGTTTACACAGGGAATGAACAAAGAGCCAATTTGAGTTGCTTAGCAGAAGGTATGCATGAGGCTCAAACGAAATTACATATGATTAAATATTAAACCACTTTTTTGGTCTTTAAAATTCATATATGGAATGATCGCCCGATCCGTGGATTAAACGATCCAAATTTACAAGTTGAAGGAAATGGACCACGAAGTGATTTATTAATTATTCCACGCGAACGACCTAGGTTTGTTTACTACTGAATGACTATTGAAATGTCAAAAGTACCGGATTGGTACCGGAAAGAACTTGAATGTACTTCAATAGTATTCATATAGTACACCACCATTTTGGTGCTGCTATATGACATCACTATGTGAATAGTATTGTAGTACATGAAAGTTCCTTCCAGTACCAATCCGGTACTTTTGACATTTCAATAGTCATTTAGTAGTAAACAAACCTAGCGAACGACGTTATTACTCAACATACAAATGTATTGCAAAGAATCGACTTGGAACCGCTCAACATTACATGGAACTTCGTAAAGCTCCACTTCAATTTCATCTTAGCAAAGAGGAACTTATGTGCATGCAGTAGTAAATACTTTTTTTTTAAATTACCGTGTATTATTATTCATAACCTCAATTTTGAAGCGAAGTGACTGCCATTAATTCGTTGTAGTGTTATACTTAAAAAATATTAAAAATAAAGTGCCGCCAGTGCGATCAAAGCATCTTTCAATTTTGTCTTCAAATTGAGTAAATTTGATCTCAATTCTGATGTGTTTTGATTGTGATATATGAGCCCAATGAACATTTCATACGATCCGTATGCATAAGCTGTATGCATACTCATGCATGCGGTAGGCATAGGAAATTGCATACAAATAATACAAGAGTGATTTCATGCATCGTTATGCATACCGTATGCATAAAATCACCATTGTGCGATTTACATGTAAAATCATTGTAAATGATTTTTGCATACGGTAGGCATACGGTAGGCATAAGATCAAATATGTTCAATTTGTATAGGAATTTCCAACACAAGTCTTATGCATCCCCATGTTGTTTATGTACATTTATATGCGGCTCTTTAAATACGTTCGACAACGACGCCATCTCAATGCAAATTTCTTCCTGCTATTGAAATGCACAGTGAAAAAAATCCAAGATGGCGTCTTGAATTTCATTCACTGTGTATTTCAATGATACTGAACAATTGGCAGTGAGATGTCGCTTCTGTGCAGTGTTCAAAGATATAACATAGTGACGGTCTTATGCCTATTTTTAATAATAATTTTCATATAAGAAAAACAAATGTTTCAGACCACCCTATTCCGCAAGCTGAACGAACTCTATGGTAGCGTCAATCGCATGCGCCGCAAGCTAAACGAACTGTATGGAATACGGCATTTGAACATGCGTCGCTACCGTATCCCGCTCACTTCGTTTAGCTTGCGGCGCACGTGATAGACGCATACACACACTTCGATTTGCGTATGCTAAAGCATAGGTTCCGCTAGTAGTATCTAGCGGATAATATCCATCCGTTTCACATTTCTTGCCCTATTCCATATAAGCCATTTTTCCAAATTTTGTTATTTCAACTGTCCTAATAAATTCAAAGAGTTCAATTTTATTTTAATTAAATCGGTCCATTTTATCATTTTCAATGATGTACACATTAAAACGTTAATCAAACCATAATCAGGGAGATGCGTTAACACCTTTTCCATTCAAACGGTATCTCAATTTGCACAGTTCACACCTGAGAACAATAAGACATTTTGTCTGACGACACATTGCGTCGATGATATGATCGTGCGTGTGTTTGTGTATGTACATATCTATTTAAATGACATAAAAAAGACAATGGAGGTGAAAAGGGGAGTCCTAATAATAATAACCTATTATGAACATGAGCTGTAATCAACTGAATGGAGTTTTAAGGTGATCGGAAAATATCGACATGGCCATAATGCTGCATACCAGAATATTGTTTCATGTAATTTGGTGGTGTTGTTTTGGAGATAGAGAACTGCGCTGCACTGTGAATTCGAATGGATTACTTTTTAATAAATTTGGATTATTTTATAGGAAAAATCTGAATGGATTAAAATCTAATCCAAAAGGATTAAATTATTTTTGAAAATATATTCAACGCATTTTTTTATGAAATCAAAATATTTTGCATGCCTTTGTAATAGAAATGTATCTACTCTTCACACTGATGCTCACATTTCACCGAATCAATCGTGCCAATGCGAATGCTATGTTGTTGAGTGAAATATTTGGTCGTTTTGTGTTTGTGTTTGTGTTGGTGTGCGAACGTCTCGAGAAACCGCAAATCGAAATGCGAATGAGAGACGTGCAAGAATGAGACTACACTGTACAATTGTATTATGGATTGCTTCTCCTTTCACTCATGTGCGTTGAATCCAGAATGCAATGTTCAATATGCATGAGTGAGTGAATTGGGCATAATGTAGTTTAACGTCTCACTCTTGCATATGCCTTATTCGCATAATATTTTGCTATGACAAACATCTCGAGACGTTTGTACATCAACACAAACGCAGAACAATCAAATATTGCACAGCGTTGTATAAAAGTCAAAAGTAGCTATTGTAAACGTAGCTGTTATATGACTACGCACAGTATGGTAAACAAATTTGCATTTCAAATGTTGAAGATGCCAATAATTCTGATTTCATAAAAAATGTGTTGAATATATTTTGAAAAATAATTTAAACCTTTTGGATTAGATTTTAATCCATTCGGATTTTTCTTATAAAATAATCCCAAATTCACTAAATTCAATCAATTTGAAATCTTGAAATTACAGTGTGGCTGCTCATATTAGTGGCCATTTACTACGGCTCACTTATATCTCGACTTGAAATATAATTATTACATTCGTAAAATATTTGGATGTAATTAAAAACAAGCGATTTAAAATCCACCCTTGTGAAAATAAAACGATTGAACAGACAGTCGTTTGGCAAACGGCTAAATTGGGACAAAAAACGACTGGCAATCGATTGGAAATCGATTAAAAATGACTGACAATCGATTGAAAACGATTGGAAATCGATTGAAAACGATTGGCAATCGACTGTTAATCGATTGGCAATCGACTGAAACCGTCTAAAGTACATAAAAATCGGTTTCAGACGTCTATTGTCCCAAATTAATCGACTATAGTCGTCTAACAGTCGACTGGCTGGCAATCCTTTTTTTCACAAGGGCATGTATTGATTGCATGTTAGTGACTCAATGGTCGGATGTTGCTTATAGTCCACTAATTTTTCCAACCAAATGCATTTATTCGGATGAACATTTCAGGAGAATCCATTATTCGTGGTCCGACGTATCGCGAAAATTCCACATTATTAGTGTATAGCCCGATTTTTTTGAATGAATACTTGAAAAATCACAAATTATGCCCGTTGCGAATTGAATTTCGACGAGTGAAAGGAATCTTCTTCGGTCAAAAAGTTGAGATCGTTTGTAATTAGTCTCACTAAAAGTACTTTTAAACCAACTGCCCATCAAATTGGAACGAAATTCATGAAAAAAGGACGATAATTTCGCTCTTGAAATCGTTGTAGTGTCAGCATTTCTATAGATTGATTCGAAACGAATGAACACGACAATTTGACGGAAATAGCATTTGTTGTGCAGTGCTTGAAAAGCAAATCAATGATTGTGTAGTAGTAAAAAATAATATGTTTCGTTTTCAAGTATTTTCGTACGAAATGTCAGTCGAATTGATAAGTCTGCAAGTAAGTCTGAGTGATTTTCGAAAGCAACAAAGAGAATTTTCAGAAGTCACAAGCACAAGTCTCAATGGCATATACGATTTTATGAATTTCACTGCAGTGGACTGTATCTTCAAGACTTTATCGCACCTTTGACGACGAAAATCCCCATTCAAATAAAAACGTAAACAAATCAAACATTTTTATTGCTTTCCCTTTGAAAATCGCCATCGATGATTGTCGCATATAGAGTGTACAGGAAACCTTTGCTTTTTATCAGCAAAACTATAAAATTTTCATTTCCGCCGTATATTTGTCGGCCTCATTTGATATATTTATGCACTCAAAACGGCACGCGTTTATTTTATGTCGGTATCCATTAAATTCATGTTAATATTTCAATAAAATACACATTTTATCCCCTTCGATTGTGTGAATGAGTGAAGTTTTCATTTCGACCGTTTTCGTCTGCGTGCTTCTTAATTTTTATTGCTTTCTTGTCGATTACAATGTTGTTTTGGATAGACGAATAGCGATAGTTTCCGACAAAAATCGGTTATACACTTGCAACATTGTTGATGATTCAAAAAAAAAAGAAAATCTAACCCACAAAAATAATGAACAGTTTGTCAGAATTTTATGCGTTCTTTATGCACTTTTAAAATCCAATTTTTTTTTTAATTTATTTCTCGCGCTTTGAGCATTTTTCAGTGTATTCCATTGAAAGTAGTGAATCTGAATTGCATTTCCATGTTGGTACATTGCTCATTTTTTTTCTCAATACCTGCGAGTCTTCTTTTTGAATGGTAAAATTCGTCTTTTTACGATCATTAACGGATTTATTTTGCGTTTGTTCAAAACTAAAAATCATATTTGCCAATGTGCAAATGCTTGATGACAAGCGCAGAAAAAAAACTAAAACCAAAATATTTGAAGAAAATAAACTCATTCTGAGCGTTGTCCTTTTGCTCTATTTTTTTACGACCTCTATCTCTATTTTTTATGGCTTTTCTGCCTGCATTCTCGGGTTTCGTTGATCCTTTTTTCATTTCTTTTTTTATATTTTTTTCGACCTTTATCTCTTTTTTATGGCTTTTCTGTCTGCATTCTCGGGTTTCGTTGATCCATTTTTCATTTCTTTTCTTCTACTTTTTACGACCTGCACATTTTTGGGCAATTGCATTTGCCAGGCTGTCAGTTCGGGTTTACATAATATCCAGAATACATAATACATAATAATACATAATATCCAGATATTGGTTACAGCCCATTGACAGCATTTTACCAATAATTATCGGCTATTGGCCGATGTAAAAATACGAATTAGGAGTGGCATGTTGCTGTCAATTTTTTTAGTGGCAACTAAGCTGTTCTGTAGACGAAATTTTGACATTCAGTTTTTGTTTTTCAACATTTGTTCAAGTGAAAAAATCGTTAAATATTGTTAAATTCAATTTTTGTGTCTAAGTAACCTAAATATTGTGCAAAATTGAAATAATTTTTTGAGAAAATTGGTAAGTTTTAGCACACCCTATTCCACATAATCTATTTTTTCAAATTTTGTTATTTCAATTATCCAAATGAATTCAATGAGTTCAATAGAATCACATAAACTATTTACGATCAATAAAACACATCAATTTGTCCGATTTAAAATATTCGCTCGAAATTTTTTTCGATTTTTAATCAATTTCAATCAACCTGTGAGATTTAGTTTTTAACATTTTCTTATATATTGGTGAGTCGAATGAATTCAAAGAGTTCAATGGCACCACATAAACTATTTCTAGCAAGTGGCGAATCACTGAAAAGTAATCCGTAATCGAACAAAAAAAAACTAATCGGAGGAAAAAAACAACTGATCGGAGAAAAATAAAAAGTAATCCCGAACAAAAGTAATCGAATGCGGCAAACAACATACAGAATGTCAATGTGCGCATTCGATTACTTTTGTTCGGGATTACTTTTTATAAGTAAGTAATACAAGTAAGGACTTGCGGTAGAACGTTACATTTTCAACGGTTAGAATTACTAAAAATTCTATCTAGATAGAATCAGATAAAATAAAACCTCGCATGTATATACTTGTATATATTTGCAAGTGAGCTCAAAAATTCATATTAAAGTGATAGGATGGTCGGTTTTTCATACACTTCAATACCATACTTTAATCCTCCTCGTACCGAATCAAGCGAATGGTCTGATCCATACCGAACAGAATATACATAAGTCAATGCAAATGTGTTGGTTTCATTTTTAAATTATCGACCATTCCATACTAGATCGATCAAAATTCACATGGACCATCTCGGATTTGAAAAATTTATATATGGTTCGATAAGTTTAGGTCCAACTAAGAAAAATCCGGGGTCGGTTGGTCGAAATTTTCAACTTTTTGTAAAAGTAAGGGTTAATTTTGACCATCGATATCTCAACCATTTCGAATGGTAAAAAAACCGCACAAATCTCGTTTGAAAGGTATTGAGGTTTACTTCATTTTGTATTTTTCATATTTTTAAAAAAAGTTATTTTTGACAAAGAAATCGACTTTTGAATCTTTAAACGCGATTATCTCGAAAACACGTATACAATTTTTTTTTGAGTTAGAATCGGTTTCGGATAGCCGGCCTCAATCCCTTTCATCTGGCTGTATCAAAAATATGGACACTTTTATACCCATCCCAATCTTTGGGTTTGAATGCAGGGGTGTCCGTTTTCCATTTTTTTTCACTTTTACGTCATACTCAAAATGTCCCATTTTCTCGTTCTGGGGGTCAATACCTTTCCAACGGTGTATAATATAGCATATTTTGACATATTCTATACATAACTATCAACATTTGATGGAAATTTGAATGAAATGTTGATAATCACGAAAAATTCGTGATTCGTCTTTGAAATATTTGCGAACAAATTTTATTCGCGAATATGTTGGCAAACAGTTCACGAATCAATTGTGGAAATTGGCTTCCAAATAAAAAATTTGTATTACTTAACAGAATTTCCCATTAATTTTCATTCTCCCTGAAAAAGTTGGAAAGCCTCGTAGGTGAGGCATATTTTTTTTAGGCTTGAAAAAATAGGTTTCCAAGAAAAAAAATTTCAATTTTCCAAAGAGTTTGAATTCGCCCCGAACCCCGATCGAAAATTTTGGAGCTGACTCAAACCCGACCGAACCCGAACATAATTTAAAAAGTAAAAAAAACCGACCGACCCCGAAATTTTCGGATCGGGTCGGATCGGAGCTCGGATACCCGAATCCGAACCACCGATCGGGGCATTTCGAATTGTATCGGAGTTTCGGTGGCTTTCGAATATTTTTTGTTCAGTCTCAGTACAAAAGAATTACGTAAAACTTTAGTAAAATAGGGTTCGAAAATTTAAAAGAAAATGTCCCTTTGTAAATTTTAATTTGAAATATGTTTTCATTTTTTATATAAATAAATTTAAAATATTTATTCTTTTTTCGTCACATGAAAATTGACTTATTCAGAATAAAATCATTTATTAATTTCAATTTGAAACATTTCATCAATATCATTTCTTATAGAAACACTTCCATTAACTACCCAACAAAAATTAATAGATGGCCGATTGATTAATTATTTATTTTTGTTCAAAAAAGCAAGCATATCTAACGCCTAATTGCTTAGGCTATTGCGTTTGGCCGTCATAGAATTGCCACAATTACTGAACATGCGTTCTACAGATGCTGATCCTGGTATTTTGGTGGTTCAAATGGATTCAAAGAGTTCAGTGGCACAACATAAACTGTTTCCAATCATTAGAACCTGTCGAAATGTCCAATTTCAAATTTTCATATGAAAAAAAATCAAATGTTTCAGACCACCCTATTCCATATAAACCATTTTTTCAAATTTTGTTATTTCAACTGTCCTAATAAATTCAAAGTGTTCAATGGCATCATATTAACAGACAGAAAAAATGGACCTCTTGTTGGATTTTTTTCGAAAATTTCACCAAAAACTAGTTTCGGGGGTGCTGAAATGATAACTGATATAAAAGTGGTTTGAGACAGGCTATCAACTGAAAACATAAAATTGGAAAAAATTTTGGACTACCCTTCGCGAATCCTCTCTTATTTTTTTTTGTATTGGACCTCAATGCCTTTCAAACGATATGCATATGTTTCAGATCGGTCGAGCGGTTCTCGAGATATGATTCGTCAAATAATGCCCTTTTTCGTGATTTCGGCCAAAATCCAAAAAATGGACTATCCTCTCCCAGCCGAACCCTTCCACCTAGAGAGCTAAAAATTTGGCGATCTCATTTTCTCGGCATTCGAGTGATATGTTTAAATTTTCAGCCAAATCGGAGACATGACTTGCAATTTTTGTCCGATTTGGTGTGGAATACTTTATTACAATACTTTATAGACTTTTTTTCCCAACAAATATTAAAATTAAATTAAAATACAATCCATGTCACGGATCAATTTTTAATACAATTGAAATAAATGAATAAATAAATGAATGAATAAATAAATAAATAGTGATGCGTGTTTTTTTTGCAACTTGTTAGTGCTTTTTAGATTTCGAAGCTTATTTCTGAAATGAATGTTTTACGTTTTTCCGAATTTCTAATTGCTAAATTCTAATTCTCCAGCTGGCATTGTTGACACTAACAGTCCTGTGGTTAACAACACACCTGGTGCGGGAAGGTGCTAGAAGGAGGTTCCTGCATACTATATAGCCTGAAAACACACACCAGCAATAACAATATAACACACGATCAAAAGGTAAGTTGCTTTAACACACTGGTGGTATAATACATTATTTCCCGAAATAGAAGCAATGTTTCGGCCACGAGAATTCAGTGCACCCACCATTTATGTGACGGTTGACATCCTTGTGCCGAACCCACCACCGCAAAACGAGGCCGAGGCACGTTTACCAAATAAGAGCGTTTTTAGCAAACGAGAACGGGCGAAATGGGCTTGACGTGCCTTGATGTTTAATTTTGTCAAAGTGACTATTTAATTCAAGTGAATTTAGCAAAACGCCGATATCGCCAACTCATTCATTCCTCCCATTTTGTTTCCTTGCTAAAAACTGTAAAGTGTCCAATATATTAGAATAGAGTCCCAATTCGAATAGTAATAAGTTTTTACATTTTTAAAAAAGAAGGTTGTCTTTCGATAGCATAGGCCAATGAATAATATTTCCATCATTTCGATTCCAGCATTCAATTCACACAACTGGTGGCCAATTTTACTTTTAACTGTACTGACATTCTCCATCCCGAATGCCATACATTGTGTCAGCGTCGAGGAGAGTGCGTATGTTCACGATAGGGGGAGCCTACTCATTGAACACGACTCATATGAAGTTCAATTCACCGTCAACCTGGCCGACTACTATAAACAATGCGACATAATGACTTTATCTGATCAAATGATTAGGGCTTTCTGTACGTTGCACATGGATACTCAAGGCTGCAATTCATATCTCTCACTGCCTAGTGCAACTAAAAAGTGCCAAGATGACACCGGTTCAATAAAGAACTCTGTTGATCTGTTGTTGCGAAAAGACAAAGAACAACAAAGCAAGGTTCGGCTGTCACGACGAAAATGCGAACCAATAACCATAGCCGTCTTAGGTGCAATTTTTGTGATTGGAGCAATAGGCAACTATGCATACACTGCGTATGCAAGCGAGGCGGTAAAGGAGATAGCATTCGAAAATATGATCAAAATAAGGAATGAATCATCACAGCTTCGAACCACACTCAACGAAACTATTCACCACTTTGACGAATTGACAATGAGTCTGCGCAATGTGTCTTCGGACCTGGTAGACCTGAGCAACCGTCACGGAATTTTGAAAACATTTACGCAGACAGAACTGAAGAAACTTACAAATGTTGTGATGAAACAAGCAAATTGCTCACAAATAACCATGGTTGTATGTAGTTGCAACTACATTCAGCAATTATTAATTGAAAATATTATGATTGCGAATTATTTACGCGATACTTTCTCCCAGATCACGGATTTAATGCATGACGGTGGCTTCGAATTTTTAACTTATGTCCGGGGCACGCCAGAATTTACAAAAAACTACATAGACAACATTTCGGAGATGTTGAAGAAATTCAATCAAAAGCTGCTGCCCCTGACCGATGATTTTATCAAAAAGGCCCATAAGACTGTATTGGTCAACGAAACTCATTATACCCTTTTAATGAATATCCCGATCGTAACAGAGGAGCTGTTTACATTAAAGCAAATTGTTCCGTTGCCATTTTCACAACATAAGCATCCACACGCGATTCTGCTCAACGCGACTACGGTTGTTGACAATGGTGCAACAATACAGCAATCTTTTGCCAACGAAACAGAGGAAGCCGAACTATGCATGGCTCTCAATGACTTCCTGGTTTGCAGTCCTTTTATTATGCAGTATTGGGTTGCGCCCACCCCGTGCATTATACGCCCAATCACTGGAAATGAAGAATTGGACGACCCGTGCGATTACGGAGAGCTGAATTTGAATGAAAACCGTTGCTTAAAACTAACGGACTTCCAATTCCATTGCTACATTGTGGAGCCCATTTCGTTCAATGTGGCGTGTTCGGACGGAATAAAGCGCACAATCAATGTGAAGCACACTGGAATCTTCAACTTCGACCAACTCCAGTGTAATGTGACAAAATTGAGGACTGTGTTTGAATATAAACTGTCCAAAATTAGTATTTACAATGGAACTTACCAACCGCCATCACAAACCAAGAAGACCAAATTGGAAGAGGAAATGACAATGTCTGGGTGAAATCTGAATCTTCCGGCTGGGTGAAATCGTTTGGCCAGTTTTGCGACTCTGTGAAAGACTGGGTCAAGGAACAGTGGCAAAATCTCATAATTTTCCTCGAATGGACATTAGCATGACATTTGTATCCAGAAAAAATTAATCAATTGCTTTTCAATAAAATTAGTTTTCATGAAATTTTCTAAACCTAACTAACCAATTTTTATAATTCCCCTATTAACTTTACTCTAAAAATGTATTGGAAATGACCCATAGCACTGTGCAACAATATTCGGGACATTCTAAAGGGCATGAAGATTTCAATGTGGAATCGATAGTAGGGGTCAGTAGTAGCAAAACCCCGGTTTCCGTTTGTCTCTGCTACGCAACAGTTTTTTTTTTTCATTGATGGTCAAATTCACCCTTCCGAGTAGGATTTTCCCCCTTTTAACCGAAATAGCTATTTCATAATTATGTCCATAACTCCTAAACCAATGGATATTTTGCTTTGCTCTCTTCAGCAAAGTTGTTTGACCTCTGCTATAAATTTGCTGAAGACATCAATCCAAAAAAATGTCAGCTTCGATGTGAAAATTGGTAAAATGTTGAAAAATGTGCATTTTTCGGGGCCTTTTTCGATGTTTTCAGCACATAATGATCAAACGGTTGGAAAATTGTCATTTATATCTGAAGCAAAATTGTACCTTAGACCATAATACACAACTCTTCTGAACATTGTAATACAATTGATAAGCTACTTTAAGCGGTTTTATAGGCCTAAATATGACAAAAATTCAAAAAATCACCATTTACAACGGTTCTCATTGTGAAATACCAAAGTAATTGTTATTTTTTATAAACTTTAAGTATAAAATTCATTGAGGCACCAAAAAAAATTGAAACGTCATTGTGTATGTATTATTATACATTTAGTGCAACACAATGTGCAACCGAAGCCAAGAAACCACACACAAAAACAAGCACACTAGGTGTGTGATGCGCGTTGATGAATGTGAATGAATGAATGTGATTGCTTTTGGAATAAATGATTAACATCATCCAAAATTTCCATTTCGAAAGGTGTTGTATTTTCTTCGTTTTAAAGTTGAACAGAAATAAGAAATCCCCAAATATTCATGATTTTTCAACAGAAAATCCTAGATCCGTGAAAAAAACGTGAGTTCTCAGGCCATCTATGTGGTTATGAGCTATGAAAAGTTCTCTAAAGCGGTTTTTTGGCCTTGATATGTTCGGATAGGCGATGTATTTTTCCATAGGCTACTGTAATGTGGCAAAAAAAGAACAAACGAACAAAGAAAAGGGACATTTTCGATGAACTTATGGAGTTGAATGAACAAAATTGTGAAAAGTTGTGAAAAAACACTATTTTTCTAATTTGCGTCTCCCTCCATCTGTTTACCGATTTCAAAAAGTGAACACGAAAAATTTGCGAGCGGTCTATACTTTTCAAACGCATGTCTACTTTTTGGAATATCTTTGCTAGTTTCCGATTTATGGTAATTTGAATGGGATAGTGTTCATTTGTACCGAATTTCTGAAAATTTCAGTTTATTTCGAATATCTTCTACATTTATTATTTGATTGAAGTGGTTGATGGCTCAAAATCTTCGTATAAATGGTGCTAAAAGATCGAGTGTATAAAATTGAAAAAATCTGTAGTGGTTCTTGAAATATAGCTCGATAAAGGTGAGTCATATCGAAAAAAAATCCTGGGTAGAGGGCCTTTGTGAACCCGTAGCTCTCTCGTCTATCCATCGATTTCCAAAAGTGAACACAAATAATTTGCGGGTCGTCTAAACCTTTCAGACGCGGGTCTACTTTTTAAAATTTAGAGCACTAATTCTGTACCCTGATCATAGCAAAGCACTAAATGAGCACTGAATTCTAGTACATGTTTTATTGAATTGCGGATAATAATTTCGAAATCGCAACTTTTTAAACTGGTTCAAAGTAATGAAAAATACAACAAATTCGTTTATAGAAAATCAATGAAACAAAATGTTTTTCCGAACTATGGTATATACATTCTGAGAGCACTAATTAGGCACTAAAAAATTATTCAGGTGAAATTTTGAACAGGTGAGAAAAATTAATTGGACAGGTAAAATCAGGTATTATAAATTGATCTCAGGTGAATGAGAATCATATTTGGGAAGCACTAATTGAGCACTAAATTTTGATGTATAAAACATTAATTTTGAACTGAAACTTTTCGAGAAAATAGTTTTTCGGCATTATAGCAGCTGCTATAAAAATTGACGTAGTTGAATGAGGTCGAAAAAATGGAGCACTAATTTTTCTGACTATAGCACTAAATAGCACTAAATGAGCACTAAATATATGATTCAACAGAAGAGTAGTAGCGAATATTTGTCCGGCTGAAAAGTGTGAGCCCATATATCATTGTTATAAAATTCACCAGATTTCACATTTATTAACAGGATTCATTTCACAACTGCCAATCGGACAATTGAAATCATCGAAATTTACTGGGTGCATGTGAATTTGTTTGATAAAACCATCTGTCGTACATTGGTTTTGTTACTTCGCACCATAGCTGCGCTGATGATATCCAAAACAGTTGATTTGCTGTATAATTTAAACCAGGCAGAATTGGATCAGCTCCATTTTGTTTGATAAACTTTTGATAGGCCGAATACATTCCCTTGATTGCCCCATTATCAGCTGTAAAATATAAATAATATTATATAAATCTTTATAAATTCAATATTATTATTAAATTACTCTAATATGAATATATATCACCTATATTTTCACCTAAAGTATTCTGGCCGTTCACCTAGAACACATTAATGAAACAATGAAACAAACGTCCAAAAAATTATATTAAAAGAAAAATGAAATCCATTTTTTTGTGATTATATAAAATTGCATGCAAAATCCAACCGTCAGATTTAAATTGGGATCCCGGAATCTTGAATACTGATAAAAAATTGTGGTAAAAATTGAATCGAAAAATCAGGGCCAACAGTTTTTGTTTGTTTTGACAATTTACCTGATCAACGAAACATTGCGCTCTTGAATTGAATTGGATAATTGTTTCGTTTTGCCACCAGTTTGCCAAATTGCCATTCGGATCATATTTTCGGCCATGGCTATCAAAGCCTAAAGAAATGAAATTTGAATTATCTGTCTATAAACGATAAAATATTACAAAATAGTCTCAAACAATGATTACTATACCGTGTGTTATTTCGTGCGCAATGGCCCAACCAATCCCACCGAAATTCAAGTACATTGGACTAATTTGTCAGAATTTGTTTCAGAATTAACAAAAAAATAGTTTGAATAATTATTCAGTTCATTTCATTAAATACTCACCGATTCACCGAGAAAACTGGATTTTGAAGAACAGCAGCTGGCATTTCTGCAAATGAAATTGTTATTAAGACAAGAACACACTTTACCTGCTGGTTAGACCAAGGATTATTTTGTCATGTTAAAACATTGAACAAATTACGAATTGTATTTTGTGGCACTGCATAAAAAGCATCCACTTTGGTGGTTCTTGTCGCTCGGACTTCCCAGTCTATTGTACTGACAGGTGCACGCAATCGTTTCTTTTTACGATCTCCGAAAAATTTGTTCACAGCCAACATATTCCGTAGCAAAGAATCCGGTTGCAATTTTAAGCCGTCGTAAAACTGTTCCAACTTGTTATCATCCAATAATTCATCGGGATAGGCGATATCAAAGTGCATTGCATTCGCTTTATTAATGGCTGATATCTTGGACATTTCATCCATCCATGGAACATTTTGCAAAGTTTCTATGAAGTCTTCGTGAATATATTTGACTATATCGATCGCTGCTTTTTTCGATTTCTCGTCAAAATGTTTGCGAACGTAAGTAGATCCGGCGGACAGAGATAAGCTAACACAAATTTAAATTGACACATTATAAAAAAAAAACTGGTTATTACGATGAATTCGTCTGAGAGCTACTTACTACAACATAGTTTTCTTAATACAAGCAGAAAGTCGAATATCTGACGTAAGTTCAGGCTCTTTGAAATATTTTCGCCTGCGATTATGAAGGACATCGTTTAACAAGTTGGAACTATAGAGTACAATTCGCCAAGAAAAGTAATTTGCTATTGTTCGTTTTGATGTCGATTGCAAAACCAGATTTAATTGCTGCAAATATTTTTCATCTACAACTATAACCGTTTCATTTTCATCAATATGCTGAATATTTCTAAGGTGCCATTTAAAAAATTCCAACCAGTCCACATATGGATATGTATTTTGAAGCTCCTGAATGGTGAATGAATTATACACAAGCGATAAATTTTGACGCTCTCTATAAGTCATGGTGATCTATAGATAAATGAATAAAAGCATTTGGATGGACTTTAATTCTTTGTTATTTTCTAGATTTGTTTGAATTCTTACATTTGCCAATTCGATTTCGAAACGAAGTGAATCGAGAAGCTCAGATTCCGCTTTGGTTTTACTAGCACCAAACATAACAGCTACATCAACCATAAAATCATAATAATCCTTAACATATCTACTTTCCAATCCTGTTAACAAAAGCTCTCTGGGCAGACCAGGTACCATTCGATCAATCTGAAAATTCATATGGCAAATCATTCTTTTGCACCTGCATATGATGATAGTGATTAATATTTACGATTAGAACGTGTCTGCTTGAATTTTTTGAGTCAACGCCAATGCCCCAGTGCAAAATCAAGTCTAGTAAACCATCGCTAGAGATCCTTTTGCTCATTTCCAACCAATCCCAGTTTTCAGATTTCCAATTATCACCTTTGACTACCGGCCATCCTCCATACATCTCTAAAACATTCATCATTGGTGTGACACCTGACAGATAATGAATCAATGAGACTCAAAAATCAGAAGATCTATGTCTGACATTGTTTGTAACGAATTAATTTGTTACCCTTTTCATTCAACGTTGCTTCATCCGTACAAGATTTGGTGAATATTTTCGATAGTTTGATGGCATTTATGCCGATTCCAAGTGCTCGGACTTTAATTTTAAAGTCGACTTTAATTTTTTTTTATTGAAATTGACTACAAAAATGAAAATTTATGAAGCAAAACTTTATTTTTTGCATAAAAAATGCATTTTGTGTTGATAAGATGTTGATTTTGTGGTTTTGGGCAAGGAAAAATTGTCAAAAAAAAGGTAAAGTCGACTATAAAAATTAAAGTCGACTTTAATTTTTTTTGTTATTTTATTCAAAAATCAAAAAATCTAAATTTTATCAATACAGAATACATTTTTATGGAAAAACAGAAAATGTTGCTTGATAAATTTTTATTTTTGTGATAAATTTCAATACCTCAAAAATTAAAGTCGACTTTAATTTTTAAAGTCTGAGCACTTGGAATCGGCATTAGTTCATTTGGTTGTGGTTCTTCTGTTAGAATATTCTGTAGTTGCCTATCAACAACTTCCTGAACCAAACTAAATGATGTCTGACTACTTTTATGATCTGGAAGTACTGTGTTTTGTATGAGGTTGCCGCATGCAAATTCGTAAAAATTGTCACAGGGATTGACATGTTCGTTGATTGAGCTACGCATTTTTGCGGACTCTTCCACACAGGATTCTGTGGTACAAATATCAGGTTTGGATTCAGTATTAACTCCATTAACCTTGTGTGCTGGACTCAATTTATATTGATTTGTATTTTCAAAATCTTGAAAATGCTCAATCGTTGCACTTTTCACATAAATAGCTATACTCAACAGAAGAAATTTGGAAATCAGCATTTTTTTTCTGAATACACACACAATTCCGTTAATTTTAATCTTCGATATTAAACTTGAAATATTAATAGATCAACAGAATTGATTTGTTGTCATATGAATATGCAACTGAGTATCAACACTACTTGCAAACAGACCGGAGAAAAAAAATTATATAAGATGAAACAAAAATCTATATTTCACTTCAATTTGATTACATTTTACAATATTGATTACAATACAAAACGTTTAGTTTTTACTTGTTGCTCTATTTTGTTTTGAATTTCAGTATATTTGCAACTTGAATGATAACAATTTAATTTCACCTTATAAGACGTGGTCTGTCCAGAATAAGCAACGCTACTGATTGAATTCGAGATATACGCGAGATTTAAGGTTCAATTTCAGTGACTTTAACGGGTCATATGACATATGTATGTGTATGACAGAGAACATTTGAAATATCCCAGACACTTGGAAATATCCGTCCTTTGCTTTTATCAATTAGCATTCTTTTATGGCGTTCATAAATAAATTGGAACTGCCAAATTTTGATATGCACCGCACATGTTTCTAGATATGGAAAAAAAAGAGTCTCCTTTTATCACAAAAACTGGTTTATCACCAAAAGCCAGCAAAGAATAGGTCAACGAGCACATAACAATACTGGAAAACATACAAAATGCGGTTTGTTGATGTAGGTATAGTAGTAGGCTATAGTATACGTTATATAGAGAACAAATGCCTTATAATATCAGCTCTTTTATTGAGTTGACACCATTTGAAATCTATTTTTGAGTTTGCTTGAATAAAATATATGTATGTTGCTTTTGAACTGAGGGCATCACAAATTATGATTCACAACAAAAAATGAGTAAAAATTAAAGTGTTTCACCAAATTTCACATTTTTTTACTGGATTCATTTTACTGCCAAGCGCACAATTGAAATCATTCGAAAAATTTTGCATATTACTAAAGGATCCAACGACACGAAACTTTTTTGGTGCATGAGTATTTGTTTCATATTCGATTATCTCAAACATAGGATTAATTGATGTGCACCACGTCTGTGCTGCTGATACCCAGAATAATTGATTTGCCGTGTAATTTACGCCTGGCAACACCAAATCTGGACCCTTCTCTTTCGCAAATAGCTTATAAGCAGCATACATTCCTTTGATGGCTCCATTGTCGGAAATATTTTCATTTAGAGTACGAGCACCGTTCACCTTGGACACAGATTCCGAAGTGTATCAAATTAATTACATAATTTCAATGAAACCTTAAGAAATATTTGTTCTAGCATGGTTAATTTTAACTCACCGTTAGGTTTAAATTGGAATTTGTGTAGTTGGAGTACTGTTGAAAGATTGCAGACATTTTTCCACTAGAATAAGAAGTCATTTGACTTATTTTATCATTTATTTCAAAAAATTACCTGATCGATGAAACACTTCTCTTTCAACTTGAACTTTTTTGTCGTGTCCTCTTGCCACCAATCAAGCAGACTTCCACTTGCATCATACATTCGTCCAGTGCTATCAAATCCTAATCAAAAGAAATAGAATATGAAGTACAATAGATGATTGATAAGTTGAATTAAGAACAAATCTTACCATGTGTTATCTCATGGGAAATGAACCAACCGATTCCGCCAAAGTTTAAATAAGATGGGCTAGTTTTTTGTTAGCAACGTATTTTGTGTAAGTACATTTTTTTATTTCATTTACCACAAAAACTCACCGATCAACCGAGAAAAATGGGTATTGAAGTGCTGCAGCAGGTAAAACTAAAACAGATTAGAACTTAGTTTGGAAACTTTATTCCTAGGACTTTAACGTTAGACAATTGCCAACAGTCCCAACCGTTAAAATAACAAACAAACACACACCAATGCTATTTTCAAAGATCAAATAAAAAGCATTCACTCTCGTCGGTTTTGCATGTGTTTCCCAATCAGTTTTGTTGACAGGTTTACGCAGTTTTTTTACTGTACGGTCTATTATAAATCTATGAATTCGCATTACACTGTGTAACAAAGAATCAGGTGCCAATTCCAGCCCATCATAGTATTCTGACAATTTTTTATCATCAAATAGCTCATCAGGATATGCAATATGAAAATGTATTGCATTTGCTTTTGCGATGGCCGCAGATCGTGATTTCTCATCCATCCACAATACGCTTCTCAAATTGCTTACGAACTCATCATGAATACTTTTGACAAGGCTAGCTGCTGTTTTATGCAATGTTTTATTTGAATACCGTCGAACAAACGAAGCTCCAACGGAAATTTCAAAGCTGTAAATGTTATTTTTTGTTGTATTTATAACAAAATTTCTTTAATAATTTGAATCATGCTCACTATTTCAACGTTTTCTGTACACATTTTGTAAGTCGAATCTCCGGGTCAAGTATATTTAATGAATATTTGAGATTTCGTTGATAAAGCACATCATTTAGTAAATCTGAAGCGAAAAACACTAGCCGCCAAGCAAAGTAGTTGGCTATAGTTCGTTTTGGTGTTGAATTTATCATAGCATCGAGATTCATTAAATAGTTTTTATGAACAACAATCACAGCTTCATTTTCACTGATATGCTCCAAATTGTTGGTGCATCCATTAATGTAATCTGTCCAATTTATATAAGGGTACGTTGCTTGAAGTTGTTCAATAGTGGTTGGATTGTTGGGTATCAATGGATTGGACGGATCTTCTGCGGATAAAGCAATCTAAAAGATATTATTTTAAATGTTAAAAGATAATGAATTTATACGTAAATATTTTTGAAATCAAGTTAATGTTTGATCAGTTGAACTGTCAAACACTGGAACCTTTGCCAGTTTCGTTTCAAATTGCAGGGCATCCCAAAGTTCAAGTTCAGCGATTGTCTTGTTTGCACCGAAAATAACAGCTGTGTCAACCATAAAATTATAGTAATTGTAGATCGCTTGATTTTTCACTCCCTTCAACAAAATTCTACTTGTTAGTTCAAATTCTGGTCGACTTATCTATAAAATAACATGTTTTTGTTATATTTGTATTCGTATTTGAATGGTCTTTAGTCAAATCAAAGTCTTGAGTCGAATGATACTGACAATTAAAACGCGTTTGGATGAATTGGTTGGTTGAACATCAATATCACAAGTTAAAATCGGATCTATCAAACCGTCATTTGAGATTCGCGTGTTAACGTCAACCCAATCCCATTCGTTGGATTTCCATTCTTCACCCTTGACCACGGGCCAACCACCATATTTTTCTAAAATCTCCACCATAGGTTTGATGCCTTAAAAGTGTTTTTCAAGTTCAATCCAAGTTTGAAAGGAAAACTCTCTTTTATTCAACGAAAATGATGGTTTCATTTTACCTTTTTCATTCAGTGTCACTTCATCCATACAAATGTTCATGAATTGTTTTGGAAGTTTGAATGGTTTAATTTCATTTGGTCGTGGTTCATCTGTAATAATTGCTCGCAATTGCTTGTCCACTTGATGCTGAACGATAGAAAATTCTGAATAACTAGTCTTATCTTCATAATCATTGGTCTCTCGTACGAATTTTCCGCATGCGAATTCATAGAAATCTTCACAAGGGTCAACACTTTCATTCATGGCGTTGAGCATTTTTTCAGATTCTCTTAAACAAACTTCAGTCGTACAAATATTCACACCATTTGTAGCTATCTCGTTTATATTATTTTCAATTTGAAATTTGATCTTCGATTGATATTCATCTTCTGTAGAAACTGCAGAAGCTCCTGTTGATTGTTTTAACACTGAACTCGATACTGTGGCGCTGTTTGCGTACACAGCAAAGTACAACAGAGGAAAAGCTACTCGAATCATATCAAACTGAATTTTAACGACAATTTCAACAATTTTAGAAGAAATAAACACTTTAAATGATTCAATTAGAAAAACTCAAATGCTGAATTTGTTAAGAAAAGCAGCACGTTTTCGTTATAAATTGTTGATGTTATGACAAGCGTTATGGTCTCAATCTGCTCAATGGAATATTATTTTAACAACTTATTCCCAAATTCAAAGAATTTTTTTTATATTTTTCATATTTATTACCACAGCAAACAGGTCTGAATGCTATGATTTGAGCGATCAATAGCAACTAAGACGCAGGTATATACAAAAACTGTAATTGCTAGAAAGCCTATCCAAGCTAATAATGACTGGTAAAAAAAAACAATGCAATATTAATATTCTCTCAAGAGCCCCTCAATCAATATTGAATAGAGTTCCTGATACGTCATGATGCATCAAACGCTATGAGAAAAGGCAAACACAGATGATCCGTCTGAAAATTTATACAGCTACTGGCTATTATTATTTGAATAATAATCTGAAGACTCATGCATTATGTAAATTATTCACAATTCGACGTTTTTGGTGTTCGCTTATAGCGAGATAGCGCTGGTGCGTGCCTAGCTTGCTTATCTTACGGCAAAATAAGTTCGTTCATTAGGTAGTCAGAGCTTGTATTCTAGTCGACAGGAAATCTGGGCCAATAAATTAGACAGATATTGATTGCTAATTATCTGTGTGAATTATTTGGTATACTCAGGCTAAATTGTTAAAAACTCAGAAATTGGATAAGATTTCATAAGATTTCATTATATATGACTAAATTATCCACTAAAAATATTGTTTGAGGTAGAATTTGAAAAAATTTAACTAGAATTGTGTTCAGAATACAGATATTAAATTATTAAATAAATTTAGCCCGGCTAAATAATTTTTTTTCTGTATTCTGAACACAATTCTAGTTAATTTTACTCAAATTATAGTCCAATCTAATTTTTTATTGGATACATTAATGATATGAAATGAAATTTTATAAAATATGACCCATTTCCAGAGTTTTAATTTGGCCGGAGCACTTGGAACCGGTTTCAGTAACTGTGTGTCAGTTGCACCATCTATAAATAACATTGTTGTCTTCATTTTATAACATTTTGTTTAACATTTTATTTAACTTTTATATATTTTTTAAACTTAAACTACACTAATTTATTAACATTAATTTCACCAGATTTCACATTTCTTAATCGGATTCATTTGGCTGCCAGCTGCACAATTGAAATCACTTGAAAAATTGTGGGAATTTTGAATTGTTCCGATCACACGAAATTTGTGTGGCGCATGAACATTTGTTGTGTAATACAATGTATCCAATTCAGGTCGCGTCACTGCGCACCATGTTTGTGCTGCTGAGATCCAGAATAATTGATTTGCTGTGTACTTCAAACCGGGCAATATTAAATCATTTCCATTTTGTCTTATAAATTTCTGATAAGCCGAGTAAATGCCTTTGATACCATTATCGGCAATATTTTCGCCTTGAGTATTTACGCCATTCACCTGAATTACAAAACAACAGTTAGATTGACATTCAACTAAAAACAACCCTTCAAACTATGACTTAAATTGGTAATTACCGTTAAATTTAAAGTTGGATGAGCGAAATTTGAATACTATAAAATAAAACAGATATTAAAATGAATTAATCGACTAGTTCTTTGCCATTTTTCCCTGGATTGAATCAATGTACCTGTTCAATGAAACATTGCGCTCGTGAGTTAAATTGAGTTATAGTGTTTCCTTGCCACCAATTGTTCACATTTCCATTTGAATCAAATTGTCGTCCTTCGTCATCGAATCCTACCACACAAAAAAAAAATAATTTAGAATTTAACTTCACATTATGATGCTATTGACTTTCAAAATTTCTATGAAAGATCGTCATACCGTGTGTGATTTCATGTGCGATGACCCATCCAATTGCTCCGAAATTCATATATGACGGACTGTTATATTGTTTGAAAAAGAATTAATTTTACGAAATGAAGCTTCCAATTATAATGTGATAATGAAATCTTTATAAATACTTACCGATCGGCCGAGAAAAATGGCTCCTGGAGAACAGCAGCAGGTAACTCTGCAAAGAACAGAAGTGAAATGATAAACAACAAAATATATTTCATTTTTTCAGTTGATTGAATGAAAAACGTACGTATACTATTTTCAGTAGGTGAATAGAATGCATTCACTATGGCCGCCCTCGAATGTGATTCCCAATCCGTTTTATTGACGGGCTTCCGTAATTTACTAATCGAACGTGTATCAAACAATTTGCTGATTTCAACGACATTTTGTAAGTACGAATCCGGTTGAAGTTCCAAATCACGATAATATTCTTCCAATTTTTTATCATCGATAAGCTCATTGGGATAGGCTATATGGAAATAGATGTTGTTCGCTTTTACAATGGCTTCATCTCTTGATTTGTCATCCATCCATGACACTTTGTGCAACGTTTCAATAAACTCCTCATGAATACTTTTTACCAGTCGAGCTGCAACTTCTTTCGATTTTTCATCAAATTGTTTACGAACGTAGGATGCTCCCGCGGAAATCGGTAAACTGAAAAGAAGAATAAAAGAGTATACACTTGAACAGTTTAATTCATCGACTAGACAAGAGACAAAGTATTGATTTTGCCACGAAAACGAGGTAAATTGACTTTGGTCACTTTTAGATTTGAGACTCCATTCGAGAGTATATTCGATTATAAAATCGTTCCAACGAACAGACGTCAACGACGATGCCATTTTGCAAAAAGTGCCAGTGATAAGTTTTTCCCATGGAAAACTTAGACTTTGGTCAAAATTTGAATCCGATCAGATATCATTTACTCAAGCGCGGCAGAGTTGAATTTTCGAGGCAAAACCAGTACTTTTCCTAATCAACGTTATTCATGATGATCTATTGAGTTGCTTACTAAGCCATCGTTAATTTGACACATTCGGTAATTCGTGGAAGTGATTTCTGTTTGCCCGTTATCGCCGCAAGATATTGTTGGGTTCGTTGATGTAGGACATCATTTAAATATTCGGAATGTGAAAAAACGATTCGCCACGCATAGTAGTTGGCTATGGTTCGTTTTGATGTCGATTGAAGAATTCCACTTAAGTGTCTCAAGTAATTTTTATCCATAACTATGACCACTTCATTACTATCAACGTGCTCAATGTCATTGAGATTCCAATTAACAAAGTCTAACCAATTTATATTGGGATAAACGGATTGTAGATCTTTTATGGTGAATGGATTATTAGTACGTGATTTATCGCGACGCTCTTCTTCGCTTAAAGACACCTGAAAATATTAGCATGTATAATATTTAAATGATTTTTTGTTCTGCCAAATAATGCTACCAACCTTTGCTAATTCTATTTCGAATTGGAGTACTTCAACAAATTCAATTTCAGCATTTGATCTATCCGCACCAAAAATGACAGCTGCATCAACCATAAAGTCATAATAAGCCTTAACAAATGCATCTTCCATTCCTTTCAGCAAAAACTTTCGCGATAGACCGAATGTGGCTCGGTTGAGCTGAAACAACATTTAATGTTGGTGTTATCGAAAATCAAGGATTCAAATGATGCGCAAAAATTGTTTTGTCATCACTTCGAAAGAGTCTAAGAACCAATGACTTACGGAAATGACACGTTGGGAGGTGTTCCTCAATTCTATTGAAATAGATAATTCGAGGATCAGAGAACCCAAGCCATCTCTGGAAATTCTTTTGTTAGCTTCCATCCAGTCAAATTCTCTGGACTTCCAGGTATCACCTTTGACTGCAGGCCATCCTCCATATTTATCTAAAATCTCCACCATCGGTGTGATACCTGAAACCAAACTCCTTAGCATGTTGATATCTTTTCAAAATAATCGCTTTACCTTTTTGGTTTAATGTTGCTTCATCTAAACAAGCTTTTGTAAAAATTTTCGCTAATTTAAACGGTTTTGGTTCATTTGGTTGTGGCTCCTCTGTGAGAATTGCTTGCAATTGTTCATCAACTTTATCTTGGACCACAGAAAATGATGTCTGACTGCTTTTATCCTCCGGAATAATTGTCTGTCGTAAATATTTCCCGCATGCAAATTCGTAAAAATCTTCACATGGATCAACACTTTCATCCATACGACTAAGCATTTCTCGTGAAGCTTTGGCACAACTTTCACTGTTGCATATTTTGACATTCTGAAGGAATTCCGATGATGGCTCTGATCCGCTAGTATTTTGTATCACTGAACTAATCACATTAGACGTTGTGCACAGCAGAACAAGAGATATTTGAAACATCATACTGATCCGACCGCTCGTTGTTAAATCCCTTAAAATATACAAAAAATCTTTTTTTTTTCATTTTGGCACTTTAAACTAGTTTCAATTAAAATTTCCAATATTTGTATTTGTCATCTGTAGAATGAATCTCTCTATATTCATTCTATTGATTTGTCTAACTCTATTACCACGTAATATTATACAATTGTTGTCGCCAATTGGTTGAAACATTAATCTCTCTACTGTCAAGAAAGTAAACTGAATACTAAAAATGCTAAATTTAGAAATCGCAAAGAATATCTCATTTCATTCGGTAAATCAATAGGCAAGTCAATATGATATCATATGTAAATAAATTTGAACTGGTTATTTGTTTTGAAATAATCACGATTTATAAAAAAACACGACATGCACTAGCTCCATATTTGCAAATTAGGTTTTCAATGTGTGTCCGTGATAAAAACAGGTTTATTGGCAAATTTAAAATAAAATGTAGATTAGTAGACCGTTGAAAAAAAAAACCAAACAGACAGGTGTAATCAAACAGCCGTCTGCCGCATAATGTTATGGTGTTGAATCAACACTGTTGATTAATTATGTATCACTTCGATATTCTCCGGTCAACATTTATCGATGATAGTTAACAAAGGACTTGATCATTGATAGCAAAATAGCACATAGATAAAATCGGTTCAATACAAATCACCTTCAACCATATATATAAAAAAATTTAATAAAATTATTCATTCAATTTGAAAAAAATATAGTATTTGTGCTGAATTTTTCGTTCCAATAGATGAATCTTAATGTTTTATCGCTCTAATTTCACTTTGCACTCACACAAATTTCGAATTGTTCAAACAACTGACAGATTAGGCTTTACAACCAAAACATTTCAAATGTAAAAAATAATTTCAAATATTACCCCATGATGAATATGAGATGTGTTCTGCTCTATAACTTAAATGTGACTGATTCCATTTCAAAGATAAACTCACAATTTAAGCAACCGACAAGTTTTATTTGTACATGGCCAATGACCAACATCAAAATACATTCAAATGATTTTCATATGACTTTTTGAAATATCCGTTTTTTTTTTTAAATAAATTTCGTGTAGATCTTCAAACAATTTTTTCCCATATGGTTGAAATTCAAGCGGCACGTACTTTAATGCGCATGAAAAAGAAGACGTCACTTTCAATCACCAAAACTGGTTTATGATCAACAGCTGTGATCCATTGAATGTCACAAATAATCGTTGTTAAATGTCGCAGCAGCTAAAGCAACAACATTAAATAGGTAAATAGATCAAAGAGTAACGTTATTTCACCGTCTCCACTTCTGTGGATTTTGATATTGATATTACAGAATGCAAAATCGGCGTTGATTGGCCTTGTGAGCTTATAAATGTATATATTTGGAATGAAACAGTTCAAAAAATCGGCCAAACAAACCATAGGCAAAATTATTCAGCTTGACAACACGTTTTTCCGAAAATTTCCGGGAAATGCGTGCCGATGATTTTCATGAGAAAATACAGTTGCATTACATACTAGATTACATACCAGTGACCAGGTAATTAGAATTCTAAATGATTAGCAATAGCAACACACGAAAAACAAAATGTGATGACGAAAAACCAAATGATATTATGTTTTGTGTGTGTCACATTCAAATGAAATTTCAAAATAAACTTGTGTATTTCTGGGCCAGTTGTGCCATAGTATCGATGTGGCAGACACACTTTGCATTCGTGTAATCCTTTTCTTTTCCTGATTACCATAAGCCTTTCAATCGTTATGAGTTTGTTGGGCAGATTAAATTTGTTGAAACAATTTGAACGCTTCAAACAAGAATGGCAAAGAAAAACCCCAAAACAAAAGTGGCAAATAGTTTACGATATTGGGAAAATATTGAGTGATATAAATGGTGTGAGGGTTTACAGTGACATGAAAAATTATTGGTATTCACATGCTGGCAATTGTTTCGCATTTATCTTTTCTTCAATGGTATTTTACACGCTGTGGTTTTATTTCGAACGAGGTGACTTTTTAAGAGGCATGCAATGCACTTGTAATTGTGGAATCGTAATCTCAGTGGGTTTAATTATTAGTTTGAATTTTGCGTTTTAAAAACTCTTGCAATTTCAATATATCTAAACCAACGATTAATTTAGGTTCTTATAGTATACTGGAAGGACATTGGATCAGATCGTTTCGCCATCAACAGCATATTAAACTTTTCAGGAAGATATATTTATATGGATGATGCACGCCCGTCAAAATACAATACGCTATGCGAAAAAATGGTTAGGAAACTCGTACAAAATGCAGCAATCATTGTGATTTTGATCATAATTTCGCATCTAATGTGTGGAATTGGCTCATTTTATGAGCTAATTCTAAATGGTACTCGAGTAAATTTTCTGAGCTTGGAAATACCATTTTTCATGGAAGATTCTAATGTCGGTTATGCCATAAATTTGACTCTGCAAGTTATATTCATTTGTATTTCTTTAACGGCAAATATGAGTATTGAAATCGCAATAAGTTTGGTATACAATATGATCGAATCCATCCCGGAATTATTTGGACTTGAATTAGAAGAGTTGGGAAATGATTTAAAATTGAATGGAATGAGTTTGAGGGCAAAAATTCGCATATATAATGTTTTTATGAAAATAGATGACTTGAAGGGGTGAGTGTAGTTTATTGAAAGAAGAAGTAACATTTCAATGATTTTGTTTAGCTAAGACACAAACCATACCTTTGAAAAGTATCGTAGAAAGTTACTCGTTCTTTCATTCAATTTAATTAAATAACATGGCTTATTCTGAATAAGTTATTCCCATTTCAGATTCATAAATAAATGTGTTGACATATATTACATGAGATTGTTTCTGGGGCCATTTTTGTTCGCATATTCGATAAGTTTTTCGATTTTCAGCCAGCTAATTGTTAATACGATATGACACTTCTAATTTTATCACAACGCATGAATAAAATTGAAAACTTCTCTTTCTCAGCTGGGCTATCCTTCTGGATACGGATTCGCAATGTGCAATTATATCCTTCTGATTATCCTCTGCCATTTGGGTGAAGGCCTTACGATAACAGTAAATTAACATTGATCGAATTACATTAACCGTGTTGCTCACGAGCGTTTTGATCAATCGTTTGAGATATAAAAGTGGTTCAAACAAATGTTCAAAATATTGTTCGTTGGCAATTCAGTATCTAAGTTTTAGAAAGAAAAAATGAGATTTATTATGATAAAAACAAATTTCCATTAGAATCAGCACATATCGACCGAACTTTTTAATATGCCATGGTATTTGCTTTCTGTATCTTGTCAAAGAGAAGTGGGTTTTGTTATTCATTCGGTTCAAAATGCTAAACTTTTAAAAATCGGTCCACTTGGAAAATTGAATTTTGACACCGCAACAGATGTGAGCATTATTTCCTATTGTTCATCAGTATAAACAAATTTGATGATTATTAAGCTTGAGTATATTAAACTGAAATATAATTCATTTGCAACTTTTACATTAATTGCACTTTATTACATTTTGGTAGCAATGCTTCCTCCTTCAGTGAGTTTTAGGCGAAGACTCTTTGACGAACCCGTACTGAAGAAGGAAGCATTCTGAAATATTTACATCTGAGTATAAAATATCCAAAAAGTGTAATAAATGTAGAATTCAGAAAATAACTTTATTTATTTGCAAATTACACGAAATAGTTCCAAAGTTAAAATTCTTTTGTATTAAACTATGAAATGTATGTTTTTTCAGCTAACTAAATCCATTTACCGTTTTACCATGGTGCTCTTTAGAATATTCAAATAAATGGAAATACTCGAAACCATAAGGGGAGTTCTAACTTTTGTCATAAAAGATGGCTACTAACATAGAACACTTGGGCGATAGCGAGACAAGTTGAAAATGCCGAAAGATCTGTCAAATGTATATGTTTCAGTTTGTGATTCATAGATTTGTGGACGTAATTCAATAAATTTGTCTATTTAAGAATGTTGCAGTTTTTTTTCAAAAGACAATTTCAGTTCAATCAGTGTACGTAGTGCAGCGCTACTAGTGCTGTGACGGTATATTCGTGTTCGTGCATGTATGTCACAGATAGCTCATCCGCTTCGTATAAAAAATCACTCATTTAATATATCTGGTGATAGATCAATGGTGTCACTACTCAAGGTGAAAATATTGCAGGTAAGTTAATGTATTCGAATTTTTATACTATTGTGTCTGTCAATTACCTGCTTTGCAGCTACAATTACTACCATATATAGCATATATGCAATGGTTATTGCCATTTCTATCTAAATTTTACCAAATATAAATGAATATATTCATGAATATATCGCAGGCATTGGCGGATTAAAAGCATCATATGCAGCTTATCAAACACACATACAGCAAAATGGTCCCGATCCAATATTGCCTGGATTGAATTACACAGCAAATCAACTATTTTGGATTTCAGCCGCACAGCTATGGTGCGCAGTGAAACGACCCGAATATGACACAACACAATACATGACCGATTCTCATGCACCTTTCAATTATCGAATAATTGGTGCCTTTAGCAACTCACGTAATTTTTCCAACGATTTTAATTGTGCACCAAATAGTAGAATGAATCTTAACAAGTGTGAGATTTGGTAAAAGTGTTGGACACCGTTAAAAATGTTTTCATGTTAACTGTTAACTGTTAACTGTTTATGAATATAGGTTAATATATTAAACGATATATAGATATAATTCTCACTTTGAACAATAAATCTTGCTTAATTGAATACTATAGAAAGTTAGGAGCTAATATTACTTTTAATTTCAACACCTGTAGAGCGAATATACTTTGAAGTATTTCCATTTACTTGAAAATTCTAAATAGTACCATGGGAAAATTCTAAATAACGATAAATGGATCTCGTTAACTAAAAAAACATATTCATAATAGATTAATAATAATAAAATTACATCATACTTATATGTGCAATCGAAAGTAATGGCTCACATTGGTTGCACATTCAAAATTTAACTCGCCAAGTGGACCAACCCTTAAAAGTTACCAATGTAATACATACACAATTTAATTCTAATTGGAGAATCTATGCTGCATCAATATGCATGATTTTTATCTCCATGAAAGAATAAACACAATATGTGATATTTGGGTACAGAGATTCTGAGTTGTGGTTAATATAAAAACATTATGAGCAACTGTCAAAACTGGAATTTCATTTCCCAAAGGAACAAAGTAACGCTTTTCGAGCTCTGAAGGGAAACAAATTTACCACTTTTTTATTGAGTTTTTTTTAGTAGTGAACAATATATGTATATTATGGTGAAGTTTAAAAATCACGTGTCGATTTGCTCATTGTTGTTTGTTGTTGTGTTGTTGTTATGCGAAGATTTGTTTTAATCAATTCGACACTATTATGTAGTGTAACTGTGTGCTATCTGATATCTTTAGCACGCATTTGAATATTTAATTTTTCAAGCTCTTCATTTGAAAATTTTGAAAAGCTTTTTGGGTTGGGTTGGTCAAATACTTAAACGGTAACAGAGAAAACCAATTTTAATTCTGACCCTAATGTCTGCCACACATTCCCAGCAAATGATCATGATATGCTAAAGAGAATGCCTAGGAGGAAACACGGATTTTTCTCTCACCGAGTTTGACTTACTTCAACCAATATGTTAGACCGAGTTTTTGCTAATTTTCCCCCCAGGAAAATGCCCTTGTGGAAAAAATGACTGCCAGTAGACGATTATAGTCGTTTGATTTGGGACAATAGACATCTGAAAACAATTATCAAGTACTTTTAGTCATTTTTTCTCCCAATTCAGCCGTCTGTTCAATCGTTTTATTTTCTCTAGGGTGTAGTTCCATTTACTTAAAAAGTTTGAAGAGCATCATAGTAAAACGATAGATAGATTTAGTTAGCTGAAAAACATACATTTTATAGTTTAATAATGATAATGAAAGTGGATAGCTATAGTGGATAGCTTCCACTTTTAAACACACAACAATAATTCTCACATTGGTTGCAGTGTCTAAATTTAATATCCCAAATGGTCCAATCGTTAATGGTTTTGCATTTTGAACTGAATGCATTGCAAAGCAAACTTCCTTTTGACACGATGAAGAAAGCAAATACCATGGCATGTGAAAAAGTTCGGTCGTAATTTGCTCATTCTATTGAAAATACGTGTTTCATTATTTATTTTAAAAATAAACGGAACATGTTCAAATCTAAAACGTTCGTACAGAGCTCAACCAATATGAATTCGATTTATGTCAACTTACTGTGTTCGTAAGACTTTCCCCCAAATTGCAAAGAATAATCAGAAGAATATAATTGCACATTGCTGTCGCATAACCAGATGGATAGCCAAGCTGAAGGAAAAGATTTTAACTTTATTCGTGTGCATGATCAAATAAGAAGTGTTATATCATAATTACAATCATTTGGCTGAAAATCGAAAAACTTATCGAATATGCGAATAAAAATGGAGACACAAAAAGTCTAGTGTAATATATTTCAATAAATTCATTTTCGAATCTGAGAATAGAATAAGCGATGTTGTTGATGAAAATCAAGTCAATGTTATATTCCATAAGCTACGGTTACCCTTTAAAGTCATTTATTTTCTTTAATATATTGTGTAAGCGAACTTTTACACTCAAGCTCATTCCATTCGAATTTAGATTATTTCTCAGATCTTCCAATTCAAATTCAATCAATTCCGGCATGGATTCGACCACATTATTTATCAAATTCACTGCGATTTCAATACTTATAGTTGCCGTCAAAGAAATGCAAATAAATATAATTTGCAGAGTCAAATTTATCGCATATCCAATATAAGAATCTTTCATGAAAAATGGTATTTCCAATCTCAGAAAATCTATCCGATCACCATTGCGAATGAGCTCATAAAGTGAACCGACTCCACACATGATATAGGAAATAATGATCAAAATCACGATGGTTATTGTATTTTGCACGAGCTTCCCAATCAATTTTTCGCATAGCGTATTGTATCTCGATGGGCTCACATCATTCGTGTAAATATATCTTCCTCCGAAGTTAAATACGTTATTTACGATGAAACGATCTGGTCCAATGTCCTTCCAGTACATTATAAGAACCTAAGTGAGTCTTTGGATTAGATTTGCCAAATTCAAAATCAATTTCAGTTAATGCACTGAATGAAATTTAACCCACTGAGATAACGATTCCACAAGTACAAGTGCTTTGCATGCCACGTAAAAGATCACCCCGTTCAAAATAGAATAACAGTGTGAATAATCCCAATGAAAAGTAAATAATGGCGAACACGGTATTAATATACGTATACCAATAAATCTTCATGTCACTGTAAATCCTCACACCGATTATATCGCTCAATATTTTCCCAATATCATAAATTACTTGCCACTTTTGTTTTGGGGTTTTTCTATGCCATTCTTGTTTGGAGCGTTCAAATTGTTCCAACAAATTCAATTTATTCAACAGACTCATCATGCGATCAAATGGCTTGCGGAATAATCAATTTTAAGAGAAAAGTTTAAAAGATGTTTGAAGTGTGATTAGGCAGTCGATTCAATAACAACTGGCCCCAAAAGTTTACTTTTAGATGTCAAAATATTGAATTCAATGTAACGCTTCTTTTATTCACACGTAAGCAATGTACGTGTTAAATTTGTTATGTATGACATTGTACATAACAGAAATTATTCGTCACTGGACAATTTGTGCTAGCTTTGCACGACATGTTTACAAGCTTAAGCTTTCTCGTGCCACTAATATTAAATTACATAATGGGGTTATACGCACACAGAGAAAAGTGGTATGGATATTATGTAATATAATTTTTTGTTCTAATAAAAAACCAAAGTTTAACCGGATATCAATACCAGAATTGGTTTTCGAAAGAAAAAATCCAATTGAACGCCGGAAAATGTTAAAATCACACCTGTGTTTCACAAAACAGTTCACAATCATGTTCCAGCCGTCAGCGTATTACCCCATTCTGTAATTTAATATTAGTGGCACGGGAAAGCTTAAGCTTGTGACCATGTCGTGCAAAGCTAGCACATACCAAATTTAACACGTACATTGCTTACGTGGGAAACTTTCGGGGCCAGTTATTATTGAATCGAAGAGGCAGTCACACTTCAGAGTGAGAGCTTTTAAACTTTCCTCTTAAAATTGATTATTCCGCAAGCCATTTGATCGCATGATGAGTCTGTTGAATAAATTGAATTTGTTGGAACAATTTGAACGCTCCAAACAAGAATGGCATAGAAAAACCCCAAAACAAAAGTGGCAAGTAGTTTACGATATTGAGAAAATATCAAAGCATGAATATGACCGGCAACACCGATCGGCGCTGTAATAGTAGTTTCAGCTGGCAACCGCTGATTTTGTACCACTTTTGGTACAAAAATGTGCCAATTTTAGCACAATTGAGAAAGTTATGTGTTGCTTGCGTCATTATCTTCATGCTATGGAAAATATTGAGTGAAATAAATGGTGTGAGGGTTTACAGTGACATCAAGAACTATTATATATAGGCATGGTATAGTTACGCTGCTAATGTGTTTGCAATTACTTATTTTTCATTGGTATTCTACACACTGTGGTTTCACTTCGAACGAGGTGACTTTTTAAGGGGCATGCAATGCACTTGTACTTGTGGAATTGTAATTTCAGTGAGCAAAATTAAGTTTGAAATTGCGTATCAACATCTTAAAGTTACAATTTTTGCACATTTAAACCAAATTTAAAACACACTTAGGTCCTCATAATATACTGGACATCGGATCAGATCGCTTCATTGTAAATAACGTAATAAACTTTGGAGGAAGATATATTTATACGGATGATGCAAGTCCATCAAAATACAACACGCTATGCGAAAAATTGATTGGGAAGCTCGTGCAAAATACAATAATCATCGTGGTTTTGATCATCACAACGTATCTTATGTTTGGGATTGGTTCATTTTATACGATGATTTACAAAGGTGTCCGGATTAATTTTCTGGGCTTGGAAATACCATTTTTTTTCTGAAATTTCACCGATTATTCCTTTTTTAGATTTATGAATGAATGCATTGGCATATATTATATGAGATTGTTTCAGGGACCATTTTTGCTCGCATATTCGATAAGTTTTTCGATTTTCAGCCAAATGATTGTGAATATGATATGAAAATTCTTATTTTATCACGACGCATGAATCAAATTAAAATTTTCTCTTTCTCAGCTGGGTCATCCTTCTGGATTCGGGTTTGCAATGTGCAATTATATCCTTCTCATTATCCTTTGCCATTTGGCTGAATGTGTTAAGAAAACAGTAAATGAACATAAATTTTATTTATTTTGACCACATGCATTTTGTTTATTCGTTCGGGATGAATAAAAAACAAGATAGTCTTGAACGATCTTGCTTCGCTCGAAAAGTATACTCTCTTTCATCATTTCTCCACGAACATCATTTATTGTTTAAATTCTATTGTTTTTTTTTTTGTTTTGTTTGCAAAACAACTAACTTTTCTTGCACGCTATGGTGTAGGGATTTTGTTCATGAAATATATGATTAATTAGCTGCTTCACCGGCGTCGTATCACAAAATATTTTCAATATTTAATTTCAAATATGATTTATTACCATGTTCTACCACGGTCCATCGTGGTCACCCATCAAGGTCTATGTGGAGAAAAAAACATCTAGGACAAAGGCCTACATTTCATTACAGTACATTACATGTAGTGCTAAAATCCCGAACAAATACTCAAAACTGCAATTTCAGTGGTATTTCAGTCAATCATAAATATTCAGATGAATAAATCCACCAATTTCCAATAGAATGTGCAAATTACGACCAAACTGTTTAGCTTCCCATGGTATTTGCTTTCACATGCATGTCAACAAGAAATGTTCTTTGCTATTCAATCAAAGCAAAATGCTAAACAAGTATAATGTAATTTTATTATTATTAAACTTTTATGAATATGTGTTTTTTAGCTAACGAGATCCATTTACCGTTATACCATGGTAATATTTAGAATTTTCAAGTAAATGGAAATACTTCAAAGTATATTCGCTGTACATGTACAATGTACATGTATTGAAATTAAAAGTTTCAATTTCTACAGTGTTCAATTAAGCAAGATTTATTGTTCAAAGTGAGAATTATATCTATATATCGTTTAATATATTAACCTATATTCATAAACAGTTGACAGTTGACAATTAACATGAAAACCAAACGTGTACAACACTTTTACCAAATCTCACATTTGTTAAGATTCATTCTACTATTTGGTGCACAATTAAAATCATTGGAAAAATTACGTGAGTTGCTAAAGGCACCAATTATTCGATAATTGAAAGGTGCATGAGAATCGGTCATGTATTGTGTTGTGTCATATTCGGGTCGTTTCACTGCGCACCATAGCTGTGCGGCTGAAATCCAAAATAGTTGATTTGCTGTGTAATTCAGTCCAGGCAATATTGGATCGGGACCATTTTGCTGTATGTGTGTTTGATAAGCTGCATATGATGCTTTTAATCCGCCAATGTCTGCAATATATTTATGAATATATTCATTTGTATTTGATCAAATTTAGTTAGAGATAGAGACAATAGTATAATAACTCAAATACATAATATAGACTCACCTGCAATATTTTCACCTTGAGTAGTGACACCATTGATCTGTCACCAAATATATTGTATAAGTGAATTTTCATTTGAATAATAAATTCGATTAAATCAAAACTAAATTGTATACCCAAACAACATACCGTCAAATTTAATTTTGGATGAGTGTAATTGGAATACTGTTAATATTTAATAAACGAGAAGAGTGTCAAATGTGTTGAAATTTCAATAATGATCATTTTTTTCCGAAAAGTTCTCATCCATTTGTTTTTACCTGATCAATAAAACACTGTGCTTTCGAAGCAAACCTAGCTTCTGTATCTAGTTGCCACCAGTTGAATAGATTTCCATTGTAGTCAAACTGTCGTCCTTCATCATCAAAGCCTAAAAATAAACAATATTTGAATATCTCTGGAGCGAATGAAAAATGGTTTAATTATACCGTGTGTGATTTCATGGCCAATAAACCAGCCAATTGCTCCAAAGTTCATGTATGACGGCCTATTTGAATGCCAAAGGAACGCTTATTGGTTTATTTATTATCTTTTTATTAAAACATATTCAATACTATAACTTAAAAGGACTCACCGATCAGCCGAAAAGAAACGATCTTGAAGAATTCCAGCTGGCAATTCTGCAAGATAGTAATGTTAAAATATAAGTTGGCTGTACCTTCAAATATAAGCGGACTGATTGTGACGTGAAATAACAAATTAAATATGAATTTAAACAATTAAAAAAACGTACGAATACTGTTCTCAGGCGGCGAGTAGTATGCATCTACGTTGGCTGTTCTTGTCGAACGAATTTTCCAATCAGTTTTATTAACAGGCTCACGCAGTTGACTAATTTCCCGTTCTTTATTGAATTTCCGAATCCGAAGAACACTGTGCAATAAAGAGTCCGTGTGTAGCTCCAAACCATTATAATATTCTTCAAGTTTGTTATTGTCAACTAGTTCATCAGAATATGCGATGTGAAAGTCCATTGCTTTGGCCTTTTTTATGGCTTTAGTTCGTGTTTCTTCATCCATCCATGGCACTCTTTGCAATGTATTTATGAATTCTTTGTGAATACTATTGGCCAAGTTAGTTGCCGCTCTTTTCGACTCCTCATTGAAGTATTTGTTAACGTATGTGGCGCCAACTGAAATTGGCAAACTGAAACATATATTTAAACTTATTACAAAAAGCCACTTTTTTTTTGTAAATAATTTATTGACTTGACTCACTATTTCATGGTCCGTTTTACACATTCCATAAGTCGAGGATCTGGTTTTAGATTGCCTAATGTTTCTGCCACAAATTGTTGATAACGTTGATGAAGAACATCATTCAACAGGGTTGAAGTGAATAGAACTAGTCGCCATGTAAAATAATTTGCTATCGTTCGCTTTGGTGTAATTTGAAGAAGCGCATCAAGTTGTGACAAATAATTCTTATCCGGAACGATCACCACTTCACTGTCATTGATCGCCATTTTGTAGTACAAATTCCAATTAACGAATTCCAGCCAATTTACATATGGGAATGTTGTCTGAAGCTCTTGAATAGTAAATTCATTCAACATAATCGATATGTTGCGGCGCTCCTCAACAGATAAAGAAATCTAAACAATTTTTAAAATTTTATTTAAACATTTTCGAAATATTTGTTGCATTTTTCAAAAAATGCCGTTAAACGACTCACCTTTGCTAGTTCAATTTCGAATTGAAGTGTATCGAGAAGTTCATGTTCCGCATCACTTCGATTGGCTTTAAAAATAACGGCTGCATCAACCATAAAATCATAATATGCTTTGACTTTGGCATCTTCCAGTCCTTTTAATAAAAATCTCTCTGACAATCCAAAATCTGGTCGATCAACCTACAAATAAAAGTGGTTAAAAAATATGGTTCTTGTCGGAATAGTCCGTGAAAGAACTTCTTACGTAGAATATGCGCTGTGAAGAGTTTTTAAAGCTTGGACGAATTGAAAACTCCAAAATCAAATCATCAACTAAACCATCGTTTAAAATATTTCTTTTTGCTTCTATCCAATCCCAATTCTCAGATTTCCAGTCATTACCTTTAACCACTGGCCAACCTCCATATTTTTCTAACATATCTTCCATCGGCGTAATGCCTAAAAGAGGTGAACGAGCGTAAATGAAATGCAGAACTATTCAGGAAAGTGTTGAATTTTACCGTTTTTATTTAACATTGCTTCGTCCATGCAAGTTTGCGTAAATTCTTTGGCCAGTTTGTATGGATTTGGTTCATTTGGTTGTGGCTTTTCGGTTAGGATTGAACGCAATTGATCATTAACCATATCCTGAATTTGAAAGAATGAAATTTCCACGGCTTTGTCCTCTGGGAGTTTCGTTTCACGTATATATTTGCCGCATGCATATTCATAGAAATCTTCACAAGGATCAACACTTGCATCTAAGGAGCCAAGCATCGTGGCAGACTCCTTCAAACATATATCCGAATTGCAAATTTTCGGTTTGACAGTTGCTCCATTCTCATTCACACCAGTTTGGACTACAATTTCAATGTTTTGGTCATCTTCAGGTGGCAATAGGACTATTGTTGGCACCGTTGCACCATTTATAGAACTATTTATGCACAGCAATAGGAAGATTACACTCAACATTTTATTAAAACACTGTTCCGTAAATCAATCTCTGCAATTTATAAATAAAAAAAATCGATTTGGAAATTCGGGGTTGTTATCTCATTGAGCTTACGACAAATTAATTTATTACGATTGCAATAAATTATAAATTCAGAAGTCGGCAACCGTTACGCTAACAATTTATATTTTAACCACGTAGAATAATCTTGGGTTATCAGGGGAACACTTTCTCAAACGCAATTCAAAAATGAACATGAACATTAGTAGTCATAGTTACAATGAATATTTAGAGAGTTATGCGGCAAACGACAACAGCATCGCATGCAACAACGGTAATCAAGTAGCTTTTTAAATAAACTCTATCATTTCACGCTTGTAGTCATGTGGTATGCATACTGAACCGCTATCGAACGCACATATTCTCAACTTCTGACTTTTAATTTCGATTTTCATTTGGTTTATGTAGTTATGGCTAATGAAATATCGAATTCATGAAATAAAAATTGTCTATACAATATTTGTAAATTATTTATATCATTTACATATTCAATTGTTATTTCCTAGATAGAAATATTATTTTCTTAAAACTCACTATTTATGCCACTATTTATACATCGAAAGAATGTTTTATGTTGTATTCTGGTTGTTAACTTTTTTTATCAATTTACTATAAATAATATGATCAGAACAATTTATCCAAATAAATGTTGATAATGAATAGCTTCATATATTACCGTCAGTGAAGGCCCAGCTTACCTCACTAAACTCTCCGAATCAACTGATCGAATTTATTTAATAAATTGAAAGTTCAAACGTCTTTTTGATGCGCAACAAATTCTCAATGTTTCACTATCAGCATTAGTCTGCTTCAAAACAACTCATTCAGAATTTATTTAATCTTGTCCGTTAAAAAAAGTACAAAGTGGTTTTTTACGAACACAAATGCAAGCAAAGCTGTCGCTAGACTGTGTCCAGTGGACACTCATCTATTCACACACACAAAGAACAATGGATTGTAATACGTAACATCGAGACATCAGATGCTCTGGTTAAGCAGTTAGAAATAGGAACAAAGGAAGAAACAAAAAACAATAATGTATTATTATTATACGTTTATCGCCAATAAATTATTCGATAATATACAGACAGCAATATAGCAGTTTAGACAGCAATATTCTGAAAAATGCACTATATATATATATTTTTACGATTTGAAGTAGGATAATTACTACGTATATTAATTGACGTCTACCAAAACGCGTCTTCTTTGAAACATTCTTTAATCAAGTTGATAAGAATATTTCATAATAATCACAATATCAGAATTTTGAATAATGAGCATGTGATTGGAATAGAATTCCGCAAAGATTAAGAGACCTTGACACGTGAAAGGGCAATTTGTGGAGAGATCGAAACCACAGTGTGAGTGTAATGCATTCTATAGCACTAACACCATCTTTAGGCACGATACTTATGTTCAGCGTGAATAGTAAAAAATTAAGTTTTATTCTTTTGGATTGGATGCTAAGTTTAACAGAAATTTCAGATGACATTTAGAAAAAAATTTACTTTTAGAACTTCTAGGCTAGAAGTCCGGAAGTCTTGATTAGCTATTGTACTTAAATCAGAGACAGTGCTCAGTAAATACAAAGGGTATCATCTTATTCTCCCAGAGGACTCATTTCTGCATCTTTTCTCCTTGGAGGAATATCGGGAGAAGATATTGCTCTTGGGAGAATAATGCACGTTCTAAACACTGTTGCTGTATCGATTTGACATCAGTCAAAATATGTTGAAATTTCAAAAATCAAAATCTGGACATTAATAAGTATAGTTCCGAAGTTCGCCGTATTTCTATAATGCATCATAAATGAAAAGTACGTGGCGCTGCTGATCCACGTACTTCCAATACGTTGTATAATGTCCAGAGTCTGTCGCAAATATGGGGGAAAAAGGAGAAAAATATTCTCCCATGGAGGATATATGCAAAAATACGCCCTCTGGGAGAATAAAATCGTACTCTTCGTAGATACTGAGTGGTGCTGTTACTGTATTAATCGCAAATAGCTCGCTGAGTTCATTGTAAAAACATTTTCGAGTGTCCAAATTGGCATTCAATATTTGACAGAGAACCATAATACACAGAAGACCGGTTATTTCGGTGATATTCTATAGATGTTTAATCAACAAACAAACACGTGCATTATATTGCGCATAACCATGATTATTTATATATGAACTTTCACCTATTTTAACGTTTAACAAAATGATAATTCAGCTATAAATATTTTAATTCGTTTCTGTGGCACGGCCGATGTGTTTATTTAGTATTTATTACTAGGGGTTGGATACAGATTTTAGTAGAGCTACTTTCAATTAATACGTCTCTAGTTTCTTTTAGTTTTTTCTAGTTCATCTAATATTTCTAGTAAATAATTCCATAAGCGTTTTATGGCCAATGTGTTTCTTATGGCCAATTTCTTCCATAAGAATTACATTGCCCATGCATTCCTCATGGAGAGATTAACTTTTGAACAAACTCTATAATACACGCAATATAATTCTTATGGATTGAAATGTACATAAGAAGGACATTGATAGAATATTATTCTCTTGGAAGAATTTTCAGGCAGTTTTTTCCACTAATATTCTTCTAATAGCCTCTAGTATGCTTTAATTTGTCTAGTTTTCTGCTAGTCTTCTACCTTGCGAGAGGTAACCAACTCGCAAGTTCTGCGAGTTCGTAAACTGTCAAATATGTCAACGCATTTGTATTCACATTCACGTTTGCACTCGAACTTGCACGAGTACCCACGTGTTATTTGAAAGCGGAACTCGTGTACTGAAACATAAGCTGCTAGTTCTTTACTAAATGCAAAGGTTACTTATGTTATTGTCTCGGAAAGGATACCACCACCATAGGAAAATCAAGAAAAATACACGAACTACCAATACTTTACATGTGAAAGATGTGGTAGTTTGTTTGTTTTTCTTGGTTTTTCTGTGGTGGCGTTACCACTACCACATTTATTTACATCGATTTCAATGTATTTAATGTTGACATAAGCGACCTGTGGCTATATGTAATGATTTTGTGTGAGTTTTCTGCATGTTTTGCTCATTAAAATGCAAATTCATACAATGTCATTCTTAACATTTGAATTTGATTTCATTGAGATGATCATAAAATCATGTGCTAACAATATATCTTAATCAGTTAAATGAATATAAATTATATTTAAACGTAGCTTCAAATATGTTGATTGTGAAGTGTTCGGATAAGTCACCAGATTTCACACTTGTTTATCGGATTCATTTTGCTTAATCCAGGCATACAATTAAAGTCTTTTGAAAAATTGTATGAATTGCTGAATGCCCCAATCAAACGATATTTGAATGGTGTATGCACATTTGTCATGTATTGCATTATATCAAAATCAGGCCGAGTCACCGCACACAAGGTTTGTGCGGCTGAAATCCAAAATAATTGATTTATTGTGTAATTTAGTCCAGCTAGAGCCAAGTCAGGTCCATTCTGTTGAATGTAATTCTGATACGCAGAATACACTACTTTTATAGCTCCATTGTCAGCAACATTCTCACCCTGCGTATTCATACCATTTACCTGAAATGCATCAACTCCGTTGAAATGTTAGCATTCAATAAAATCTTTATGCACAACACTTACCGTTAGATTTAAAATGGGATCCGTGTAATTCGAGTACTAGATTACCAAAAATGACACATATTAATCAAACATTGCATTCGTATTTCATTGAACTGGGGTTACCTGACGAATGAAACATTCAGTTTTCGATGTGAATTCCTTTAGCGTATTCTCTTGCCACCAATTAACCAAATTCCCATACAAATCAAACTGTCGTCCTTTGTCATCAAATCCTAAACGAAATTGTTATGTGGAAGGTGTTAAACAAAATGATATGAATGTAATAAGATCGTACCATGTGTCATTTCATGGGCAATAAACCAGCCAATTCCTCCAAAGTTCAAGTAAGACGGCCTGATAAGTTTTCGAGATAATTTCAAAAGAAATTTTATGTAAATCACAATGTTGATTTGTATGATCGAATGGAAGTTCTTACCGATCGGTGGAGAAAAATGGCTCTTGAAGAGCAGCAGCTGGCAATCCTGCAAGCAATTTTTTTTTTCAAACAAGTTCTATAAAGATTCAAGACAATTAATTTTTAGATCAATTTGAAAACATACGAATACTATTTTCCGTATGCGAAAAGAATGCGTTCACTGTTGAAATCATTGAATGCGTTTCCCAATCTGTTTTATTGATTCGATTGCGCAGCTGATTTATAAGTCGATCATTGTTAAATTGGCGAATACGCAACAAACTGTGCAACAATGAGTCCGATTGTAATTCCAAACCGTTATAAAATTCTTCCAATTTGTTATCATCAACCAGTTCATCGGGATACGCGATATGAAAAAACATTGCATTCGCTTTAGCGATAGCTGCAGCTCTCGTTTTCTCATCCATCCACGAAACTCTGTGCAAAGTATTTAAAAATTCATCATGAAGACGACGAACTAGGTCAATAACAGCCCTTTTTGAATCGTCGTTAAAATATTTCCGAACATATGTGGCACCAGTGGCAATCGGTAAGCTGAAAATACCATCAATTTTGTGTGTAAAAAACTGTTTCAAAATGAAAAACATTCAATTAATACACTGCATACAATGCCATTGTTCGTTTCACGCATTCAGTTAGCCGAGGAAGTGATTTCATTCTGCCCGTGGTAATCGCAACAAATTGTTGGTATCGCTTATGAAGGACGTCATTCATCAAACCAGAACTAAAAAACACTAAACGCCATGCAAAATAATTGGCTATCGTTCGTTTTGGTGTCATTTGAAGAATGCCATTTAAATGTAACAAGTAATTTCTATCCCAAACGATTACAATTTCACTCTCATTAACATGGACATAATCGTTCAGGTTCCAGTTTATATAATCTAGCCAATTAATGTATGGGTATGTTGATTGAAGCTTTCGAATTGTGAACGGATTGTACTGAGAGACAATGTTAATCTGAAAATATCATGCACAATTTGTGTGATTTTATTTGATTTGAGATTTTATGTTTTTGCATGCTGTTAACGATTCTACCTTTGCTAATTCCATTTCAAATCGAAGCGCATCAAGAAGTTCATTTTCGGCAATAGTTCGGTTGGCACCAAAAATAACAGCTGCATCAACCATGAATTCGTGATAGGCGTTCACGTGTGGATGGTATATTCCCTTAGTTAGGAATTTCCTCATCATTCCATATCCACCTCGATCAATCTGATGACGGAAATTGAAATCGATTTTAATTAATACATTTTCTAGATTTTTATAAAGATCTAGAATTTCATAGTAAAATGATGACAGCAAAATTATCTCGTAAATGATCGTTAGTGTTCTACAAATAAAACATGGCTTAAAATATAAATCGCGATAAATTAAAATCATCAGCTAACGAATCGACGATGAAAGGAAGCGAGAAATGTATTTATTCATTGACCCAAGATAGATGTTGTTTTAGTACATTCACCCCATGAGCCTATCTCAATCAACGTAATCAGTTTACATTTTCCGACAGCTAAAAATGTTGGTTCATTGACGAAACAGCAACAAAAATAATTAAATAATCATTATTTACTTGAACAACTCGTTTAGATGAGTTCATGAAATCGGTTCGAATGCGGCATTCCAAAATTAAGTCATCAGGAAGGCCATCTTTTAGAATTTTCTTATTAGCTTCAAGCCAATCCCAGTCTTCGAAATTCCAATTGTCACCTTTAACCACGGGCCATCCACCGTACTGCTCCAAAATATCCACCATTGGTGTGATACCTGTGTGAAGTATATTTTATTCAGACGATGAACTCACAATGGTTGTTCAGCGCTCTCGAGTAGACTTTCGAATATATTACCTTTTTCATTCAGCGACACTTGATCTAAGCAAGTTTTAGTAAACGTTTTCGCGAGCATGAATGGAGTTGGCTCATTTGGTTGAAGCTCTTCTGTGAGAATCGATCGTAGCTGTTCATCAACTTTATCTTGCACCTGAGTTACTGATATTTCAATATCCTTGTCTTCGGAGAGCACAGTGTCTCGTATAAATTTACCACACGCAAATTCGTAAAAATTTTCACACGGATCAACACTTTCATCCATGAAATTGTGCATTTTAACCGATTCCTTCTGACAGATTTCAGTCGTACATATGTTGAATTGGTCATTATTCTCCACTTCATTTATGCTGTTGGGATTTTGATTGTTCAGTATATTTTCTTGAGCTGGTGATGAATGCGGAACTTCAATAATTGATACCGTTGCACTATTCACGCAAACGATCAAAAATATCAGCAAAAATATCAATCGAAGCATTTTCCAACAAAAAAAAAACGAAGAATGCACTTTTTGAATAAATATGTTTATACTTTTTTTTTCTCGTCGAAATAGTCAATTTTGCATCATTTAAATATCAATTATCACTTGTAAACCGAAGAACAAAAAATTCAAGTAAAATAACGCTTGAACACTTCAGCAATGATTCATTCCGTTTGAATAGGTATTTGTAACTGTAGCTGATGCTAAGCGTCAAAACGGTTTAAATGATTTTAAAAAATAAGAATGAATGAACTCTCTACAAAATGAAATGTGAATGACTTTCTTTAACAACAACAAAAAAAAAAACTGATTGAAAATATAAAATATTTGTTATTGCAACAAATAAAAAGATAATTCCGAATTCTTTTGGCATTTAATGAGAGAATTCAAATTATATAGACAAATGATATCAGATTTGTATACATAAAGTAACGAAAACATGACAAACTAATTGGGAATCTACGAAATTGTGATAACAAACAGACAGCCTGTGAAGATGATAAATTTCGCACATACAACTGGAATAAACGTATGGTAGATTCAAAAACCAAAGGTTATCGATGAAGTGTCTTTTGTCATTTTTCATTTGATTCATTTAACTATTTCGATAACTTCACAACTTGAATTCGACTTTTTTTTGGATTCTCAGCAATATAAAGACTTATGTAATATTATATAACAATCATTATTTATTATTATTATTAAATATTAGTAGTGATTCCGATTAAGTAATAATAAGTTGTACTCAAAATTAAGTTGAAGAGAAATTCAGTTGTTTTTATTATTAGAGATGTATTTTCAATGTCAGGAACAGCTGTTGGTCCACTCATCAACAGTCTTTGACATATCTTCGGAGTTTCTAGATAAGAATTTGGATGGAACACCAAACTAAGCATTTAGATTGAAATCAAATGTTAATGACTTTCAATATTGGTAAGCTTAATTTCAAATGAATCATTTTTATACATTCTAAACGATGAGGTTTCTGAAGAAAATTTAAAAATTTCACCAAACTTCGCACTTATGTGTTGGATTCATTCCACTACTGGTTGGACAGTTAAAATCGTTTGAAAAATGTTTCAAATTACTTTAAAAGCACCATTTATACGATACTTGAATGGAGTATGTGCAATGCACATTGTGCATTTGTAATAACGTTCATTTGATCAAAATCAGGTGGTGTCACTGAGCATACGGCAGCATGACATTATTATTTTTGATATATAATAGATAATCTCGCAAATTGATATGACACTTATTCCCAGTGTCAAATTGAGAATACCACCGAGATTCGCTGAAAATAGATTGTAATATGAAAACTATTTCTTCTATTGGATACACGTCTCCTAATTATGATATCAATTATTACCAATAAAATCAATCCATGTGATGCTCAACATTTTTTCAAACACTAGTACGTTATGAGTACCATAAAAAATATTTGCTATAAATGGACGTTCGATATGCGTTAAATTATTACTGGAAATACAAATTTAATTGATTAAAAATGCGCATCTAAAAAAAAAACTAATTTTTTTTTACTATTTTTCCAACATGGGTGTACGTGAGTGTGCTTCCATCAGGTGTGGTGTGTGATCTTGTAGAATAGACTCAGAATAGGTACAAAAATATGACACTTGAAAGCAGTCGGGCAAGCAATCAGTAGTTACTTCATTCCAAATAGCTGAATATTATATATGAAATTTTGTATGAGATTTACTTTTAAATTACTCATTTTTTTAAAAATCTCCTGTACCTGAATCACGATCAAAGCAATGAATATCATTGACCGTGCAGTTTCGAATTGACGTACGATTATTTTCAAAAGACGGCATAAAATATGGATGACAACCGCATGTCTTGTAAATCATGTTTGCAAATCTGAAAAGTCGACAGCGCGATTGCCGAAACTGTGCCAAGTCTTTGTCTGTCGATAGGAGACAAGCCCTAGTTTTAAGAGGTAATCCCAAATAATGTTTTGACACTCGTCCATATCGTGGTCGAATTTGAATAAAATTCTCATAGCCTGGGAGTAATGTGAAAATTTGTGTTGCTTGTGTCACATACTCAGCACAATGATGAATGAATAGATTAAAACCCGATCCGGTTGCAATTTGACCGTTGAATATAATCGAGATTCCACTACCTTTTCCCCATTCGTTTGAAAAGTATGCATCCGACGAATTTATCGGATGAAAATTAAATGTGCAGCATATTCCATAAATCGTTTGCACAGCAATCCAGTCCCCACAAAAACCCCCTTCACACTGATAAGACCGACCATCAACCCGATATCTTACAACGTAATCTCCACAATCCTATTAAATTAATTTTTGTTTTTATTTTTTTTTTTCGATTCAAGACATATGATTCTATACCAAACCGATTTTCGGCATAATTTCAGGCACCGTCAGATTGTGCATGGCCAAAAATGTATCAATTAACTGAAGATCATCATCGTTTTCATTTTCTACACCTTGAGTAAATCCATTTAAAATTCGAATAGCAAATCTAATTCGCGCTTTCGTTGAATTATCTGTAATCATTCTAAATCCAAAGCCAAATTGTTTTTTTTTGTGAAAAGTTGGAAACCATGCAAACCAGGACGACAGTTCTGTCTGAATCTTTAAACTTACGATTTTTCGAGGAAATTTTGAACATTTTTGGGTGAAATTGGATCTATGGGACAAACAGTAATTGCTGGAAATGGTATTGATTCAAGAGGTATCGGTGGTGCGTTTGTTATAATGGTTGGATTGTCGAAAAAGCTACTCCAATGTAGATGGATCAAAATACCAGCAAATGCCAAAACGAGCAATAGAACTATTATCCAAAACCATTTACAACTAAAAGTAATAATGATTAAGATTTTAATGGTATTCAAATAATTCAGTGTCTTACCCTTCGCCTAGAACTGATTTTGTTCGCAAATAATAGAAACCGTTAATTTTCGTCACATCAGCAAATGAATAAAAAGCATCGATGAGACAGTTTTTTGGTGATTCTGATTTAACATTTGCCCGATTCATAAAAGTTAGATGTTTTACTTTGAACTGTTTCTCGCGATCGTGCGAATTGAGCTTCATGATTCGTGAAAGTAGTTCAATTGAAATGAATCCACACGACATACTGACCTTTGTGCGGTATGAATCATATCATTTGTAATTAAAGTAAGCACAGATCAATAATCTCACTAGACGAATCAATTATCGTGTCTACACGCCTAAATTAATCTCATCGACATTGATGCAACCAATTTGATATAATTTTCGGTATTTCCAAGTTGTTAAATTCAATATCAATATCTTCTTCATTTGATTACAATAATCGAAAATTCCATCAAATTAGAGCACAAACCATTTGACCCCTACCGGTTAGCTGACTCATTTTATTATATCGATTTGGTGCTCAGAATCAAAAAATGTAATCAATGAATAGACATTATTTCAATGTTATCTTAATGGGCTTGTATAAATAATATGAATCGAAAGTGTTTGAGGTATAATTGTGGGGGAATAGACAACGGGACTTTTTGCAGTACACACTTGTTGATACAAAAAAAAAACACATTCTTTCCCCATTGTTTTTAAATGCAGTGTGTTTTTGTTATTGTTATTTGGCGAGCATAGGTCATCACACTTTCGTTTTTAAACAAGACTTGCCATTGACGAATGACGGCACATTTTTCATTTCAGTTTAATTGAATTTGGTACTGTTGCGTATTATTGCTTGATGTTTACATCATGCTCTAAAATCGTTTTTTGTATGTTTGTACCATTCACAGCTCAATTTTGACGTTTTTCATAAAACCAAAAGTTTTTTTGCTCTCTACGATTTTTTTTATCAAATTAGATTGAATTTAATCTCAAATGCTTAATTTGAAAATTGTTAACAATACAAAAAATGAATGAAAACATATCACCGTAAACATCAAGCAAAAGTTCCAAGTAAAACTTGGCAGTGTATTATTGCTGCAATAATATAAACTTGCCTTGACAAAAAATGGGTCATTGGCGCTATTTTATGTCTTGTAATGCAACTCGATGCACTATAAAATACAATATGCACTGAAAACTGGCTCCAAATTTCAATTTGGACACTTCATAAAGTTCATTTGCTGTATTCGTGTTGGGTCTTAAACATGCGTGTCAGCTTCGATAAAGTTCTTTTGTGCAGTTTATTTGTTCTGCTGGTGAGTTGAATTAAATTTAACAGTTTTCAGACCATTACCGTGTTTTCTGTAATTTGTGAAAATTGTGAATCATCACGTGAAATTGATGACAAACTTAGGACTTGTTTCAATTAGTTTTAGTTTATCGGTGATTATCTGAAGTTACCAACTGCTGTTTAAACGAACCATTTTGATATTATCTTTTATAGCCCACGATGATTTATGCCTATAAAATTGATAAAGACTTTCCTGATGATCTCTTGCCAGCCGAAAATGATGACGCAAACCAATTTTCATCGATTGAAGTACCTACGAACATTGTAAGGAGTATCAAAAAAGAAGCACGACCAATTATCAACTTGATTATGGATATTTTGGGCACAATTCATACAGCCACCAAAAATGACTTGAAGCGTTCACAAAACAAAGGAAGTCGCTATACACGATAAAAACACATCTAAACTACACTCGATAGTTGAATTCGAATTATTTATTCAGTTTATTTATATTCTATTTGTGACACAAAACATTATAATGTGAAGTGACAATTTTTGTAAATATAAAAAAATGGAAACGTAAATAAATGGCATCCAAATCTTCAAAAAAAAATGAATGTTGTTCAGGCAATGAAAGAGGCTCTTCTTTTTTTTGTAGAGTAGCAATAGAACCATTCTAATTATGTTCAGTGTCTAGTTTTGTATTTGATTGATACTACTAAAAAATGGCATTATAATTATGACAGTCATACATTTCGAAAGCGACCAATCTTAGCAGCATATGATATCAAATGAGCGACATAGCTTTGCTCATGAACACGTTGAACTAGATGAGCCATGGGACCGATGGCATGGATTGGTACCTGAAAAAATTATTCTTTTTCAATAACTTTACTCTTCAATTTTCGATTTAAAGTCACTCACATCTGAACCAGTATGAGCATTTTCATCGGTTCGAATGGCAGCTTGTTGAACATAAGAATATGCCATTGTATCCTTTTCCGTTGGATTTTTGCGATGAATTTTGCCCGTATTATCCGCAGTGAATTGAAATCCATCTGGACCACCAGTCGTATACAAAAGTGTTGTGTAAGGTATGCCGTCCATTTTGGATTCGTGTGCAATTCCCAAAATGTTGTTACCACGATCTGGGTAACCATTTATTGTGAGCGAATGTGAATGATCAGCAGTTACAATGACAAGAGTTTCATCCAGATCAGATCTATTCAATTGGAAATTGGATCGTAGAGTTTAGGAATTGAAAGTGAACACTAGGGTGATTCAAAAAACTAACTTTTTCGAATTTTGACAATCTCGATGTATTTTCATTGGAGGTTGGGTAAGAAAATAAGCCTCCCAAAATTTCAACAATATCCGGTCACTCTAAGTGACCGCTCAGCAGCCCCCGTGTTCCGAAGGTCGAAAATCGACTATTTTGAGAGAAAACTCCACTTTCTAGCCGATCTGTACATTTAATAGTAGTCCGATTGTGTTCAAACTTTCTCAGAGTTACTTTTGTACCATACTGATGGGTTATGCAGAGTTTGGGAGCAATTGGTAGACTTTGTCGTGTACTTTTATTGCATAAAATTTCAAAAATTGGCACTCTGAGGAGAAAATTCTCGTTTTTTGGCTAAAAGTGCCGGAACAAAGTATATTTTTCATCTTTCGATGACATTTCCAGTTAATTTAGGTCAAATTAGCCCATTTTGATGTGCATATCATATTACTACGATGAATATTTCGGTAGTTATAGGCGCCCAAAGTAGTGTTTCTTTCGAATATGCGCGAATGGCCGACTCAACGTCCTATAGCCCGCAATAGGAGCGGCTAAACCATTCTAGAAAGACTTGCATTTGACCATATCTGACCAAATTCAGCTTAGGAATCGATTACCAAGCGATTTGGAACGATACAAGACCGTATTGAGGTCGAAATACGCACTAGTTCCGAACAAGCTTCCCAACTCGCTATCACAGAAGTAAATTCATCCTTTCGCAGCTTATTTTGCATGAAATATGCAAACTATTCTCAATTATTTGCATTCGAATACGATCGTATCATTTGTAGATTCATATTTGACATAATAAATAAAAATGAATGCGCATTTTCCGGATTTTTCATGCAAAATAAGCTGCGAAAGGATGAATTTACTTCTGTGATAGCGAGTTGGGAAGCTTGTTCGGAACTAGTGCGTATTTCGACCTCAATACGGTCTTGTATCGTTCCAAATCGCTTGGTAATCGATTCCTAAGCTGAATTTGGTCAGATATGGTCAAATGCAAGTCTTTCTAGAATGGTTTAGCCGCTCCTATTGCGGGCTATAGGACGTTGAGTCGGCCATTCGCGCATATTCGAAAGAAACACTACTTTGGGCGCCTATAACTACCGAAATATTCATCGTAGTAATATGATATGCACATCAAAATGGGCTAATTTGACCTAAATTAACTGGAAATGTCATCGAAAGATGAAAAATATACTTTGTTCCGGCACTTTTAGCCAAAAAACGAGAATTTTCTCCTCAGAGTGCCAATTTTTGAAATTTTATGCAATAAAAGTACACGACAAAGTCTACCAATTGCTCCCAAACTCTGCATAACCCATCAGTATGGTACAAAAGTAACTCTGAGAAAGTTTGAACACAATCGGACTACTATTAAATGTACAGATCGGCTAGAAAGTGGAGTTTTCTCTCAAAATAGTCGATTTTCGACCTTCGGAAAACGGGGGCTGCTGAGCGGTCACTTAGAGTAACCGGATATTGTTGAAATTTTGGGAGGCTTATTTTTTTACCCAACCTCCAATGAAAATACATCGAGATTGTCAAAATTCGAAAAAGTTGGTTTTTTGAATCACCCTAGTGAACACACATAATTCATCATGCCAAATTTACTTCATAATTTCGAGAGTGCGTTTGACTGCATCGTCCATCGCAGCTGCTTCCGATAGAGCACGGTGAGCGGTACCCCTGTGATGTGCCTGATCAATCATACCGCCCTCAACAACGAGCACAAAACCATGTTTGTTGCGTTTCAATACCTTAAGCGCTTTTTCGGTCATGTTCATTAGCGATGGCATTCCTTTTGGCCCTGTGTCACGTTCGTGATCATATTTCAGATGGCCATTAGCAAAAATACCTGCAAAAAAAAACTCATTTTAAATCTCTCTGAATAGACAAACAAGTTGTTATTCATTTGAATGTATGAGCTTACCCAAAACATAGTCCACGTTTTCATGATCAACATTGTTGAGCTCCCCATTATTTGTGAGAACGGCGTGGGCAAGTGACCGATCTTTTTTATCCTGTGCCCAATCACGGATCAAGTCTCTGCCATCTTTCGAATAACATGCCCATGCATCAACAGGATCTTCGGGTGTATTAGTGACATTCGATACTAGACATTGTCGTCCCCCTCCCATGATTACATTTATGTTGCAGCCCGGTTCATGTTCAACCAATTGCCTGGCAATATCTTTACAGCCTCTATCACGATGCTCTTGTTTCATCTTCGCTTCACATTCCCATCTGCGGTTCGGTACGTGTGAGTACAACGCTGACGGTGTTGCATGAACAACACTGAAATGAAATCGAACACATTTTACTTAGTTGTTTTTTTACTGGAAATACCAAAATTTAGTTTTCAATCTTGATTAACATTTAATTTTACCGTGTTGTTGTGACAAAACCCGTTGCCATATTCGCATCCTGTGCCCATTTCAAAATTGAATCAACGTGATTTGATTTATCCAATGACGCTTGACAATCATCCAATGGTACCGAACTATCTACACCACTTGTTTCATAATTCGATTTAATGCCTATAAATGAATTAACGATAAGTTGGTCGTTAAACGTAATTATACAGAGTACTTTGATAAAGAATGTGTTCAAATACCACAAAATAATGCGGTTGCTGTCGATGCTGAATCGCAAACTTGCTTGTCTGCACAGTATGTCTATATGAACAAAAAAAAATGTGTGATTTCAATCAGTTAGCATATCAAAATATTTATTGGATAGCAATTCAGTGCGTACTTTAAGCAAACCAGTATTTGGAAATGATTCCCAACTCAATCGACCCTCCTCACCGTATTTGTAAATTCGTGTTGCCGTCACGGTACTAAGTCCCATACCATCGCCAATAAATAAAATAACATTTTTTGCTCGTTCTTTGTTATTCTTGGATTCCAACGAACTACGCAGTTCATCTATGGCACTTTTATACCATGTCTCCTGTTCATCAGGTAAATCCATGTCAGGTATATCATCAATTCCTGGATCAATTGCATCAGTTTTCTCTTCAAAAATAATGATTAATGTGTAGCACAAAGATGAAACTAGAACGACAACTAGTAAGGCCAAAAAGTAAATGAGTTTCGTTTTAAAACGATCGCATGCAACACTGTTGTTTTGCACAGTAAACTCAGATGATGTGAAAGATCCACCAGGAATGTCCGAATTAACTTGATATGCTGACGTTGGTGCTCTTGAACGTATTCCATCCGCATTTGAATTGTCCACCGAATTTGGCATTTTGGAGAACTTTCTACTTCTTTTTCTGAGACCCGCCTTATTAATATTGGAACACACAAAAATTTAACGGACCAAGCAAAACCAAATGATGCAATTTGATGAAGCTCTCAGCAGTTACTGAACACAAATAAATAAATTTGTTACGATTAAGATAGAAATATAAAACAAAGCGCTTTGCAAAAAAAGCATAGATTCACACACTGATTTAAATTAAACACAGTAATCAACAGATGATAACAATCAGGTGTGATAAGCAAGTTTTTGTAATGGTATTTTTGATTTGTATTTCAAAAACCCACTTCCAAACGTCTACAAGTGGTTTTGCATTTAAAACAAAAAGTATACACGATATGATTTTATCATGAACTTCGAAGCACTTTTCTACACTTTCCCGTGAACACTATCATTCAACACAATTCACACTGAAGGGCATTGTAATCACAATTGTTTAGTCTAATTAATCATTTCAGTTGAAATTGAGTGGTCAATTGATATAGAAAATTTAAATTAATTTAAAATGCAACGCATGTCAAATGTGAATTCAGTTTTGATTGTTGGTAAAATTGCTTCTATCGCAGTTTTTTACTTTGTGTTTTTTTATTCTTTTCATTTCGTGCACATTGATTTATTGTAATGTAAACCGAGAAATACTACTATTTTTTTGTTGAAATGAACATAAAAGACCCACAGTATGAAAAGTGAACGCGGTAAATGGAGTGATATTTATTTATAGCTGTCGTAACAGTTGACTTATTATTGCTTGTGTTTAGAATACGGAACTTTTTGAATGATTGATATTTAAAATAGTGAACACAGTGAATGTGATCGTAGAATTCAAATTAATAGTCTTCATTTCTGTACCTCCGTATATAATAAATTCTGATTGACAGCTTTGGTCTTAGTTGTGTCAATTAACAAGTGTCAACTGTCAAATTTTCACCAAAGTTCGAAAAAAAATAATTTAAAAACGGTTATTGGGCTGGAGCTATTCTAAGTAAATATAAGATGAAAAAAACCTCTAAATGAGGTTCAAACAGAATGGCGCACTGAGAATCTTTCTCCCATAAAATGGATGATATCACATGGCGATGCCAGTGAAATATATATCTTTGGTCCAAAGTTCTTCGAATAATTCAACGACTTTACCGTACCATATTACAGTGAACGTAAACTAGAGTGCGCCAGTGCGAATCTCGCATAGAAACAATCTGTAAATATTAAGTATTTGTGGATGGCATCACGGCAAAAAAGAACAAGATATTTTGCATTCTAGAGTTGAATCGTAGCCCAACTTTAATCGAATTGATATTAAAACGCTGAAGAATTGATTAATTCGAATTCATCTTTTTTTTCATTAAATCAATACAGTGGCCTCACCGAAAAATAAACCAAAATGATCCGAGAGTGGTTTACTTTTCTGAATTGTTAACTTTTCGGAGAGAAATTGTGAGGATCATAGAAGTCCTGTTTTTTTTTACCAATATACCTTGATTTTATTGAGCATTATGCTTTCTTTATAAACGATTTAAACCAAAAAAAATATTTTTTGTGATTGACTTGAAAAAGTTAGTAATATTGGTTTGCTTCATCGGTGTCATCACATGATTCTTCACTATTTTTGCACGCATATTAAGAAGATTTGACATATGGATTGCGTTGTCGTTAGATTCGCACCATAAGAGCATTCACATTTCGAATAATATTATTTTCGCCAATATTCAGCTGTTTTCCCCTACAATGTCATTCAGAAAAGTCGGGTTCACAAATGTAATTCAATTCACAATAATCTGGTTTAAAATTGAGACAAGATCCTGTTGGCAAGGTGTGAGATCGATGAATCTCTGACTATTACTTTGAAGTTACATTGAAATTATTTTGAAAATGGTAGTGAATCGGCATAATTTTTTGAATAAGAATACAAAGTGCATTTCATTCCTGAGTTAAAATGTTATTTCTAAAAGAGCGATGACTGTTAAATTCGAAATACCATCCAAACTAAAAATGCTAAGGACCCTACCAAACCAGAGCTTGGATTTGATGCTAACAGTACTGTGGTGCCGCTCGCTGTTGCAGGTCGAAACACTGCTATACGTGAACAAATAGCACAATATTGTTCCATTTTGAGTTCTATTCAATGCAATAAAGTGGCACAATTTTGTTTCACTTCAAGTTTTTATGTTGCCCAGCTTGTTCAAATATGCATCTTTAATAGATTTTGGTGGTGGCATCTCCTTGGTACTTTCGGAACAAATGTTCAAAGTGGTAAGAACATTCACACATTGGAAACTTAGTTCGATGTTAAATTTGCGAAATTTCCGCTTTATTTTTTAGGTAACAAATAAGGGTTTTACCTTCATAATATTTTTATTGAACTTTTTCGAATAAATTATGCAATAATATTCAAGCTTCTGTGTGAACCGATAACCTATGCATGGTGACACTTTTCACAATAAGAATAAACAAAACACTTGAATTTATCCATAAGTAATTCCACTTTTATTTCATATTCTTCCGATACACTTTATAATTATAATAGGAATAAAGTAATTTGTTGTATTTTAATTGTTGTATTCGCATGAATAATTGTGGTTTTTGTTGTTCATCTCCTTTATGCTACTTAATGCGTTGAATGTGTTTTATAAATTGTTTTTTTTTTTTGTATTTTCATTCATGACCGCACATTAAATTATGGATGAAATTAAATATTATTGGCTGTCTATAAGTCAATAATTGTCGATTAGAATTGAGAATAAATTGTTTTTGTTTTCATATTTAGATTGTTTGTTCAATGTAATGAATTAGCTTTAACTTTCAATCATGAAATTAATTTTCTTATCTTTATCAACCGTCCAATGTGCTTCGCAATATGGCATTGCTTGTTGCTGTCTCCTACTTTATTTTTGTCATATTTTTTATTTTTCATTCATATATTTTTGTTTAAATCTAAATATGGTTACGTTTGGTTAATCTCTTAAAAAAAATGTTTTAAGAAACAGCAAAAAAAATGACGAATGACCGTCAAAATGCATCATTTTGTCGTAGTTCTGTACCTGATGTAATCATATTGGCAACATTTGCAACGAAAACATTTTCGTAACACTTTCAATTTGAAGAAGTTTATTGACGTAATCTATCTATAGCTTCAAGTAGCTAAATAATTCAGTGGTTAAACTAGTAAAAATTGGTAAAACGAAATCGTAGTTCTAAGTGTTTAAATAGTAGTTTTTTTTTGCGATTGGGAAAAAAAAAACTTGAAACTGTGGATCGTGTAATGAAAATGAATCAACACATAAAACACACGGCAAATCTGGTGATCTTTTGTTGCGAGTTTGTGGTGTAAAAAACTTATACATTTTCTAAAAGAAGAGGGAATTTATTTGATGGTGATGAGTAGAAATCGGTGTCGATTGAGTCCTTAATTACCATTTGCAGCAGTCTCAGCTGGTGCAGGCACAGCTGCTGGTTCAGCTGGTGCAGTTTCCATGCTACTACTCTCAGCATCTTTCTTCACAATTTTCGGATCACCTGGAATCAAAACGGAAAATTAAGTCACTAAATATATGCTTCGTTTATGATCGATTTTGTTTTTGTTATCAAGTTTACCTTCGGAATCAGCTCCCTCGGTTCCGGAGCGTCTACGTTTACGGCCAAAACGCCATTGGCGAGCGGCGAATTTCTGTGGCGGCAATAGATCTATACCCAATACCTAATTTAACAAAAGAAACCAAATTATTAATTGAATAGAAAATTAATTGGAAAAATAAAAATTGAACTATAATTATTTTATACCTTATAAATCCGACGGAATGCAATCAATCGCAAGAATGTTTGCGCAGAAACAGTCAAATCTTCACGCTGCTGTTTCGTTAGGCCAGTTAAAGCATCGTGCGGTTCCTTTTCACATGGATCATGTAAAGCAGGCCCGTTGATAAGCAATCCAGTTGACAATGCTTCCATTACACGACGCATGCAATCGCCGGGACTCAGAGGCATGCCAGCCGAAGAGATAATTTTCTCTGTTAGAAGTTCCAAGGCCTAAAAATAATTTTTTATTCATCGAATAAGTGTGACCATGATGATGATTAGACATTTCAGTTTCAATTGTCATTGTCTGTATCTATATTACCCATTGGCTCAGTGGAGTCCATGTTGGAACACGTTGACACAAGTCTCGCAACACACGAATGATCATAACACATGAATGTAGACCAGTTGCTCTAGCCTAAAATATCGTTGAATTTTGTGCGAATCGAATGTAAAGCACAAAATGCAACAATTCGGTCGAAGAAAAAATGTTTATTTATATTAAATTGCAGCCATTTTAATTCGAATAGACGAATATACGATTAACTTTGAGCGGATTCTTTTGTTTTTCATAAGGCTTCTTTCAATCAAGGAGTTATTTGCGTTTCGTAAGATTTCTAACAATTGCTATGTCATTACCATTGTTTCAACGCTACAGCTGATTGAAAGAGATACGAAAAAATTAAAGAATTTACCTAGGGGCAAATAACTCTTGCGAGTTTTTGCAAATTCTTGCAAATTCTGCGAGTTCTGCGAGTTCGTAAATTGTCAAGTATGTGAACACATTTGTCACATTGAAGTTTGAACTCGAACTTGAACGAGTTCGTCCGAGTTCCCACGTATTATTTGAATGTGGAACTCGTGCAGTCAAATATAAACTGCAAGTTCTCTGCAAAATGTGATGATTTTGTTCGAGTTTTCTGCAAGTTTTCACGCGTTTTCGAGTAGTTATGTGCCCCTAGAAATTCACTCGATTTATCAACGAAAAATCAACAAATCTACAATCTTATATTTATGATAAAAAAATTAGGTGCTTGATCTCTTTAGCTAGGTTTCAATTTCTCCATAGTAAAATCCATCTAAATCCGTGAAATATTGACATTATTTCACGAGATTATTAATTGATTGCTGAGATTCGCAAAGGAAACAAATAAACAAATTGAACAACAATGAAAACGAAAAAAAAAATGTGTTGTTTCTTTTGACCTTAATGGAGACCCTTTTTCAAACATTATCAGAATGCAACAGTTTCTTTTTTCTCTTCCTCTCTCTCTCTCTCTCTGTGTATGTGTTCTTCTTCCTTAATTTGATTGTACTTTATTTTGGTGACAACAATTTCAAAAAACAAACCTGGAACCATTTCGCGTGCCTCAATGCAGCAAGAGCTTGAAGACATGGATCGCGTGGCAGTAGATCATCGGCATTCGGAACCGTTTGTTCCGTTGCTGTTGCAGCAATATTTGAATCTAAAGTGCAAGGTAGTAACAGGGTGTTTGACCATTAACAAACAAGAAATTCATGCTTGTGACATTTTGATAAATACTCCAACAGAATGTGTTTTTTTTTTTTTTTTTGTCGAAAAGTCTATCTAAATGTGTGATAAAACTTAAAGTCATGTAGCAAATACATATTGTTTGCGGTTATGTGGATTTGGCGTTATGTGGCAAGTCACTCGTTGGATGTCAGTTTGTAGCCGAACAACTCTCATCAATCTCCGAATAAGAGCGTATTTGTCTTATCGAGCTGTGATTAATTCGATTGTCACAGACAATGTCAAAATGGTCGAATTTGGTTTGTTCTTTTTTTTTCGTTCGATATGGAGGATTTATCAATTGAATTTGTCAACACACGTTTTGGATCATCAACGGTCATATTCAATGGAAATTTGGAATCTTTCTTCGATTTCAGTGTGATTTTTCAAATCGTCAAAAGAACCATTCCATCCGTTCGAGGTGCAAATTTGATGGTCAAAAATCCTGTATGCCATTTATCCCTTCACTTCCACTTCTCTTATTGTCTATATTTCTCTCTTTTCTCATTTATTTCTGTTTGTTTTTTTTTTAGTTTTCTTTGTGTGTATTATTTTTTTTTCTTTCGATTAGATTTCATAAATTTAGCCCAGCACGCGCGGCCTAGCTAAGTTCGAAGCACTGAATTTTATTATACAAAATACTCAACAAACCACTAAAATTCTATGTTGACTGGAAACGGTTCAGCAAAAACACATCGAAACGATACCATTTGGTGCCATTCTGTTGGCGGCCAAATCTATGTTTCAATGCATTGGTGCATTGGTTTTGTTGAATTTCAAATTGGAAATGGCAATCAATTCGAATAAAATCGATTTGATAGAGAAATCACATACAAAACAAACAAATGATGATTTCAAATATCAATTTTAATTTCTCTAACAAAATCAATTGGTGACATTACCATCGAAATTGGAGTCGAGTGGTTGCATGCAATTGCTGTTTTGTTCGAATTAACTACGATTTCCATTTTAAAATTCAATTTCGTTCGGGTTGTGTATATAGTTTCGTTGTTTCACTTTTCTTGAACAAATTATCACAAATTGCGCTTTTTCAGCTGTTAACACTCTTTAAATTCCGATTGCTATAGTCTTTCTCTCTCTCTTTGTGTGTGTCTGTGTGTGTGTGATTTTTTTTCTTTTGTGCTGTATAAATAAGTATTGGACAATTAAGAGATGTTCATTTGCTCGTCAAGTCAAGAATACACTTTTTCACTTTGTATTGGCAGTCACAATTTTCCATGATTTAATTGATTATTATCATTTGCGTGTTTAAAAATGCATGTCTCAGCGATGTCCAATATTTATTGTTCTGTTTCTTTGTACAGTAATGAGCGATTCGCGTTCGTTTGTTGATATTTTGTTCGTTTCGTTTTTTGTGTGTGTGTTTTTTTTTGCAATTTTTTTTTTTCTTCAAAAACAAGTTAATTGGCAAAGAACGAAAATTATTGATTTGACCTATTTTATTTAAATTGTACATCGTACTTTTTTTTAAAGCTAATAGCTTCCCGAAAAATTTTAAAGGCCAATTCCGCGTATTATCAAATCAAATGAAAAATATATCACCAAAAAAATGGTTGTTCTTAAAATTACGATATTTGAAATAAAATAGGTTTTTCTTTATGTGTTGAACCGAAACTGTATGTTATTTACACATTATTTTCAGAATTTTCAAATATTCTCTCCACATGCGTACGCAGATACGATTTCGAAACACCAATTTCAGATCATGCTTCACTTTGAGGATTGTTTTTATTTTTCTTTCACACTCTGGTTTCGGGCTTACGCCTGCCAGAGGTGTTTCAGTCAAGTTTATTTGGTCACTGGTAAATACGTTCGGCTTACAAATGACTAAATCAACTGAGTTCATTAAACGGTTTCACAAACAAATATTTAAAAACAAATTCCACGGATTTCCAAATCCATTTTGATCCATTTGATTGTCGAATGTGTGTTTTGGTTGAGTGTTCTAGCCACCGAAACTGGTAACTCGAAATCGAGTGCTTTTTTTTCTATCGTTCGAGTGATTTTCTCTTCTTCGTTTTAAAATCAATTTTTATGTTATTCCATTTCAATTGATTGTAAATGAATTTTTGTTTTTTTTTTTTTTTTTTTTTTTGATTCGTAAAAATGTTGCAGTTTTTTTGAATGTGAACTTACCTTGTTGAGGATCACGAAGTAACGGTGATGTTAGGAATACACGAACAGTAATGGTATCATCGGATACCAGAACAGCACTCTCTTCGGTATCCATTGTCACTGTGTATTGATGTTCTTCCGAAATTTGCTTCAATTGCACTGGCAATTCAGCTGCAACGCGTTTCAATAGGGAAATTGTTGGCTTTTCAGCGCATAATACAACCAATTGAACAACTTTATCACCTTGAAGTAATAGACCTAAAAGGAACAGCGCCATCGTTAATATTGGGCCACATGACAGATCAATGCACTTAACAGAACGGATAAAAACGTGCTTGGCTTACCTTTAGCGAGTAATCCAACGCGCATTACACCCCTTAACAAGCGAACCGAACTACCTTCAGTATCCTTTTGAAATGAGAACAACTGATTATCGCGACCATCTTCTTTTAATTTTCCTTCTTTATCAGCAGTTGTATTTTCTGCTTCGTTCTCCGGTTTTGTTGCACTATTCTCTGTATTTTCCGTTTTATTTTCTTCTGCTGCCGGAGCTGCTTCAACCTTGTTAACGCCATTCGTTACACTTTGGGCTGATTTGTCAGTTAGCGCATCCGATACAAACTTCAAAGCACGTTCTGTATGCGATACAATTCGTTGAATTTGCTGTAGTTCTTCTTCCTTTGGATAAATTTCAGCATGTTTTGCAACAACATGACGATCATCGAAACTTTCTGGGCGTCCACGTCCTGGTGGTACCATGCCAAAGAATGGCATCGGTGCACGGATAAATGGTGGTGCTGGTCTACCGCCTGGCGGAAGATTAAAGCCACGATTCCATGGCATATTGTATGGCATGTTATCAAATTCATTATCGAATCGTCGACGTTCGTCCCAATACATTCCATCGTCATTACTGTCATCGCCCAATTTGCGTTGTCTATTCCAAAATTCAGCTTGCATAGCGGCGCGTTGTGTTTTTGCCTCAGCGATACGCTTTTGACGTGGTGTTGGTTTCAAATCAACCACCAAATCTGGTTGCACTTTACGTTTGTATTGCAAACGATGACGACGCCCTTTCATGTGCATTTCCTTAGCATTTGGATCATTGAATCCACATTCGCATAGTTTGCAATTGAATTTTATCATTTTTCCATCTTCACTCTTGATCTCCTCAATATACTCGTTGCCCACTGGTTTAATATCATCTTCAGGCATAACAATATCTTCTTCCATTGATTCGACTTTGGATGCAGCATTTGCAGTTGAAGCATCAGCTGGTGCTGCAGGTACTGGTTGAGCGGCAGCATTAGCTGGAGCTGCAGTTACAGTTGCAGCATATGCATCAGTAGGAGCAGCACCTTCAGCTGGTACAAAGCTTACTTTTGTCGGTTTCTTGAAATTTGGATCAATAGTTGGAATTGGTTTGCCCAACTTTTGATGCAATTTCACCACTTTTTGATGCTTTGAACCACGAACATGAGCTGCATATGCATCATTGCCAGTACACGTTACACTGTAATGGTATCATAATGGCAATGTTAACATTATTATTCAACAAACATTTTATCAACGTGTTAAAACATTTGAGGCGCAAGATTTGTGTTTTTGCAAAATTTATCCGTTATTCAAAGATTCTAACATTCAAATGTTCATTAAGGTGCGATATTCAAGACTCACGATTACAATGAGTGACGATTTATTACCTAAAAAAAATACAGTCGTCAACAATTACAAACGAATGTAATTGTGGGCCTTGGAATTTGCATCTTTAACTGTTCGATAAATATAATGATAAGTTTTGAAACTCCTCATCATGTCTATGAACTACAGTCATTATGTTCAAAATGTGTTTAACTTAAATAGAAATTTGCATGAATGAATGATCATTCAAACGATTTGATAACGTGGGGTTTTCCTGTCGCATGCATTCATACAGCTACAACTAGACTAATTGACACTTACCCGCATAGTTCACAATGTAAATTATTGCCACGATTTTGGCTGGTTTGCACGGCAGTAGCAGCCATTTTCAAGCTTGCCTCACGTCTTTTATGCTTTTGACCTTCCAAATGTTCGCGATAGGTTTGTGGACCAGCACAGCTGATTTTACATACTTCGCAGTAATGTAATTGTTGTGGCTTTGGTTGTGGCTTTGGACGTTGTGCTTTCATATTACCACCCTTTTTGAATCCTTGCCATCCCGGATTCGCGCTAATAATAAAAAATTAATAATATTTCTACTGTGAAAATGTGATACGAATCAATGTTCACACTTACCCATTGTTCGGTTTGTTAGTTTGTTGTACGGCATACATTGTGGCTGCACTGTACAAAGCAGCGTCGTAGCTCGAATAGTTATTTGAAGTGGTTGTTGCTGGAGGTTCTACAAGGTCAG